>JAEOAD010000154.1:4202500-4610000 GCA_036365145.1 Orientallactaga sibirica
CTGTCAGCCTGAGTCTACACTACATAGCACAAGCTGTGCACATGAACAGGTTTTGCTAGGGTTTACGCCTAACTCAATTTTTAGTCACTCACCCTTCATGGCTTATCTCCTTTAATTTGTTTGTCTTGTTTGGTCATTAGTTTTGTCTGGATTTTATGTTCATTATTCTGTATTGCATCTCTGACATTTCAGTTTAGTAGGCGATTGTTTACCATATACATTGATTCTCCAGGGCCCTCAAATATTCTACAATCGATGCTAACAAGATAGGAACTACGAATTGTCATTATTTGGCTATTTGGGGACACATGCTCTGTCTCATTCTAATGCATTCATATGTCTCCCATCTCCTGGGGACTCTCACACATTCCTTTTGAACCTTATTCTTTAATGCTACCCAGACTGAACCTTTGTACCTCTTTGGAATGAATAAATACAGACTCTCTCAGGTGATTTAAATCTCTCTCTTGTGTGCCTTTAAAAATGCACTTTTTGCTTTTATCAACGCTATATTTTGAACTTTAAAGGGAAAACACTGTGATGGGCGTAGGTCCTCTTATCAGCCAGCATTATAGATGAGGGAACCTAGTCGGTACAGGTTTGTCTTCTAGGCTTCTAACAAGTCACAGACACGCAGGGATGCATTATGGATAGAGTAGATCATTTGTCTGGCCTGCCTGCTAAGGTACTTTTGGTTGCTAGTTTATCTGTTTCCTGCACCTGGGGTTTCCATGTGGCCTTTAATTGGGATGGAACATGAGGCACAAGGAAATAAATCCACCACTGAGTTTCCTAAGAATTTGCCTAGCCTCATCCAGATAATCCCTCCTTTTAAGGGAGACATTTCAGATACCAAAATTAAAACTTCTCTCTAGACAATCTGTTTTTATTTTTGCTAATCACAGTGGCATCACAGATGGAGTTGCTCTCATTACTCCATGGTCTAGGAAGTTAGGGTCTAAGAAGATCCTTGGAATAGTTAATTGAATGTCATATGTCATATATCATGAAAACATATAGACACTGTTCTTTCTATCCCTTGTCCATTTATGTTACAACTTGCCTATAATAATGACATACAATATGATGTTGCATTATATAATGCATTTGATACATATTGTATGACGCGAGGTTGCGACAACTATAGTTTCATTAGTAGACCTGTGGCATGTTTCATGGTAATCTGGAAAGATTTTACCTATTTATGGTAACCAGTAGAGGTCTAAATACAAAACAATAAATGCAGCATCATCGAAGCAACAACCAACTCAGGTAATCTGCCACCCCTTCTAAGGCCAATCCTCTTACATTGTGTTTATTGCACAACACATTCAGATTTGCTTTTCAAATTTTATACGTGAAAGAAGAGGCAGAAAAGAAAGGGAATCTTTGTCCTTAGCCTCATGGGAGGTTCATAGCCAGTTGGTTGGTGGATTAATTCTGAGCACAAACAAAGCCACTATTCATAAGCTTTTTCTTGCAATACTTTTGCTATTATGTGTTTCATATGACCAAGATACAAAATACTTTCAAAGAAATAATGAAACCACAAGTAGAATACATCCTGGTATATTAGTGATCCAGAAGGTAGAATACAACTCATTGTATTAGCAAATCCAGATTAACTCTGCTAGATGTCTAGCCCGGGCAACAGAATATTCAACCTTTAAATAAATACACAATAAAAAATAGAACATGCTTGCTATAGGGTTACTGGACTGTGGCAGTAAATGAACTGAATAAAATTTTATGGGTTCTTAACATGCTGAGGTTTTTGCAGTGTCTTCCATCTTGTAGCTTAACAACATTTTGCAGTCTGCTATCAGTGAAACTAATAATGCAGATGAAAATTTTATAAAAAATATGAACTCGACATTGGTTTTATATTATGTCAGTGAAATGAAAAAAAGATCATATTTTGGTATTAACACCTAATGGTAAGAAAAGGAGTAGGATCTGCTTGTTTCAGTTCGGCCCTGAAATTAATGATTTTTTTTAAGTTGGCTGTAATTATGATATTTGATTGTCGTTATCATTAAACTGATGAATTATTTAGAAAGAAGGTGAGTAAGGCAAAGAGTTCCTCAGTGTGTTTATGCATCTTACATGTATTTTTCCAGGCAAGGTGCCTCTTGCAGAGTGAGGAATTAATCACATGGGTAGGGTAGATACATTGTGTTATTATTCCTCTTAGCAAGGTCAAAGTTTTCTACTACATAGCTCTTGGGGGATAGCAACAGAGGAAGGGGGGAAGAATGATTGTGAACAAAAATGAATTAGAATGCAAATATAGAAATTGTCCCTACTCATTGAGATAGATTATTTGATATCTTCCATTTTAGTTGTTATAATAGCCTCTTTATCAACAGAGTTGCCTCCCACCTTGATTGCCTGCAAAGAAGGTTTTTGATAAGGAAGGAATACAATTTGGAAAAGGAATTACTATTAGGATGCTATCATGTGGATGAGAAAAACAGTTTAAGATACATGCAACTTTGCCTGCTAACATTTTCCTTCAGCCAAATGGCAAATTAATAATGAGTAACCTTTATTTTCTCATTTCTCTCTCTTCCACCCTCATTCTAGAAAATAACGTTTGCTTTTTGTTTGTGATTTCATTCCTTAGGAGTATGTAAGGTACTTTTCTCTAGATCAGTTTATAAAATGGTGTTTCATTTGTCTGGCTTGGATTGAAGGTCTGTCCCTAACTAAAGAAAAGAAAAAAAAAAAGAAAAAGAAAAAGAAAGAAAGAAATATTACCAATGAGTCAATGGTACCTACAGAGTCGAAGAGTGTGAAGTGTGAAGATACATGATTGTTTGTGATATGCAAAGGCAAGGCTTCTCTTTTATATCATATGGTAAATAGAAATCACTTTGAAAATTATCCTACAAATGCAAAAGGCTCTTATACACTGTACAGATCTTAGTGCTTTTTTATACAATGCAGTGTGAAGATTGAGTGTAATGTTCTTACTTTTGTGAAAATCCCCACCTTTCTGATGAATCTTTCCTACTTCCACAATTTTGGTGATATGACCTATCCTACCTATCCTTGTTTCCATCATTTTCTTATTATTCGGAGGCTGAGGCAACTATTCCTAGAGATTCCACTTTGAGTCAGGTCCCAGAAGAAATTAAATAAGAAACTGCATGGATGTGATGGACTTTGAATGTGTAATTTCAGGCAAGACTCTAAAGGATAACTTTTTTCCAAGCACAATGTATGTTAGCTTAAATTTTGTTTTTCTGAGAAGATCCTAGCATACACAGTCAGTTTGTCTAAGCTCCTTAACTTTCTTATACCTTCACCTTTTCTATGTTCATTTTATATTTTAAAGTACATTCTAGAAAGTTTACATGTCATTATATTTTGATTCTAGATTTGAAGCAATGCTAGCCCTCTCTGCACTTTCAGTGAAACCATAACCACATAGTAAAATGTGAATTCTTCAGGCATAGGATACTTATCGTGCATACAGTGTCTATGTTTACATTCTTCTAGACAGTTCACATTATGTAGTCAAATGTCATAGGGATTCCAAAGCTTCCCAAGAAATAAAGAATCAATAACATATGGATTCCACTTATTTGGTTTCAGCTTGTTTGCTTTTTATTCTGGTCTAGTTTAGTGGAACAAATCACATCACTATTTTTTAAAGTAGTAAAAATTGACTAATCTAACTGGAGAAGGATCAAAGACAATCCAGATGTTTTATTTACCTCTGACCCAGCTGGACTTTGAGATGGGAGGGTGGACAGAGACATCAGGACTTATCTTCTGGAACACTTCAGAATCACAGTTAGAAAGGGTGTTTCTTTGGGATTTCATCAATCAATATTTACAAGATTTCCATGAAATGGTTAGAACTGAGACTCCATGCTGAACAAGTCAAATGTGGCTGAAATTCACCCGGGGATGAATGTTGCAGGTATTAAATTATCCATGGGCTCCAGTCAAGCAATTCAATACTCAATCTGTTCAAAGCCCAAGGAAATAAAAATCACAGAAGGAATTCTAGTTTGAAAGAATATTTTCTTTTTAATTTCTGACGTACAATGGCAGGCCACCTGACATCATGTCACATCAGCTTAACTCCCTGGCTGCAACAGGCCTGTTATGCCATATCAGTGGGGTGAACATACAAAGCGATGCTCACCCTCAATCAGATTTCCTTGGTATCAGTCTGGACAGCAAGCAGTCAATCCCAATTGAGCAGGCAGATGGAGACAGAGCAGATTAATAAGTGGATCCTCTTTATCTGAAGAGCTGGCAGGCATCATGGTTCACCAGGCACCTGAGTTATATTTTTAAATAGGTCAGCACATTGAGCGTTTACAAAGGGGAAATGGAGTTAGCAGGAAGATTGGCACCAGTGGGGAGTACAATGTGGGAGGTGGAGCTCCAGGTGTGCTTTGAGACAGTCTGAGGATATGGGACAGTGGGGAATGAAAAATAAAGAATTTCTATCCCTGCTTTACTGTTTTGCTTGAAGAAAATGGAATAAACCATGAAAAGCACACAAACAGACTTGAGTGATATCTTTGAATCAGGGAAGGTGGTTTCAGTTTTTAAAACTTCCAGAATCATCACTACCACTGTGCAACAATCATAAAGACAAAATCAAAATGCAGAGTTTGTTTTTGTTCCTTATCTGGCATAGAATCCACTGGAAGCTCCACAGGAAGAAAAAGAATTGAATCTTCAAGACAACACAGAACTATAAGCCTCAAGTATAAAACATTAAAAACTATGTGGGTAGGGGAGGGTAGAGTAAAATCTTACTCAGTTGTCTGGAAATCCAGTTCAGAAGAAAATACATTTTTGTTTTGAACAGAAAAAAATATGTCAATCAGCATCAAATATAAACTAACACCTTTTCCCCCAACATAAATTTTATTATGCTTGCAATGTTAGCAGAGTAAAACGTAAAAATTTGTAATATACTGATAGTAGTCCATACATTTGCAAATATTACTCTACTATACTCTATAAAAACTGACTCTTGAATGTTAGTCAACAGTTTTCTCAATAGCTTTCATGTTCATTATTACCCATCTCTACTAGGAAACTTTAGTTTCTTCACCCCCCAAAATAAAATCTTATTACTAATATTTTTAAGATATATACTGCCAGAGATAGAATTATACATAATCACAACTCAAATTCTTAGCTGGAGCACAGAGCAGCTCAGATTAAAAAATCCCATTTCCACATATTCACTCTGACTGAGTAGCAGGAACCTAGTCGTAAAATTGAGGATTATTTAGCTAGTATGTGGATGGTTCATAAATAATGAGGAATAACAAATTTCCCAGTTTTTTTTTTTTTTTTTGAAATTATGCCATTTCTCTTTTCTTCCTTCTCTCATGTGGTTTGGCAGAGAAGGTTCTTGGGACCATGCCACATTCCAGAGATTGAATAAGGCAAGAGCGAGTGATTTGCACTCACAAGGTTTGCCTCAACACTTGATTTGACAGCTGGAAGTCAAACTACATTTGCTTGTGTTGTTTCCATGGGTAGATAAAAAAGACATTTGCAAAGAATAATCAGTGATCTCTGGGGAGAATAACATATTGATTGAGAAGAAGTGTTCAAGGCTAAAGGAACAAATTTCTCCTAAAAGGAGACTCAGGAAAATTAAGTAGCAAGGGACCAATGAAGTAACAATAAATGCTTAATTTGGAAAGGTTTGTAAATTCTCCTAGTGTTCCCAGATCCGTAGACCTCATTTTCTCAGATTTAGACAGTGCTTAAATGATTATCTGATAGTACAGTGCCGACTTTTCAATAACTTTTATATATGAATAACCACTTGCTTCCCCTGGAAGACTGATGATTAATTACTGGCATTGTTCATAGAAGGTGTGTTGAGATGTAAAACTATAGACTGCTGAATGTTCTTTGAAGTCATGTGACTAGCTAAGGAAATTTGAGGAAGCAGAAGCAAGTTTTGTTCCTGTTATCACCCATATCAATTATTTTTGTGTCAATGTGACCCAACTACCACACAGGTGTAACTAAATGGAGGAAAGATTTATTCAGTTCATGGATTCTGGAAGAATAGAAGATAGGGGAGTGAGAGCATTAAAAAAGAGAAAGAGGGGCTGGGGAGATGGCTTAGCGGCTAAGGGGCCTGCCTGCTAAGCCTAAGAATGCTGGTTCCAATGTCCAGCGGTTCCAATCTACAAGTCCCACGTTTAGCCAGATGCAAAGTGACGCAAGGGTGCAATGCCACACTTGCCCACAAGGGGGCGCACATATCTGGATTTAGTTCACAGACACTGAGAGGCTGCTGGTGCGGCCATCTCTGTCTCCCTCTCCCTCTCTGTCTCTCTCTCCAATAATAAATAAAAAATAATTAAAAATTAAAAAAAAAAAAAAAAAGAGAAAGAGGCCAGATGTGGTGGCACATGCCTTTAATCCCAGCACTTGGGAGGCAGAGGCAGGTGGATCACCATGAGTTTGAGGCCACCCTGAGACAACATAGTGAATTCCAGGTCAGCGTGGACCAGAGCGAGACCCTACCTCAAAAAAAAAAAAAAAAAAAAAAAAAAAGAGAGAGAGAGAGAGTAAGAGTATGGGCAAAAGTACTCGTTTGGAGTGCTAATGCTTTGCTCAGAAGCCATGGGTTTTCACAGAAAAACGTTCAGTGCCTTGGAATGCATACCTCCCAGTGAGCTGTTGGTCAGGGAGGCTCATGAGGTCTTATACAATGCTGGCTATTAAGACTCTTGGTTGCCAACTAGAAATAGTTGATAATCCCGTGTTGCTGAAGGCGCCACATGCTTCATTGCAGGACACAAAGAAATCAAGCTAGAACTGGCTGAGCGCCTCTTCCCTTCCGACTAGTGGTCATAGCGCTAGAAAATGCTCTGCATCTTGATGCAGGAGAAGCCATTGGTGGTCTTAACCAACAGTGTCTCCTGTAAGCTTCATAAATGGCTACATGATAGGCAATTGTGGCATGTCTGTTAAGGAGGTGACCAGCTGCTCTCTAATTGGATTTCCATCTCTCAAGAAGGAACCCATGCTTGATACTGATAACATCGTCAAAATCCTACGTCTGGGAAGGTCACAAGACCTAGTAAAGGAAGTAAGTATGATCCTTTGGCTACATGGATACATTTTGTTCACCAAATTTCCCTCTACATACTTATCTTTATGCCTCTATACTCCTACTGCTCTCACTTTTGATTAAAGAAGTTTTACTTTTCACAAATTCAAAATTGGCAAAAGTGCTGAGAAGACATGACAGTTGTGTATTCAGCACTTAATGAGACTTCTCTATCACACGTCCCAGTGACTCAAGAACTACAGCGGAGGTGGTAGAAAGAATGTAAACCTAAACCTAAAGTATGGGGAAGAATACAAAGTGGACATCATATCCTTGACCTCACAGTGGCTGTGGTTACCTACACAAGACCTGTGTAATATTCAGACCATCAACAGGTTGTTGTGGATGATGGAGGAGGGCAAAATAAAACAAATGACATCAATATAGAAGAAGGAGCAGTAGAAAAAAAGAGAGGGTTCAGTGGAAGGGTGTGGAGAAAGAGGAAAACAGGAGGCTGGTAAGAGTCGATTATGTAACTACTTAATTAAGTTTTTAAATTTTAACATTAAACATAAAAATAAACACACACACACAAAAAAAACTGAAACAAAGTAAAACATGAGCCTGGGTAGGAGAGATGGCTCAGCAGGTAAGTAGATACCTGTGAGATCACAAGGCCTGAGGGAGCCTGATATCACCTGAATTTGAATCCTAGGAACTCATATTTATGAGAATTCACAGTGATAGTTGAACATGGCTACGTGTGCCTGTGATGACAGTCTTTCAAGGGAGCAGAGACTTGGGAATAGCTTCATGAGAAAATAGCAAGCTCTGGGATCAGCAAGAGACTCTAGGAGGAAGATCCATGAGCTCACCAGATGTTCTAGTTCAGCCACTATAGGCAAATATATCACAAAGCGAGTGAGTGGTGGCATCCACAAGGGCACATACATGTAGACACAGCACACATACCACAAACACACACATATACACATACTCACCACATTATGCAAACATACACACAAACTAAGAAGAAGAGAAAAAAAAAAAAAAAAACATGACCCTGTGGGGCTCCTTTGCATTCACACTATAGCACTATTCCTCTTTAAGCTCACGTTCCTAGGATCATTAATGTGAAAAATAATCACTACCAGTTTCTACCATTGTGAGAAAATGATGACCTATGTTTGAAGAAATTCCGTTTCCTGTAGACCAAAGCAATATAACCACCTAGGTGCTAATACATTGCAAAATATTCATGTTTAAAAGTTAAAGTTACTCCACCAATCTGACAAAACATTCTCTGCTTATTACAGCCTTAGATTTTCATTCAATTTTTCACATGGGGAGGGAATAGGAAGCAGAGAAAAGCACTGTCTCTGCCAATAAGAATGTTCCAAATTTAGCAGGGTATGGTGGCGCACGCCTTTAATCCCAGCACCCGGGAGGCAGAGGTAGGAGGATCGCCGTGAGTTCAAGGCCACCCTGAGACTACATAGTTAATTCCAGGTCAGCCTGGGCCAGAATGACAGAGTGACACCCTACCATGAAAAAAAAGAATGTTCCAAATTTATGAAGTTTCATGCTTGTCATTTGAGAAATAATCTAAGAAACCCTGTTTTAATCTCTCAAAAAATAGTCTATGTTCTGGTAAGAGATGGATGAAAGCCTCAGTGGAAATGAAAACATTTTGTGAATTATAAATCATGATTAGTGTGCTTAATTGTATGTATGTGTGTTCACTCATTCAAACTTCATGCAGTTTCGGTTTCCTTGTCTTGACCTTTACCTCTTCATGTTCTACCATCTCTTCATTTTGCCAAGTTATGGCCTTCCTCTATCACTGCAGGAAGTTCTCTGAACAATACTCAAAAAGTTCTTCAGCTTCTGCACATGGTTAGTTATAATTTAAACAAAATAAATACCCCTCTCCAAACCTTCTTTGTACTTAACCCAGGACTTAGTTCCTTCCTAATAGTATGATGCCCTGGATGAGATCCTTGCTGAGTCTGTCAGCTGAAAATTCAAATCCACATCAGACTGGGTATGGAAGCAGAATAATTAAGGAATTGTGGGTGGCACAGGATAAATGCTCACTACATATTAAATTTCAACATTTTTTCCAAGGAGATTTCTATACCAAGTATTCTGTACAGCTAAAGATGATATGGAATCCCTTCCCATGGAAAAAGCCTTCTAGTTGTCTTCATCGTATGTATTCCCTTCCCCTCACTTCATCTGGTCCTCTCTGTCCCACTCAGATTGTTAGTGCAATAAGTGGATTAGGATGGAACTTCTGAGAGTACATCTTCATCCTGTAAAAATTTCTGAATCTAACTCTCTCTCCCTCTCTCTCTCACCATTCCTCTATGTGTGTGTACATGTGTGTGCATGCATGTGTGTGATATCATAAAGATACAATGTGCGCTGGCTTTAAAATAACATGAACAAAAATAAAATACTCTGACACAAAAGCAATACTCAGTATAAACCAGTTGTTCAGTTCCTTTAATCACTATTAGTATAACAATATCTAACAATATCTCTTTAATTTCTCTAATTCTGTATATAATCTCATTCCCATTGGACATATAATTCATTAGCTATACATATATAATCACATGAATCATCTTCATCACATATGTGTATATGCATGTATGTATCTATGTATGTATGTAACCAGAGTTTTCAGAACAAAATCGTGAGCTTTGGAAACCCTAAAAGCCTAGGATCAGCCACCCATCCCAATAAACCAATTAAAGAACTGAGTAGTGGTAAAATACAGAGAAAAGACATTTATTCACCCTGACCATATTGGGAAGGTGAATGGATAAAGGGGTCTCAGTGGTGCAAAGGCCATAGTATTTGGAGTGATGACATGCACTTTATGTTGAAGTACAGGAAGAACTGGAGTGAGGACTGAAAGGGATGATGTATGATTAAGCAGTCCTGGCCAAGGTATGGTCCTATTTCAGATCAGGACCCAAAATATAGTATCAAGAAGAGGGTACAGGTGGTTCTCAAAAGACTATCTCTGCTGCTTTTGGACATAGCTTTACTCTCAAAGATAATGGCTTTATGTACGTGGGGGGAGGGGTGCTCCTTTGCACTTAGTAGAATCCAAGGTGACTTCTGGGATAAGACCGACCATAACTTGCTTCTGTGCCATCAGATTTGAAGAGGTTTGGAGGCAGGTTAGACAGGCATATTCACGTAGAAATCTTGGCCAAAGAAATGGAAGCACACATACGAAGGGCAGAGATGTCCAGTTTCATCTTGTTGCTGGTTACTGTGTGGACCCAAGTGAGAAGTCAGTGCCATTGCTGGTTTTTGATGTTTGTTTGGTTTTAACATAAGCCTTACACCCACCTATTGAATATCATATATGTATAGATGTGTACAAATAACAGTTTTCTTTATCTCTTTTTACAACCTATGAGCTCCTGAAAACAGAGAGTTTGATTTATATTTTTGTTAATTGGTGGGTGCTAAATGTTAGATATGACTGAGTTGTCAAAATTAGCATTCAAGTTGAACACTCTGTATTTCCCCAAGTATTTTATTATCACTCACAATCAATGAACTGACCACAAGAAGTAGTTGTTTTACCAGGGTTTACAGTATGAAAAGTAAGGATGCCAGAGTAACTGACCATTGAGAAACCAGAGGAGAAAGACTTCACTCCATGAGTAGAATAATCTCCTGGATAACAAAATAGTTAGATACCAAAATATGGGAGTTTGCCTATGGCTCAGCTGTACATGATTAGAACTCCTAGCAGCCTCTGATTTCACTAACTACTGGTATTCACTCTCACCTTTGCCCCAGCATAGATGACCATTTCTTTATTTTCTTTGTTTTCTCTTGATAAATGATTCCATTTCCCCAACTTTGTCTGCAGAATGCCCAATATTCAAGATTCATTTGTTTAAACTAACAGAGTATGGTCAGCTGATTCCCAAGGGAAGAAAGGCAGCCAAACAGATCTAAAATGGCACTATTTATGAAGACAACAAATTCATTATCCTTTTCATAAAGTTCACATATGCATGCATTAATCATTATGGCCTGGCCCTGGGCAGGAAGTTCTTACCTAAGCAACTTCCCCTCTCCAATATATCTTTAGTGTTTAATGGCCTTTGCAGCCTAGATTTTTACTGTGAGCTCACTCGTCTGTTGTTTTATGAGCCAGTCTGTGTCTTTGTGATGAACTGATTAAGCAACTAGGTTTAAAGTTAAATTCCTGGACGAGCCAGCAAACCTTGGGACTTTGGCCTGATCAGATCTCTCACCTTGTCTCTTCTCTAACTTATCCGTGTTTGTGGTGGAGTAGTTTCTGGAAGTAATCCAAAAGAATTTATTAATCTAGAGAATGACAAATGAGAGATGTGGGGAAATTTCAGTGGCTATATTCCCAAAGAGAAAAGGGTACGCAACTTTTACACAATAAAATTACTGTGCACTGTAGAGAACATGCTCAAATTCTACAAAAGAAGGAGGGTAGAGATAAGAAAGAACTTCCTCAGCTCTCAACAATGAAATAAAATGAAGAGTAGCTGAGAAATCAGTCCATGAAATGATTCTAGAGGAATCTCATGAGGCTCCATGAAGTATCAGAGCAGATCACACATTTGCTCCTGAAATTCAACAGATGGCCTTGCTGGTATGACCCCATGGATTTTTATAATGGCTTGACACAGGCCGGACAATCGTTCCTTTACAGAACAATCTGGTGGAATAACCAGTTGGCTTTCCTCTCCCTTTCTGTTTTCCTCCATCACTTGTCTTAGTGTTTCATTTAAATTGACATAAGAATTTAAACTGATTTGCAGTCGATATATGTGAGTCAGAAATGTGCCTGTGTGGAAAACATACAATTCAGATGTAATTTTTAGACAGAAGGCCACTTTCCTTTATATATATATATATATATATATATATATATATATATATATATATATATATATATGAGTGAGAGAGAGAGAAGGAGCAGAGAGAGAGAGAGAATGGGCACACTAGGGCCTCCTCAGCCACTGCAAATGAACTCTAAATGCATGTGCCACCTTGTGCATCTGGTTTACATGAGTACTGAAGAATCAAGCCTCAAACCAGGGTCTTTAGGCTTCAAAGGCAAGCACTTAACTACTAAGCCATCTCTCCAGCCCGAAGGCCACCTTTCAAACACATGGTAGTTACCTTTGGATCTTCCCATAATCAGATACTTTTAGACACTTCCATGGTCATATACCTCAGACCATCCCATGGACAGTCGTGACTCCCCACTTGCAACTAACTGGTTGCTATAGTTAGAATTCAGAACACTTTGTTTCAGTTTTTCATTCATCATAAGTTAAAATAATATAACTATTTTAAAGGAAAGTTTGTATACTATTAGATAATATATATGTATTTCATATATACTTATTAAAAGGACAAAAAATGTCAAAGTGATTTCCAATTCACCCTAAGACACATACTAATTCTAGCTTGAAAGCTCACCTACACAAATATAGTGGTAAACAAAGTCTCCTATTTTCAATATTTAATCTGTTTTAGGCATCATAGAATGCACACACTAGCTTATTCCCTATAAAGCCTGTGGTGGTTTGATTCAGGTGTCCCCCATAAATTTAGGTGTTCTGAATGCTAGGTTCCCAGCTAATGGAGATTTGGGAACTAATGTTTCTTGGAGGCAGCGTATTGTTGGGGGCGGGCTTATGGGTATTATAGCCAGTTTCCCCTCGTCCGTGTTTGGCACACACTTTATTGCGGTTGTCCACCTGATGTAGGCCAGGAGGTGATGTACTACCTCTGCTCATGCCATCATTTTCCCCTGCAACCACGGAGCTTCACCTAGAGTCTGTAAGCCAAAATAAGCCTTTTTTCTCACAAACTGCTCTTGGTTGGGGGATTTCTGCCAACAATGTGAACCTGACTGCAACAAAACCTGTGAAGATTTTCCTGTATTTTCAATTAAACCACACTTTGGCCTTTGTGTATCCAGATTAAGTGAAAAATTTCCTCACTTTTTTAGTAGTGCTTTTTTTTTTTTTGGGGGGGGGAGTTCCGGTCTTTAAAGATTTATGCTGCTTTCTGATAACTTTTAACTCCAAAGTATTTTTATCAGAAAGTGGGAAAGGGGGATGATTTCTTCACATGCCGGACCCTGCTAAGATGGATGCATATCAGCATCTGTATTTTGAAAGTTGAGGAAGAAGTTAAAGAAGAATTAGGCCTGTCATCATTAATAGACTCTGAATCATTGCTGAGATTAGAAATGAGGATATCAGACCACAAATAATACTGAGAAGAACAGCACCTCCATCACTCACCAGTCACCTAACAGGTTGCCCTCCAATATCATCTTTACTTTATAGCGCCATATTTCTTACCTCTGGAAATCTTTGCAAAATAAATGTGAAGATCAGCTGGGCTGTGATGGATGAAACCATTCTGATTGCCTGCTTGCCACGACTGAAGACTCTGAATGTTAAATTCTACCCTTTCTGTGGTAGGTGACTTTAAGGCAGCTTATGCCCCCCAGCTCCTGAGGTCCACACTATTGTAGCCTCTTCTTTTGATTGTGATGTAACCTGTGACCTTCTTCTTGCCAGAAGAATATATAAGAGTGATGATATCTCACTCTCATGATTGTGTTGTATTATATATACTGATTTTCTTTTTTTTTTTTTTTTATTCTATCACACCAAAGAGGCAAGGGCTGTGTTATGAATTGTCTATGGAGAACATTTGACAGTAGGGAGTTGAGATGAAAACAACCCTTAGGGAACTTACAAGATACAGAGTCTGAGCCACTGAGACAGGGAAATAAACTCAACTAGCAACTAGTGATCTTAGATAAGGTTTATCCCCTGCTGAGACTCCAGCAACAAACACAGCTTGGTCAAAATACATATTACTTTCAACTTTCCCAAACCTAACCGGAGAAACCTTACATGCCATACCCATGACAACAGAGACTGTGATATAAGTGGAGTTTCTACTGAGCTTTCAAACTAGTAGCACTTCTCTCATGGTATAGAAAACCAACATATTCTCTTCCTTAGAGAAAACAGCAAGGTTTTGGTGATCAGACATGTTATCGTACTGAACATGAAAGTAGAACCAAGACTCACAGCTGCAGAACTATTGATAAACTGGTGAGAAGACACAATATAAGATAGAACAAAATAAGAGTTTCTGCAGATATAAAGATTTTTTTTTTTTACTCTCATATACTTTGTGAAGATGTGCTGTTTAAGTGGAGATGTGGGCATGGAAGTGAAAGGTTGACAAAGTCCCAGCATAATGAAGGAATTGTGTCTTTACTACACATCTTAAGGAAACTTTAACATTTCTACCAAGAATATCAGCCTACTTTTCAAATGGATGGTTTGAAAACGGAATTAAAACTAATATTATGTACATTTCACGTAATGAAAAAACTGAGTTAGAAAGTTAGAAAGAAGCAAAGAAGAAAGGAGCTTAGAACAAGAGAATAAATAGTACAAAAAAGAAAGCAGAATGAAGAGGGCCCTTGGTAATCATCTTAAAACATAAAAAATGAAACTATCTATAAATTATTATATCTAATGGTGACTTTAGGTGAACATGTAGCTCACATACAAACAAATATGAAAGTGAACAGAATTACTTTATTTTGTTTTTTAGACAACATTGCTTACTTAAATTTTATAAACTTTTAAATAACATTAGTGAAAGTGGACAGAGTATGTAACTCATAGTGGAGTCCTTGCCTAGCATGTGTGAGGACCTGAGTTCCATCTCCAGGACCTTAAGAAATAAGTATAGATGCTCATGTATGTGCACATATGCACTTAGGGACCATGGAAAGAGGAAGGAATTACTCCAGAGTACACACACACAAGAGAGAGAGAGAGAGAGAGAGAGATAAGGAAGGAAGAAACAAAGAAAGAAAAGCTCTTACACTTGAAGAGATTTGAGATTTGACCAGAATCTTTACAACTTCTGGATCCTTCCTACATTTCTGCTCATTTTAAACTATTCATCTATTTTTGCATTACCAGCCACCTCTTTGAAGACTCAGTGAAAGTGGACATTGATTATTGGTCAAAAGAATGGGATATTTCTAGAATGATCATGTTTCTAGTCCTGGGTGGAGGCATGGCCTGATAAATAGTAGGAAAGACCATGCCTACCGTGTAGCAGCCACTTTCTGGAAAAGAATAGGGATGTAACACCATACCTCCCAAAGGAAAAGCTAATCCAAACAAGCTAATCACAGACTAGAAAAGGACTCACAGGAAGTGGCATGTTTTGCAATCTTTAAGAAATAGTATACTGCCTCCATGAACATGTAGGTTGACACAATGATCCCTTTGGTCATTGTCCACTCTCACCTCTCAGTAGTGTTTTCCGCTATAATGGTCTCTCTGACAACTGGCCACTCTCACCCTGTGAGTTTGTCCTCCACAGTAGTCCTTTGTTTATCACCCATTCTCACACTGAGCTTTCCCCACTTTGCTCTTTAATGAATTTTGACATCTACACCATATTCTGAGTGTCTCATCCAGTTTTTATTTTTTTTTATTATTATTTTTTTTTAATCAAAGTCTCAAGTAGTTGAGGGCAGGGCAGAATAAGTTCCCACTAACTTGCATGTGGGCTTTCAGCAGTTGTACATATCTGTCTGGACAATAGCTATGTGTATGACTTGGGTGACTTCTAAAGTCACAGTGTTCAAAAGGCCACCAGGGAACTTGATTTTACATTTTAATTAATTAAATAATTAATTAATTAATTTTTAGCAAATAAGATCATGGGATGGTTCCTGGGGAGCACTGGACAGGAAAACAGGCTGATGAGATCACAGTGTTTGAAGAAGTCCTGACTAAACTCTCACACAAGGGAGTTATAGCATATATTTTGACTGTAAACCAAATTTATGATCTTGTTTAGGAGATTTTTAGAAATTTGCAAGTTTACAGTTAGAAAAAGAGTAAGGCTAAACTCATAGGTTATATACACTGAGGACTTCAGCATAGTTCATTACTAGTTTAAGATCGTTATTTCTTTATAAAAGAATATTGTTGGGCTGGAAAGATGGCTCAGAGGTCAAGCACTTGTCTGCAAAGCCTAATGATCAAAGTTCAATTCCCTAGTACTCACATGAAGCCAGATGCAGAAAGTAGCACAGGTATCTGGAATTTGTGTGTGTATCTCTCTGTCTCTGTCTCACTTCTCTCTGTCTCTTTCTATCTAAAAATAAATAAAATATTTTAAAAAGATTAAAAGCATATTGTTTCTATGTAGGCAATCTTCAGAGCAAACTTTTTAAGGAGTCAGATTCCAAGCCTTGGCAGGCTATGGATATTAACCAGATTCTGGAGCGAGGGGCTTCTCTTTCTTCTCCTATGCCATTGAATTTTTTCTGTCTCTTTTACACTACTACTATTTTATTTCAGTTATAAATTAGGCAGAATAGATTTTGTCTAATTAATCAAGATGATCAGTACCATCTTGGGGTATCAGTAAAGACAAAAGGATTTATTTTAGAGTCTTAACCTTCAATGTGTACTGTCCTTTAGTCCAAGCTTAAATCTTTGTTCAAATGTGTTTTGTTTTAATTATATTTCAAGTGTTTTATCCTAAAATATTTTTCTGATGTAGAGTCCAGACTCCCACCTTGAGGCTGGGAAAATGGTTCATTCAGTAAAGTGAATGTGTGCAAGCATGACAACTTTCATTTGGATCTACAAATCTTATATATATCTGGGCATGACAAAGAACACCTGCGTTCCTGGCACTAGAGAGGCAGAGGCTAAAAGATCCTTGGGGCTTGCTGGCCAGTTAATTTAGCTGAACTGTTGAACTCCAGGTTTGGTTCGCCGAAAGACTTTCTTTCAAAAACAAATCCAAAACCAAAAACAAACAACAACAACAACAAAAAGCTGGAGCTGGAGAGTGATGGAGAAAGAGAGCTAGCAGAGACCTTGGGCCTCAAAACGCATGTGCTTGTGCACACACATGTATACCCACATATAACCATTCACACATACAGTGTACACACACTCCACACACATAAAGAAAATAGGAGCATCAACTGAGTGAGGGCTTCTGAAAGGAATTCCCAGGCTGCTCCTACAGGGGACAGACAGCAGAGCATTGAGTCTCCTGCTCCAGCTCCCATGACCACCAATAGTATAATTTTGTAAGCTGTCACGCCAGGCCACTGATCTTCAAGGCCTCAGGAAAGAACTGAGCACTCAGGGCAGAACGTGTAGTTTCTCAAAGAGAGCTGGAAGTAGTCACCGGCTTACAGCTAAGACTCTTGCTTAGATCCCAAGGCTGCACAGAGCCTAGACTCCCGATTGTACAGATGCAGCATCCCTCATCCTTATGTTAGATCATCCATGTTTTCTATTGTGATCTTTAATGTTAAATATCCCATCAGAGGAATGTTCTATCTCCTCAGTTCCCACAATCAGCAGCAGGAAGTTCCTCCTGGCACTACGGACCCTATGTGATTGTTATCACCAAACCCAGTACTCTGTCCATTCCCTTAGCTTAGATTTGCACTTATCTGAATCTACCCAGGACCTTGTATGTGAAAGTTTACCTAGATTTTCCTCTTATGTTTCATTTTAAGTCAAATTCAACTACTCTCTCCTGATCATTGTTTATTCTTTGTATATTAGTCAGCATATAAAATAGTCAGTTTCCATAACATTTTTCATACATGTGCTTACTATTGTACTCAGCTCATACTCACCACCCCATTATCCTCCCTTTTACCCAAATATTTCCCTTTCACATTGTTCTCCTTCTGCCTTTGTGTCACACCTACACCTCTACAAACAGACACACATTTAAGTCTACGCTATGTACATCAAAGAAAACAAACATTATTTTCTTCCATTTTTGAAAAAAAATATTTTTACTCTGGTTCATATGAGATATACATGAGGTCCTCCTTGATACTCCTAAAACAGCAAAATCAAGGTATTTTTAACTGATATTCTACATAATTAGAGTTCATACATCTAAAAGGCATTTTTAATATATTTTATTTATTATTTATTTGCAAGGAGGGAGAATGAGAGAAAAAAGAGTGGGTGTATATGTGAATATGGGCACTCCAGGGCCTTCTGCCACTGCAAAGAATTACAGAGAAATATCCCACTTTATGCATTTTGCATTGCATGGGCACTGGGAAATTGAACCTTGGGCATAAGGTTTTGAAAGCAAACACCTTTAACCACTGACCAAACCCACCAACATTAGTAGGTAATTTTAATGCATACGAAGATATATAATACTACTTTTATCCAGGATATATTATATCTACTCTTAAATGCATACATATTTTGATTAAATGAGTACTGGGTAGTCAATGGTTAGTAAACAATTAAAATCCAACAGAAAAGACTGGAAAGATGGCTCAGCAGGTAAGCTATTTATTTGTAAGACCTTCCAAACTAGGTTCAATTCTCCAGATACCTAATAAAAGCTGGGCAAGGCTTTCATCTGAAGCAGCAAGAGACCCATACATGTGCATGCACACACATACATACACACACACACAAAAAAATACACACACATAAATGAATAAATAAGTAATTTAAAAAAAAAATCTACCTAAAAACCAGTGGAAATGCTGGAATAAAAAGTTGAAAGGAATTCATAATTTTTTCAGTATCATTATATCACAAGACTACTGCAAGCACTCAAAGTTCCCAATGCTAAATGTAGAAAAATGGCTCCCTGAGTACTCACGGTGAAGAACTCAGTGTAAGAAAATAAGACTAGGTCCCTAGGAGGCCAATGAGGTTACCCTGCCTCAACACATGGTTCAGTGTTTGCCAGAGAGAGCATCTGAATTACAAATGTAGGAGGATTGCTTCAAGTTGGCATGGGGTGAAGGTAAATTTAGCTGTGAAAGGAACTAATTGCCTTAGTGTGTGCCAAACTTTTCAGGTGCTAACAAGATTCTGCTCAGAGATCCTGGGGGACCTGGAAGGGGATCTCATAATGCAGTTGAACTTGGTTGTTGACTTATATCAGAAAATCAATCATAGAATATAAAGCACAGAAAAAAATAAAATACCTGGAATGTAGTTCAGAAAAAGAAGGAAAGTTTACCTGACAAATGACAATTTACACAGACAAACATGTCATCTAATTGTCCAAGAAAAATAATATTTAAAAAGCCATGCTTGGGTAGGGGAGATGGCTTAGCCATTAAGGCACTTGCCTGCATAGCCAAAAGACCTAGGTTAGATTCCCCAGGACCCATGTAAACCAGATGCACAAGGTGACACATGTGTCTGGTTCGTTTGCAATGGCTAGAGGCCCTGGAGTGCCCATTCTTCCTCCATCTCTGTCGCTCACTCTTCATCGGCTTCTCTCTCTCTCAAATAAATAAAATTTTTTTTAAAGCCATACTTGTGTTGAAGAGTCTATAAGGCTTATTGAATGATTAGAACTCCATGATCATAGGGAGTCTTGGGCTCTTTTTAGCCCCTTTAATAGCCAGTTACTCCCTACCACTGTGAATACCCTAACCTCCTTGTGACTACTGGGTAAAATCTTTCTAAATTTATTAACCTAATAGCCTACTAGCCTCCATCATTCCAAAAGCCCAGAATGTAACAAGAGGGTGTTCATAGACCTATTCAGATGGTTCCCACTTTGTTGTTAACCACTTGTCTGATGTTTGCAAAAATGCAAATTCTTTTCATGACTTTCATTTGTTCTTTAGCTATAACACATTCATAAAACCATTTTTATGTTAGAACACTGACACAAAATTGGGGAAAGGTAGCTTTATATAGATAGATATACATAGATAGATGATAGATAGAAAGATAGGTTAATAGATAGATAACTGATAGATGATAGATAGATGATACATAGATAGATAGATAGATAGATAGATAGATAGATAGATAGATGATAGATAGATAGATAGATAGATAGATAGATAGATTATAGCTAGATAGCTGATAGACAGATGATAGCTAGATAGATGATAGATAGATAGATAGATAGATAGATAGATAGATAGATAGATAGATAGATGATAGATAGATAGATGATAGATAGATAGATAGATGATAATTGATATGATAGACAGATAGAAGATAGATAGATAGATGATAGATAGATAGATAGATAGATAGATAGATAGATAGATAGATAGATAGATGACAGACAGACAGGTAGATGATAGATAGATAGATAGATAGATAGATAGATGATAGATAGATAGATAAATAAATAGATAGATGATAGATCTCCAGAACAGAGGCCCAAAGAATACATGCATGCCACCTTGCCTGTCTTGGAGGAACTAGAAAACTTGTCAGACCCAGTCTCATCCAAGATGGCTACAAGCAACAACTCCTCAGTGGTACTGCCTTTTTCTTCAAGTTTTCCCAGGCTTAGCACAACTGTGGGCTGGCCCTTTCTGATCAGCCTCTTGAGTCCACTAACCAATCAGGTCTCTCCCTTCTATAGCTGTGTGTAATGAGGAGGTTCATCCTGATTAGATATTTAATCCACATAAATCTCATGAACCAAGTATATCTATCTGCCTTGGCTTTTCTCCTTGTCTCTGAGCCCTAACTTCTTGTTTTTTTCTGGTTGGTTTTCAACTCTTTCACTATGTGAGGTGAACCTCTTCCGTGTCCCCTCCCAGCCCCCTTTTCTATTTGCTTTGGTGTTTTCCTGCTTGCTTTCCACACATGCTCTTCTGGTGCTTACTGGCTTTGCTATGTAAATGAACTCTCTTTAAGCCCAGAGTCTCTTGTTCACTCTTAATCCTCTCTGTTCCCGTGTGTTGGGGGATATTTTCACTTTTGCTCTCAGTTTGGCTTTCCTTCTGTGTGTGAACCCCTCCCCAGAAGCTTCTTCCCAGAGATGTGAGGAAGACTTCCATGTCTTTTCCTTCTTTCCAGCGCAGCTGGGAAGTGTGAGAACTTTTTTTTTTTTTTTTTTTTTTTTTTTTTTTTTTTTTTAAGCCTTCCTACTAGCTTTTCTGCTTAATCCTAATTCCCCCTCAAGTAAATCTCACAATTCAGTATTTACCCTTCTCTGAGTCTGCATTTTCAATTCTTTGTAACTTGGACAAGGGCACAAAGTTAGGGTCGTTGCCTGGGATCTCCTGCATCCTTTTGGACATTGAATTCCTTCCTGGACTTCAAAAATCCTGCATTATTATGTTAGAGAAGGCAATCACAGCCCATGCTCCTGGGAAGTGGTCACTCATTTGGCTCAGAACAAATGAAATCTGACTCCCCTAGAGGTCAGGGTCATGAACTGCACTGACACTTTACCCAAATATCCCTTTTAATTCTCTCAGGGGAAATGAAAGTTGAGTCTTAAATGGTTGGATCAAAGTAGTTATTTAGAAAATGATTAAGGTTTTCTAAATGTTTTACTCTTGTTTAGAGGGCAGTACAGAATTTGGTCCAGGTTTCTATGATATTTTGGGACAATATGATATTAAGTCGAAAGATATTTCTAACTCTGAACTTGAATGCAAATTGCAAATATCATGCCCCCATGAATGTGTGTTTGTGTGTGTGTATTGAGTCCCAGACCAGAAATGAACAGACCACCCAAATAAAAATTAAAAAGGAGAGTCTTTATTAAGCCAGCCAGTGTCTGTCCCCTCACAGCAAGGAGGAGAGGAACCCCATCCTACTTTTACAGTGAGTTTTTAAAGGCAAAAACCACATTCCTTTACAATGATCTGAAAAAACCCCAGGTACCCCTCCATACACAACTGTCTTTAGCAAGATCAAGCAAGCAAGCATGATTACCAAAGCAGAATTTTTGCCCTTAGCACCACATATGAAGCAGATACCAGATACCAGGTCATCTTGACCACAGGGTGATGCTTACTGGGACCCATCCTTCTTGTAATGAATGCTCTGTTCTAATCATTAATCTCTTATGGCTCTTTGAGAATATCAAGATGGCTGAGTGGCCTAAGCTGGCTTACTTTAGGTCTGTTCAACAGAGATTGTTGTGTGTTGGGGGGGGGGGCATTTTAGTATAGCATTTTTCTTCATGAATTAAATGGGCCATCCCATCAACAACATAAATTGGAGTGACACTTGGCCACATACTTGTGGCAACAACATAAGCATGCTACATGTGTAGCCATGGCAGTGAAGGTTAACTTTAGTAGGATGAGGGAGGAGGGAGTGTCACCAGACCCTCACCTAGAATGCTCATGACTGCTTCCCCTTGTTTTCCATGAAGGTGGTCTTTGAAGGTTAACTGACTCTGCCATGCCTCCTTGTTCTGGTCATCTCTAATGCTTGGAGGAATTTTTCAGTGATGTAGCTCTTTGTGAATCATCTAGTCATGTAGTTTCCCCCTCACTCATGCTCCCCAATGTCTGGTATTGGTGCTTTATAAAGATGAGATTCACTTATTCATACTTCCCAGGGAAAAATAATATAATTGTGTTATGTGCGTGTGTATACCAAGTCTCTAACCCAGCTGAAACCACAGAGGAATTGGAGAGAAGAGCAAGAGTGCTACCTCCATGGTGAACCTTATAATGAGCCTCAGGATGAAGGAGACTGAAGTTGAGCACACTCAACACATACTAAAGCAGAGATCTAGAGGCTCTGAACAGCCCATCACTGAAGCAGACTTAAAATACACCCAACATGGCTCAGGGATTTTTGTGCAAGAGGGGGCAGAAAGATTGTTAGAGCTACATGTTGGAACAACATGCCCAGATGCACTGTCTCTCTCCAGTAAATAACTACTGCTCCCACAACACATAACCCACAACCCTATGAGTAAAACCCTCAACCCCAATGAGGAAGATCCCCTTTGAAAAGGGGACATGTATGAAGGAAATGATGGCACCAACATGTGATGAATAAATACCAAGTATTGAGTAATTAATATTTTTTTAAATCATACTTAAGGATTCCAGAGCTTGTTTCCATATATTTGGAAATTATCTCTTTGCAATGCTCTAACATGATAAAGAGAAGTAAAACTTCTGAAGAAATCCACTAGTTCTCAATTCTATTACATAATTCAATTCATCAGTAAGGTTAAAATGTGAAAAACTTATTGGGTGACATCTGTCACCTACTTTAGGTACTTGTTTTACAGTGGTCTTTTTCCCAGGGGGAAGTGTTCCTCACTACCACATTCTGACTGCGAAAAGCATGGTGATGAGACAGTCTCCAGCTGCAGGATCCCACATCATACATCTACTGTACCCCTTGGTATGGCTGAACATGATTCAAGAAAGGATGTAAATAGCTTGTGTTAACTGCTCAATTTGTCCTTTACAAACTACATATCATAATTACCATCAGTTCGTTCTTTTCAGTTTGGGATTCGGAATAGTTATAATCCTGAAAGTTTATTTACTTTTTGTTCTGTGAAAATGAGTTTTATGTCACCTCATCTGGCCTTGAATTTGACATGTGACCAAGTTTGGCCTTAAAATATTGATGCTTCTTTCCCAACTCAGATTCCTGGGGTTATAAGTATTTACCTCTACACTGTAATAACAGCCTGAATTTTTAAAAAGCTAAACTTGAGCATGAAATTATACTATAAAAATATGTCAGCATCACTGATAACGCCTTAAATTTTAAAACAGTGTAAATGTTTTCCAAGTCTTTTTATTCCTTCAGTCTAATGTTCAAACTTATTTTGGCCAAAAGTCACTTCTGACAAGGTCTTTGGAGAGCCCCATTGTTCTTATTGCTGTAAAGTATTGTGTTTATACTTACATTATATTTCACATCCAAAAATAGATTTGGTGAAACATACCTTTAATCTCAGCATTTGTGAGGCTGAGGCAGTGGGATTGTGAGTTCTAGACTTTCCTGGGCTAAAGAATGGGACCATTTCTCAAAATCCTGAACCTGGCATGATGGCTTACAGCTTTAATTTCAGCACTTGGAAAGGTAAGTCAGAAGGATCAGGAGTTCAAAGTCATTCTCAGCTGTGTAATGAATTTGAAGACAGCCTGGGTTCCATAAGAACCTATCTCTAAAAACAAAACAAAACAAAACAAAACAAAACAAAACAAAACAAACAAACAAACAAAAAACCAAGAAAAAACAATCAAACAGAAAATAGCCTTATGGCCCACATTTTCTTTCCCACACAGTTCTGCTCTTATGCCAAAAGTTTTTCATTTCCCAGACACAGAGTTGTGTTTTTCAGACTCATATTTCTACTATGCCTGAAGTATTAAGAAATTGGGCAGCCTCCTTCTATACCTGTACTCACTCCTTCTCTCTATTTCATGGCATTTCTTTTTCCTTAGACTGTGTGAGTGAAGTACACACTTTCCTTGGTTCTTTCTTTATTATATTTTATGAGTTCAAGTCCATGAATAAAATGTTCATCTCAGGGGTTTGTTTTGTAGGAAGAGAGGTCCTTGACAAGGCAAGCACCACAAACACAGAGGAACTTATCTAATTTCTGAGCACTTAGATGATGTCTGTGGGTCCCTGGCTGCTCAGGGACCACTGCATACTGGCATCCTGGAGACATCCAAGATGGCTGGGCATCAGAGTCTTGAGCGGCCACAAGTCTCACAGACTAGGTAGTGGTGTGAAAAGGTATAGGTTACTAGTCATAGGGGAGCATGCCCTATAAAGGCCATTTGCTGATACCATACAAGGACATTTTTGGGCAAGTGGTCACAGGTCACAAGGCTAAGAGGAAAGTGAGACCCGAGTCTTACCTGGATGTCCAGGTGCCCCGGGCCTAGGTGAGGGAGTGGCCTAACTTCTGACAGTCTCAAGATTATCAGGGTTAGGGCTTGCTGTGACCTTAGGGGAAAGGAGCGGCCTCACTTTTGTTGGTCTCGAGATTATCAGGGTTGGGACTTGCTGCAACCTCAGGGTCTGGGGCCCTTAGCCATGTGTGACAGCTCAGGCTTGCCTCCAGTATCTCAGGGGCATTTACCTGTGCCCTACAGCTCCCCCTTTGTTTTTATAATTGGGCAAAATCATCATATTGAGTGAGATCTTTATAGTCTACTGCAGATCTAGATAGAGCTAAATGGTTCACAAGGACCTGATTGGTAGCAATCTTAGCAATATTAAGTATTTGTTGCTTGAGAAATTTGATAAGGCAGGGGGCCAAAAATAATAGGGTGCCTATAGCCAGGAGGGGTAAACGAAAGGAGAGAAGCCAAGTGACTAATGGGTTAGAGAATCAGGCTTTGGGGTCGTCAGGTTTGTACTGGATAAGTTCCTTGAAGAGTTTCGTGAGGGTCTTAACATTTTATTCAAAAACATTTGATTCATTAAAAAAAAAAAAATTCTCCCAATATCACACATGTCCCCCCATGTTCAGCAGTGATAATGTCTAAAGCTGTGTGGTTTTGAAGCACCACATCTGTGAGAGAGTTTAATTGTCTCTGAAGAGACTCGAGGCTATTGATAGTTGATATCATGGCCTGGTCAAGCTTATCTCAGAAGTTCCCTGTGAGGTGGTTGTTTGGACCAGGGTGAGTCCCAAAACACCAGGGACAGCACCATGCCAAGGCCCACCAGCAGGGGGATGAAAATCTCTCTCTCAGTTGATGCAGGCAGAGATGGAGTTTGCAAGCCACTTCATCTTCCTTGTAGAGATACACCTGTGGAACAATCAAAACTGGGGATCAATAAATGGGAGAGGAAACATTTATGCATGGGGTGGTTAGCCCTTCTCACAGTAGGAGAGCAGGTATTTTGACACAAGTGGAAATATTGAGGAGGTACTCAGCTCTGGCTGGCTTAGAGCTGGACAGGCAGAGGGGCATACATTGGCCGGAATTATAGAGGGGAACATCAGTAAGGCAGTGTTGGGAATAATTCATTATCGATGTGGGATATTCAAGGGTGGCATTAATAGGGAATGCAGTCAGCAGGGGACAGATGAACACACAAAAGAAGCAGTTAAAAACATTGGGGTGGTTAGTAAAGGGGAGAAGGGTGGCCACATATTGGATGTATTGTGCCCATGTTATAGTGACTTGTATTTATTCTGTGACTTCCTTTTCCTGTGAGAAAATGTGGTAGGTAGTTTGTACCGGGAGGGAAGCAGGAATACACTGCCTAGAAATATGAAAAGTAACAGAGGAGGATGATTAGAAGACATTAGCATCCCAGGGGTCTTGTATGGAGATGCACATTCTTTTGTTCTCCAAGAGGTTTTAAAGACAGTGTCTGAAAGCCCATGGTGCTCAATGACACAGCCTTTGTATCAACATCCCTTTATAAAAAGTCCTGATCTTTAAGGCACTCTTCATTGGTTTGGCAGTAGGCAAAGCATGGCCTGCCATCCAGGCAACCCACAGACTTTGGATAAAGATGGAAGCTGATAGTGCTCTGGCAACCATATCCTATGCCAATGATTTTATGACGCCCTGATATGTCTCTCGGGTCACAAAGTGACATCCTCCACCGGGGGTGGGGGCAGTAAGGGAGTAGCAAGAGAGAGATTTGTATTGGGATGTAAAATTGTTAAAGCCATCAACAAAATGGCCAATTGGGAGGTCTGTGGTGTGGCTTTGGCTGTGTCCACAAGGTCATGAACATCCCTCCAGGGGCTTCACCTTTTTTATTCTGGTGATGTCTATGGGTGTGGGGCTTCCTCCATTTCCTCCATCCTTGATCTGTCAACGACAGGAGGGCCATCCTTTTGGTTGGTGGGATGGACTCGGACATTGTAAGCCAGTACCCAAATGGGCCTGGGCTGGTCCTGTGGGAAGACAAAAGCAAATCCTCTCCCCGTAGTGAGGAGGGGATCTGGTCCCTTCCATATTGCATCTAAAGGGTCTTGTCACAACATCAGAATGGGAGGGGCATTCTCTAGTGTATGCCAGTGGAGGGTTATGGGGGTGTTAGAAGTTTTTATATACATTGAAAATGTTTAAAGTAGTCAGGACCATAGCCAGCTGAAGAGTGGGCAAGTAGGTATTGGACTGTTTTTTTTTTTTTTTTTTTTTTTGGTTTTTTGAGGTAGGGTCTCACTCTAGCTCAGGCTGACCTGGAATTCACTCTAAACTCAGGGTGGCCTCAAACCCATGGCAATCCTCCTACCTCTGCCTCCCGAGTGCTGGGATTAAAGGCATGTGCCACCATGCCTGGCTGGACTGTTGTTTTTTAAGTTGGCCTTTTAAAGCTTGGTGTGTCTTTTCTATTATACTTTGGCCTTGCAGGTTAAGTGGGATTCCCTTATGGTGAGTAATTTTCCATTGAATGCAAAAGGCTTTGAACCAAGAGCTAGTAAAAGCTGAGCCATTATTTGTTTTTATCTGATGGGGGAGGCCCACGATGGCAAAGGTGGAGAGCATATGATGCATGAGTTTTTTTGTTTTGTTTTTTTTTTTTTTTTTTTGAGCTTTCTCCCATTTATGCTGTGGCCCATATGAATTGGAAATATGTGTTCACTGTAACAAAGACATATTTTTGTTGGCCAAATTGGGGAATATGGATGGCATCAATCTGCCAAAGGGCATTGGCCTTAAGGCCTAGGGGGTTGGTGCCCATTGTCTAGAGGGCAGGTGTGGTTATTAGCAAAGCACAAGAGTGGCAGGTTTTAATATGCATTGAAGTTGACTTTTGGGGATCTGAGGAAAGCATGATTGAAGTCCTTTATGTTTTACATGGCTGTTAGCGTGGAATTTTTTAGCTTCCTCAAGGGTGGCCAGGAAGATGTCTGTTGGGCCTCCATAGGAGGCCACCTGGTTTGCTCATGCATTTCCCTTGGTGAGAGGGCCAAGTAAGGGGCTGTGAGACCTTTGTGTTGTATAAACAGGGGAACCCTTTGTTTGCATATGAGGTTAGAGACTTCACCAACAGAGTCGAGAGAGGATTTTCATCTAGCCAAATGTGCAAGTGAGCAAGCCAGGGGAACAAGTTAACAACATAAATACTATCTGAAAAGAGGTTAAAGGGACTTCTTCCTCTTGGAGTGCCAGAATGTGCACAGTTCCTTGCATTGAGGGATCCAGGGAACAAAGTGGTTAGGAGGTTGAAAATAAATAACTGCTCCCTTTTTTTCCCTCCATCTGTAAAAATGGTAGAATTGGTGAAAAAAAGAGGTGGAAGCCATGTTTATTGCAGGGATCCTCTTTTATTGACAACAAAACAGATACCAAAGTAGTATTTTTCCCTCCCCTCCCCCTTCCCCACTCTCCACTCTCCATTGTCCTCCTCTCTCCATTGTCTCTTTTTTTAATATGATGTCATCCTCTTTTACTTCTCTATGAGGGTCTTGCAGAAGTTCCTCAAAGGTCATGGTCAATTTCTGTCTGGGCAGTTGTTGATACCCTTCCTTTGGCTCTTCCATTCTTCCCCCCTCTTCCCGCAATGATCCCTGAGCCTTAAAGGGTGTGACAGAGATAACTTCTCCATCCCTTCTTCTCAGCACTATGTTGCCTTTTTTCCCCACCATCTGAAAAAAAATGGTAGAGGCTCCAGGAATTGGTTTTATTTTAAAAAGCTTGGTGGGAATAGTATATACATTTAGATAAGGGCATGCTTTATACCCCTAAGGCTTATGACCTTACCTACCATAGAGGGATCCATTTTTCTTTAGGTTAGTGGTTATCAATTTGACCAGGGAAGCCTATAAGGCTGATATCAAATTGGGAATGGTTTCTCAATAGATATTGGGTATCTGAGAGGGAAAAGAGAGCTATGATAAAATCAGGCTCTTTTGCCTAAAGCTTGGATGGCCTGGTCTCATCCATTCTTAATCATGGCCGCAAAGGCATCAACTTCTGTTAGTATGCATGGGGCACCACCGATGGACGTGTGGAGCCATTACAATACTCCTTGGGGTTGGTATAGTGCTCCCATGATGGTTGGGGAGGAATTAAATATCATAAGTTGAATCAGCCTGTTTGGTGAATATCAGACAAGGGCCATGTCAGGAAACATGTTACTGATTTTCTGTTTCACTTCCGGGTTCAGGGAGCAGGGGTAGGACGGGTCTTTCTTACCTTTTAGTATATCAAACAAGGGTTGTAAATCATTGGTGAGGATGGGGAGCCATGGTCGGAGCCAGTTGAAGTTTCCCAGAAAGCTCTGAAGAGAGGCCGGTGTGAGCTTCTGGGGGAAGAAAAGTATGGGTTTAAGAAGCTGAGCAGAGGTGAGGGATAGTTCCATCTCCAGGGATGTTATTGATGGGTTAAGTTGGACCTTATTTGGAGCAATTTTGAATGCTGCCTCAGTGAGGATAGGTATTATTTGATCCCTTTGTTCAGCTCATGAAGTGGAAGAGCTTTTCCATACTAGGATGTAATCCATGTAACGATAGATATTAAGACCCTGATCTAAGTGTGGTTTTAGTGCTGAAGCAAACACCTCTTGGCATAGAGTGGGACTATTGTCCATACATTGGGGCAGGACCATCTATTCAAAGTGTTTGGCTGGCCCTGAGTTATTGAGAAGGAACTGAGCGAAGTGTTGTCAGTTTTGGGAGTGCAGGTGATAGAGAAAAAGCAATCCTTAATCAATAACAAGGAGGCGGGTATTGGCTGGAATGGCTGATAAAAGGGGCAGTCCCCTTTGAGGGACATCCCAGATAAGCATACTTTTATTGATGGCCTTGAGATCTTGTAGTAACCTCCATCTTCCCGAGATCTTTTGAATCACAAGCACAGAAGTATTCCAAAAGCTTCATGAGGGGTGGATGTGAGTAAGTTTGAGTTGTTTTGTTAATAAGTGATTTAAAATTTCAAGTTTCTCCCTTGGCAGAGGCTACTGTTTGACCCAAATTGGCTCATCAGAGAGTCATTCTAGGCAGGGAATTTCATATTTAACAGCTACCTCTAGGATTGGGGGTACACCAGCAAATGTACCTCTCATAGTCTTTGATCTCAATGCATTCTCCCTCTGTTACTGGCAATGACTACATCTAGGGCCTCAAGGATGTCCTTCTCTAAAAGGTTGATTGTTCCATTGGCCACTAGTGGTTGGATGAGACCTGTAGTTCCATCTGGGTCCTTCCATTTAAAGGCCTCCTTGGTAATATATGGCTGTAAGGGGCTCCTATCCCCATTAATTGGGGCCCAGAAATTAATTCCTAGTGTTGGAGCACTTCAGATTGCCTTAGGATTGTCTTATCTGCTCCAGTATCAATTAGATACTTGAAATTTTTTCCTCTGACCTCTAAGGCTAGCCTTGGGTGGGCCCCCTCTAGGATGCTTGTTTTCCATTATACGTTATGGTTTTTCCCTCTTATTGGTAGGGCTGAGGGTTGCCCCTTTTGAAGATTAAGGGCTCTAGGTGCTTGTCATCTTTACCATGTGTGGAGTGGCAGTCTTTTGTCCAGTGAAATCCCTGTGGCATCTAGGGCAAACTGTTTTTGGAGTGGGGAATATGTGTTTGAGCATTTTGAGGTCTAGTGTTGAGGACATTCCCCCTTCCAATGTCCTTCCTCCCTGCAATCGAAGCATTTTCCTTAATTTTCAAGGCTGCTGTGTAGGCCTGTGCTAAAGAGGCAGCCTTATGTGAGGCAATTCCAATATCCATTTATCATAATGTTCATTCTTGAGGCCTTGGTAGGCTAGTCTACATTCTGAGGTCATACATACCCAAATTATATTTTTGATGAGGACATCCCTGGCTGTTGGGTCAGGAATTTTTCTCTCTAGGTTGGTTTTTGTTATTAATATAAAGTCAGAGAGGGTTTCCTCCAGCTTTTGATCAAGGAACAGTAAGGAAGAGATAATGTTCTGGGGGTTGGCAGGGGCAGTATTCTATCCCATGCCTGGAGGGTGGAGAAGCTAACTTGGTCATCATACCCTGAAGGACTGTGGAAAAATTACACTGTTTGAAAAGCTTATCAAATCACCAGGGAATGTTCTGCTGGAGAGAGAGGGGAGAATTCCTTCCTGAACTTCTCATTTCTTAGGCAGACAAACTATGCAGGTCCATTCATCTGGGTCATATGGATTCCCAAAAGTCATCCAGGGGGCAACTTCCTCCCACAATGAAAATCTCTCTGGGAGATTTTAATTCTCATAACTTTCAGGAGTGCGCTTAACCCATGAATCTGTGATTTCTTTTGGTGGGAGGCAATATTGCCCATGATAGAAAAGAGTGGAAATGCCAAGATCAGAGGGCAACTTTCCTGAGGGCTAATATCACCAGGAGTATTCCCCAAAGGCCTGGACACAAGCCTGCCCACAGATTTAAGAGACCAGAGACTGCCCTAAGGGCTTTCAAATGGTAGGGGTTACGGGGTGGTTGCCAATGCCCAAGTGAGCTGTCAGGGTTTGGCAGAGGCTAGGAGCCTTCTGTCATTGCCAAAGAGGGGCCTTGGCCAGGAGACATCGATTGCTCATCCACTGCACCCAAACCCTCATGATGGTGCAAACTAAAAGTAAAAGAGGAAAAGGAAAGGTCCTACCAGCCCTCAAACATGGAGTCAAGGCCACAGGGGGCCGTTGCCCTCAGGAGGATGATGTCCCTCCAGGGGTGCACTCACCTACCCTGGTGTGTCTCAGAGAGTCCCTATTTGGGTGCCAGCTGTGGGTCCCTGGCCACTTGGTGCCTTTGCACACCAGCACCCTGGAGACATCAAGGCAGTTGGGGATCAGGATCTTGAGAGGCTGTGAGTGCAATGGAAGAAACACTTGGGAGACAGCTTTAGAAAACAGTTTGTTTTTTGCCAGGGAAGTGGGTTAATTAGCATTTGTGAAAGCATGGGAAGTGGTAAGAGTATAGATCATAAGGGGATTGGTTAGTTCAAAGGTCCTGCTGATGTCTAATTAGCATGTAGTGATGTCAAGGATGAGCAGAAAGAGGGTCACATGGTCTAGGTAGTGGCCAGAAAAGGTATAGGTCATTAGTCATAGGGGGTGGGCCATACAACGGTCATTGGCTGATACCATATAAGGACATTTCTGGGCAAGCAGTCCTGGGTCACAAGGCAAAGAGGAAAGTGAGACCCAAATCATCAGGATGTCCAGGTGTCCTGGGCCCAGGGGAGGGAGTGGCCTCACTACTGCTGGTTTTAAGATTATCATGGTCAGGGCTTGCTGCAACCTTGGGGGAAGGGAGCTACCTCACTTCTGTTAATCTGTTAATCTGGACTATGACTAATGACCTATACCTTTTCTGGCCACTACCTAGACCATGTGACCCTCTTTCTGCTCATCCTTAACATCACTACATGCTAGTTAGACATCAGCAGGACCTTTGAACTAACCAATCCCCTTATGATCTATACTCTTACCACTTCCTATGCTTTCACAAATGCTGGAGGTTATTGGAGTTGGGGGTCACTGCAACCTTGGGGCCCTTAGCCATGTTTGACAGCTGAGGCTTGCCTCCAGTAGCCCAGGGGCCTTTAATCGTGTCCTACAGGTGTCTTCAATTTCTGTTACTGTGTCTTTACTCCCTGGTATCCATGATGAGATGGCCTTCTGGCCTGAGATTTAAATACAAAGTGTGGGTATTATGGAATGTGCATACATTTGGGGAAGATAGCTTACAAACTTGGGAATGGTAACATGAATCCTTATGTTTAAAATCTTGGGGCTGAGGAAAGGACTCAGTTGGTAAGTTGGGTACACAACCATAAAAACCTGTGTTTCTATCTTCAGCAGCCCTGTAAAAGTTAGACATGGTGGCTAGCACCTGTAATGCTAGTACTGGAGAGAAGATAGCAAGATTCCTGGGACTCACGGGCTAGCTACTATGGTTAAATTGGTAAGTCTTAGGTGCAGCAAGAAACCTGTTATACACATATGTACTCCCACTTCACACACTATGCATGTGCATGCATAAAACTGACACATGTATATTCATAAAATATATCATTTCTTTAGCTGTAGTCCTAATGTGATGCATGATGGTCCAATGTTCCCAAATATGGATTGTATTGTTCAAAAGCCTTGTGTTCACTTTGCCCCTTTCTCAAATGACAGCATCTTTTTCTTTCCAGTCTGAAGAATATATGCTCTTAAAGATGAAGGGTCAGCTGTCCTTTGTGTGTTTATATTTGATATATGTGGTATTTTTCCATTATCATACACCTATAGCTTGGTACATATATACTCAGGAGTATGAATTAGATGTACTCATTTTCCAAAAGATGCAACATGATATTCTCATTTTTTATTCTGTCTCTTGGAGATATTTTGTCTTGAAATATAAGATTTCAGGTACGTGCTACATTGGTGTTATGACAAGGCTCAGGAACTAGTAAGACTGTTCTTTGAGGTAGATAGGATGACTAGGTGATGTTGTAATGTCAGAGAGGACTAAAATGTTCACAGTCACCAAGGAAAGTACATATAAATTTATGTTGATTTTTCATGACCATAGACAATTATGAGCCTTTCTCTTGGGAAAGTGATTCAGCACTGAGAATAAGGTTTGGTTGGTAGAGTACTTTCCTGACATGCAGAAGGTCCAAGGTTCAATGCTCAGTACCACACAAAAGTTGCTCACTGAGAGGCAGGAGTAAATCCTATGTACTAATTTAGCTTTTAAGCTTTTAGCGGGTTCTATTATGTTTCTAGAGAGATAGACATTGAAATATCTTGGAATACATTAGATATCGTGTGTGTGTGTGTGTGTGTGTGTGTGTGTGTGTGTGTGTGTTAGGATACTCTCCAGGGCTACGATGAAGAAATGATAATGTTCACAAAAACAAAAGTGGGGTTAATTCAGGAAGTGCTATTATACCTGAATCCATTTCTTCTGTGGAGGCAATTTCCTATCCTTTTCTCATTGGAGAAGAGGAACAGCTGGCTCCTGTCCTCTCTTTAATAGATCATCATATTTCAAATGTAATTCTCTGAACACCCTTTAGTCTCCTCTTTGCCAAGCTAAACAACACTACTTTCTTAAACTTGTCCTGTGGGCTCTATTTACCCTTGAATTAGAGAGACGACATTTGAAGAGAACTGCCTTCATAATATGTAATTCATGCCTGCTAATTTTAGAAGATTAAGAGTATTTTGACAACCAACAGTGTATCTTGTTAATTATTGCATTATCAAAAGAAAAAGGTTGCAATATAGATACATATATAAAAGTGTAATTTTAGAGATGTATGCTTAAGTCTCTTATTTCAGGCAGATCTTCAAAATATACCCATTAGATAATGAGAGCCATATTTGACTTGACTGTCACATTGCCTTATGGACCTTATTAGCAGCCTTCAACAAATCTGTCACATGATGCTCTATCTAGTTGATTGATCTCCTGACTTTACAGGCTGCTTTGGTGATGAGGCTTGAATCTGAGCCCCTTGTACATGTGATTTAAGAAAGCCTGATCCAATACAGAAACAAAAAATAGATTTGATCTATGTAAAGTGGATTTCTTGACTATTTCATGAAGAACACAGCTTCCTGAGTTCATCAAGAAAGAATATAATCCTTAAGAACTATCTTCTATGCTCATGTTGGAATGGGATGGTGAAATTCATGATATCTACTTTTACCATAGGATAGAAAAAAGACATGAGTTTGTGAGATAGAATGCAGAACACTAGATTTCTGAAGTATAATTTTATGAGGTTAAGAAGCTTATCTAAACTTTGAAAACTGTATGGCAAAACATAGTTTATCTTCATGAAAGCAACAAGTAAGAAGTCTTGGGATGCTTTAAGCTCTAAAACTCATGATTCAAAGTGTCTTTGAAGTGCATTGCTGGCTCAAGTTCTATCAGCTCAAAGCAAGAGACAGGCAGCTGGAATTTTACTACCATATAATGTCTTGGCTAAAAGTGATTGTTTCAATAGCTGAATCAAGTAATTTGTTTTTAGCCCAACTTAATCCAAAGTTATACAGGAAAATATCCAAAATAGCTTTAAAAGGTGGGGAAGAAAAATTGCTAACATATTTTCCATTTGATTGTAGTCTATTTTGGTGGCAGTCAAAAGCAATATTGAACTTACAGTATTTTATTCTGAAGCATCTGGCAGTTTGATTAATTTGATTAATTAATTTCTTAGAATTCTGTCAACTCTACTGCACCATAACTGGCAAAAAGAACTATGCAATGAAAAATAGCTTTGAGAAGTGTTAAGAATGTCATTATTTGAGATCTGCTACTATTAAATTCTTACTTGGACGAGGCCAGAGAAGGTGAAATTAGAAATTAGGGGAAAGAAGAAATAGCTACAATATATATATATATTTTTTTACAATTACAAAATAAAGAACAGGCACATGATTTTAAGGTATTACATTTTGTATGCACTTTGAAGAGTGTTAGATAACTTTTTTAAACAAAAATTTTTTGGGGGAATTCTTTCTTATATTTTGGGGCTGGTCTTTGAATTCTAGTTAAAAAGAAGCTGCCTGGTGCTTTTGAATATTACTTTCTGTTTGGTATTCATGTGTGGTTTAGGCCAGTAGGACTGGAGTGAAAGAATTCTGCTTAAGCAATGGGTCATATCCTGAGTCAAATGTTTTCCTCAGGGGGATGGGGAATCAATCTCTTTGTTGTACTAGTTGTTATGCAATCTGCTGTCTGGACATCACATCGCTGATACGTTGCAAACATCTCTCCACTGACAGCTTTCTGAAAGGCTCCTTCCCAGCGATCCAGCTGATGAGCTTTCAGCCATCCCACATTTTCCTGACCACTGCAATTTTCCAAGCAGGCGCCTAGTGAGGTAATCATCTGACCTCAGCAAAAGCAGTGTATAGAGGGAATTTTGTTAACATTGTCAGCGCAGCTGGATGGCCTAACTGCTTTCCTTGGCAGATCTGAAGTGTGTGAATTCCAGCAGACTGCAATGGTATTCCTACGCTCTTGCTGGAATTGTCTGCATCTGGCATTGGTTTCTTTCTAGTTATGCAAACTGGACATTTCTGGAAAGATTCAATAATACACACATTCTTTTAAAAAAAAAGTTTGTTTATTGCTCTTTTGTGACAAGGGATTACAGGACTGACCTCTCATTTGGAAGGTGGACACAGGCTGATATAAAATCTACAAACTCTCTGGGCTCTTCCCAAGTTCTCATTTCTAGTTGTAAATGCTTGTTAGGGCTCGCTGTGCACTTGAAGAGAGATTGCATAAATTGTCATATTTTATGCATGCTCACACAGACTGCTGCATCTTCTGAAGCAAGATTATCATCTACAAATGCATTATCTTCTTAGAGATGTTATGCTTTGAATGATCACACATTTACTTTGAAATAGCTTTCATAGTGACTGAGCACTCCGGGAACACAAGGAAAGGAAAGGGCATCGTAAAGCCAGGTAGGGGAAGAAGGGGCCACAGACTGCCAGCTTTTTTTCTTGGACAAGGAAGTCTTCAATTTACTCATGTACAGATGATGGAAGAGAAGTGGGATCAGTGTCTGATGGCATGGCACAGTCTTCTGTAAAATTTGACATATTTTTGTCTTCTCACAATTCCTGTTGGTGTGTGTCCATGTGTGAGAGACTATGTGTTCCATTTAATCAAAATTTCCCAAATTCCCCAAATTATGAAATGTATTTCAGAAAACATTAAAATATGAGGGAAAGGGGCCGGGCATGGTGGCGCACGCCTTTAATCCCAGCACTCGGGAGGCACTCTGTAGGAGAATTGCTGAGAGTTCGAGGCCACCCTGAGACTACATAGTTAATTCCAGGTCAGCCTGGACCAGAGTAAGACCCTACCTCGCAAAACCAAAAAAAAAGAAAGAAAGAAAGAAAGAAAGAAAGAAAGAAAGAAAGAAAGAAAGAAAGAAAGAAAGAAAGAAAGAAAGAAAAAGAGGAAAACACCCAAAGTTATCTTCAAGCCGGGCATGGTGGTGCACGCCTTTAATCCCAGCACTCGGGAGGCAGAGGGAGGAGGATCGCCGAGAGTTCGAGGCCTCCCTGAGACTACATAGTGAATTCCAGGTTAGCCTGAGCCAGAGTGAGACCCTACCTCGAAAAACCTAAAAAAAAAAAGTTATCTTTCTTCACTGTATTGCTGGGAAGGGAAAGGGGGTATTCTGGAAAAATTTCTACATATATTGAAAAGTCTCTCCAGGGAGGAAGTCTCTCCAGGGAGGAAGCTTCAGGGAAAGGGAAGAGAAGGGAAGGGAAAGGAAAAGAGGGAAAGGGAAAGGAGGGGGGGAGGGGAGGGAGGGGAGGGAGGGGGGGGGAGGGAGGGGAGGGGAGGGAGGAGGGGGGGAGGAGGGAGGGGAGGGGGAGGGAGGGAGGGGGGAGGGAAGGGAAGGGAAGGGAAGGGAAGGGAAGGGAAGGGAAGGGAAGGGAAGGGAAGGGAAGGGAAGGGAAGGGAAGGGAAGGGAAGAAGGTGTTTACACACGCGTTTTAGGCCCATTTATATGAATGGGACTTCCAATTAGAATGAGTCTCATCACCAGGCTCAGGTGTGTAGGAAGGAACAGGATGGGCCAGTGAGCCCCAGAAGGAAGGGCCCAGAAGGACTTAGGAAGGGCCCACTGATGAGTGCTAAGCCCAAGAAATCAGGGAAGAATCAGGAGGTTATTGCTGAGGAATTGTTGCCTTCAGCCATAATGAAAGAGACTGAATCAGACGCAAGTCCTGCCAGGGCAGGCTAGGTGACATCCATGTTTCTGTGACCAGTTCCAGGAAACAAAACAGAACAAAACAAAACAAAACAAAACAACCTTACTCCCGGTCTATATCATCCCTGTCTACTGAGAGGAAACTCCAGTTGCTATTAGGAGAATGGAGTGATAACCACTCTAACTTCCTCAAGCTGAATAGGGTCGCAGAGCAAGGCAGTGAGAGCTTCCCAGGGGGGAGTCTATCTAAAGGCCCACGATGGAGAGGCTTTTCCATTTCTTATGAATGAGGATGATGTCTCATTACCCTTTCTGTGTGTAAGTCATTTTCTTTGGTCTAGTTCTTTTAAAAGTGGAGTTAGGGATGGAGAAATGGCTCAGCAGTTAACGTGCTTGCCTGCAGAGCCTAACAACCCAAGTTTGATTCTCTGGTATGCACGTGAAGCCAGATGCACAAAGTGATGCAGGTATCTTGAGTCCATTTGCAGAGGCTGGAAGCCCTGTCACACACATTCTCTCTGTCTCCCTTCTCTCTCTGTTTGGAAATAAATAAAATATTTCTTAAAGTGGGGCTACATTAAAACTTTGTAAAGAGATTCTCATGTACATAATAAATTAATTCAACTTAAAATGAGCCTCTGATTCCTATCATTTATGAGTAAAATTTTCTTTACAGCAGTATATTGAGGGCTAGAGGTATGAATTAGTGGTTAAGGAACTTGCCTGCAAAGCCAAGGGACCCATATTTGATTCCCCAGGACTCAAGTAAGCCAAATGCACAAGGTGGCACACATTTCTGAAGTTCATTTGCAGCGGATAGATGTTGTGGTCCCCCCTAAGGCCAGCCCAGGAGGGACGGCAGGGTCTCTGCTGAGTTGGGGTGAGCAGCGCAGTCACGACACAGACTCTGGGAGTTGGGTGGAAGCAGCAGAGGGTGAGCTGCCGCAAACTCGTTTATTGAGGAAGTACACGGAGTTTTAAGGGACTTGACTGGCCAATCATTGTATGGGGTGGTCCCCTTTTTGTGACCAATGACAGCCTGTCTCTGGACAGTACATCGCATAGCAAGCTTCTCGCAAGCATGGGACTGTAGCTGTTGTCACGCCAGGCCTGCGCAGGACACCATGTTCACAGAAGCCACTTCCTGATTTCTTCTGGCATGTGGTCTGGCTAGGACCAGGCCTGTATTGTGCCATACAGATGGGGGCCCTGGCAACCCCATTCTCTCTGTCTCTTTTTCTCTCTCTCCTCTCTCTCTCTGTGCCTGTCTCTTTCTCTGTCAACTAAATAAATGAATAAATTATTTTTTAAAAAGTAGTATATTGAAAGAAGATAGAAACATAAGTATTTTGGTACTTTGGACATATGTGATATTGAATGAAGATGACTGACATCAGAATTTTGATGGAAAATAAATGATCCATGAATAAATGACAACATAGGGTTTAGACAATTGAAAGTATCCACAGTGTGGGAAAGCTGAGTCCCCCTGTTTGAGAATGAGGAAAAGCAATTTAAGAAAGGGACAGCTCAAGTATGACCATTGGGAATCCTATACATACACTGATCATCAGTCATCTTGCTTTGTTGCCATGAGAGATAACAATTTCCATTTTGTCTCCAAGTCTCATTGATGTATAATTGTTTTCATTTCAACAAATTGGCTTTTTCCTGCTACTGTCTAAGTACCTATATATGTTGGTTTCTTGCCAAAGTGAGCTCATTTTTAGATGCTAACCAAATAAGCAATTGCTACGACCCACTTCACATTTGTTAGCACTCTAGGCCTTTACATTTCTGCCTATGATAAATTGAGAAAGAAAGAACAGGACCTTGAAATTTCAACAAGAAATTCTATATAATTTCCTGTCCCTGTTTTTTTTTTTTTTTTTTTTTTTTTTTTTTTGGTTAAATGGGCATATAGACTCACCCCAGCTTTAACAATTTTTTTGACTAATATAAAAATATATAAATTCTAGGCTGGAGAGATGGCTTAGCGGTTAAGGCGCCTGCCTCCTAAGCCTAAGAACCAGGTTCCAATCTCCAGGTCCCACGTTTAGCCAGATGAAAAGTGACGCAAGGATGCAATGCTGCACTTGACCACAAGGGGGTGCACACATCTGGATTTCGTTCACAGCAGCTGAGAGACTGCTGGCACACCCATTCTCTATCTGTCTCCCTCTCCATCTCTGTCTTTCTCTGTGTCTCTCTCTAAAAATAAAAAAATGAAAAAATATATATAAATTCTGAGGTTCTCTGTATATGACAATTTCCATCACTTGCCCTGTTACCCATAAGACCTCAGGATAATCAACAGATGGAATCATTGATTAACATAATGGCAAGTCAGAAAAGATAATTAGATATGACTGGGCTTCTAGCAGACTTGCAGTACTATGCAATAGAGGAAAAAATTTTAGATCCTAAGAACTTATCCAAATACCCTATACCATGCATTCTATAAGCACAGTGCAGGAACTAGTGCTAGATAACTTCAATTACACTCATGCAGACTCGAGTTCAGAAAATGTAGGCAACTTGTTCAAAGTTATTAAGTGTTCCAATGGCATCTACATAAGCAGGGTCATGGATTCCTCCAGGTTACAACTTAGAAAGAAACAATTGCACTGGCCAAACATAGAAGAGGAACATGGCTAGCACTCTGGATAAAACTGGCATGACTGGGAGCTGCCTTTATAAAACCCCTGTAAAGTGGACATTATTTATAGTATTCCCCACATGAAGAAATAGAACAGGAAAGTTAATGAAGGAATTCAGGGTTACAGAAGTAGAAAGATTCTCATGGAGTTATACAGAACCAGTGTTCGTTCTTCTGTTAAAGTAAACTTGTTGTGAGTACTGAAGATGTAGGGCCAAATTGAATCTCATCAAATAACTCATCAAATTGAGCATGTGGAGGGAGGTTCACATATTTCCACTTGGAATGATCATCGGATACTTCTTAACCTGGATCAATGAAGTAGGACTTCCACAGAAGTAACTAACAATCTGAATTATATTAGGTAACTGGACCTTCGAGAAGAAACACTTGAGTGAAGTCTATGTGATCAGTTTGATGGAAAACAGATAAGGACGTGGATATCAACAGTGAATGTTTGATGTTTCCTTCTTTCCCCTTGTATCCTCAAAACATTTAAAATATTCCAAGCTAGAGGATTGGAAAAGTGATGCAAAACCTCAAAGGTATTCTACCTTTCTAAATAATCAGCATTTGTTTTCAGCATGTACTTACCTCTAACAACAGTTCTGATTTGTCACACATCTGCACTGATGGAAGGACTTATGTGCCAGTAAATGTTATATCTAAAATAAATAAGGAAAACCCTATTCCACCATGCATGTTTCTCTGAGCATCTTCATAGTAAACCCTTATTGTGGGTCCAGCTAATATCTGTGCTTCAGAGCCGTAAAGTTTTATATATTAATTAATGGCTAGAATTTTACATTATATTTTATTCCCACTACCCTTTCACTTTCATACCTTATTAACTAGCACTGGTAATTCGTAGCTATTCTTCATGTGTTCCCTTCTGCATCTGGAATACCCTCTATTTATCATACCACAAAACCCTATACTTGTATATTTCAAAACAATTATGTTTTATAACTGTTGATTTGATTGCATGTTTCATATTTAAACTGCAAATTCCTCATAGATGAAAATTTTGATTTTCAAATTATATTTGATTTTCAACCTTATGACAGAATATGCACTGCTTTATAAATATTTTAATAAGGAACTATTGCAGAAAAGAAGGCTACATAGATGAGAAAGAGATGGAGATAAAAGCAAATACCATTATGTGATAGAATTATACAGAGTACTCGTGGTTATTCTGGGGTTTCTAACCTCAATTTTTACTTTATTAAAAGAGTAGGATGAGCTAGGGCTAGGGATAGACCTGTAACCCTACCTACTCAAGAGGCTGAAGCAGGAGAATTATGAGTTCAAATCTTATCTCAGGTATAGAGTGAGTTCAAGGACACTCTGAATAAATGAGGGAGATCCCCTCTGTGGGGAAAAAAAAGTTAGCTGCAGGTGTCTGGGTCTGTAGTTTAGTGGAAGAGATCTTGCATAAAATCCTAGCAATAAACCTCATATCTCGGAGGGGGAAAGGAGAGAAAGATTTGTTACTTAAACATGGAGCCCACTCAGGTATACCTGTCTACCTCTGCCACCAGCTCAGAAAACCATACACAGAAACATGGACCACTGGATGCATTGATAATATATAAACATGTAAACAAAACTCTAGATTCAGTTAGACTAATTTTGGGGGCTGAATGCCTTATGACATGCTACTGTTACCCAGCATCTAGCAAAGGCTTGGGAACCTGTATTGAAGGAACCAGTGATGGTAGCCATAATATTTCTTAAGATCTAGCTCTGACACAGTTCATACAACTTTCAAAAACATATGCAATACTGGGAATTGAGCTAACAACATTTAAAAAGAATTTCAGTGGCTGCTAAGATGATACTCTTTATGCTTTTTCTTGGTTTCACTAAGAAATGGTTTTGCAATTTCTTTAATCTCCATTTTCCTTGTTTGTGATGAGTTAGTAATACATACTCATTTTTGTTGACTGGAAGATTACCAGAAATAATATATGAAAAAAGACTGGATACCTACTGTAGTGCTTAACAAAAGTGAGTAGTAACTGCTGCTGATTGATTAAAGTTAATAAATAGCAATTCTTAAGGTTCATGCAAATGAGAAAGAGGTAAATACCAAAATTGAAAATAAGAGGCAGCCATCTTTTATTATTTTTTTTTATTTTATATTTTATTATTCAGTGAATTTCTTTCTCACTTGAAGGTCCTCTGAAGATTTAACCTAAAGATTTAACCTGACTTTGCAAATAATACTTAAGTCATTTGAGGTACTGTGGATGTTGTGTGGGTGTAGATGCACCACCACTAGCGTGGATGTGACTCTACATGGGCTCAGTCACCAGAATTAGACTCACTTGGGACACTCTATGGGGACTGGTTGATCAACTTGCAGGCATTTGTCAGAAGTATACTTTGACATGTATTTCATATAATATATAGATATTTTAAGAAACTGAGTTTCATCAACTGTACCCTATTTGTTGCAGTTCTTGGATGGTAAAATTCTCATAAGAAGATTACCTTACCTGATGTTATGATCATTTGGCTTAGCAGTTTGGTTTTATTTTATTTATTTATTTATTTTTGTTGTTGTTGTTTTAGCAATGCTTTTTTGTAATTTCAAGAAGTAAAACATTGTCTCTGTGCTCTTCTGATATTCTGAAAATGAAAAAAAAGTTGAGTGAGAGAAAAACAAAGACAATGAAAAAAGAATACAAATAGAAGTAGGAGAAAGGGAGGAAGGTAGGGAAAGAAAGAGGGACAGAGAGATAGAGAAGAGTGAGGGGGAACCTGAGGTATTTCTTTGCTTCAGACATTGGGCTAAATGGTGTACAGATTTGTTTTTCCCATTTAAACGCTTCCTAAGCAACACCATAATCTTTGTGACACAGAGATGAAACCAAGGCTTAGTGGGTCCAGGAAAACTCCAGTAAGAGTCGACCTACTAAGGACCAGAGCTGATACTGAAACCAAGGCTCACTGTCGTATATAGTATCACTGAAACAGAATGAGATATCTGACTGTTGCCCATGAATTTTAGTTCGCCTTATCCATATTTCTCTCAGACCTATAAAAGGACTACAATAAACCCTTCCTGAGCTCATTGGCTTCCAATTAGGTTTAGTCGAGCAGGAACCAAACTCAAAGATGTGTCAGAAAGACAGGATAAGAGGGGTGTGGTCCTTAATGTGGGCTTCTTCCTTGTGGTACCCTTGGGTTCTTCAACAGATGATCCATGCTTTTGTCAAGGTGGCCTATTTTAACATCACACTTCCGCCAGTACCCAGTAATTTCTTCTTGTCCTACAATCCTAGAATTTAGCATAACGACAAGTCCTCTATATTATTAGCCCACATTTTCTATAAACCCACCCACACCATTGGAAATAGATTAACCTAAATGGAGTCAGCCACATTTTTCTATCATTGCCCTTGTTGATAAGGTGATTCTAGCATGCTTTTATTCTATAAAAGCATATATTTTATTGCATAAAAACAAAATTTCAAAAAATACTGTGTTGCAGACTCATACTGCCTCCATTTTATTGCTAAATCTATATATTTTGAAGTGAGCCAAAGTTTCAAACTGTTTGGGGCTTAGAAAGTCATAACTAAGAAAGACTCTGCTTCTAAACTGTGGTCCCTAGCTAGACAAGAATAATGCTGGCTTCTAATCATGAAAAATGCAATTCATTGCAGAAATCCAACACCAGCACAATGGAGTGTATAGAAAATTCTTTCATTCAACAACACATGGCAGAAGAGTGAGTAAAGTTTTAGGAGAAAGGCAGGGGGTGGGAACCCCAGAGAAATACAAATAAGGAGCCATGCAAGTGAAATGCTTGACAGAGATATACACACATAAATGTGTCTTTGAAGACATTATGTGGAAATAGTTAAATCCTTTAAGTTACCATTAAACATTGGTGATAATGACTTGGCTTTTAATAATACCTATTTCTTAAAAATATTATTGAACATTTTTGTTATTAAAAACAAAACAAAAAAAAAAAAAAAACACTCAAACCTTCCTAGCACAAGCTGTGTGGGTTTCCTGGTAAGAAGAGTGTGAATATGAGAAATGACTATTGGATAAGCTTATTTTATCTTGCTTATTTCTTATTCTGTCTTTATGACAAAAGGCTTTAGACAAAGGGGCAAAAGCATTAAGTGAACATTATGAGAATTTATAAGAAATGCAATTATTAGTTTCAGAAGTGTTCCAATTAAGCAACAAAAAATTTTAAGATAGACAAGTAGTTATTCTAAATCACTCATTAAGGAGTAAGTATCCAGGATTTCCCTCTGATTATTTAGACAAAGTCACATGTAGAGCCCCTTCCAAATTATTATTTTTTTCAATATTTTTAAGTATTTATTTATTTATTTGCAAGCAGAGAGAGAGAGATAGAAGAGAGTCAGACAGAGAGAGAATGGGCATGCCAGGGCCTTCAGCCACTGCAAATGAACTCCAGATGCATGCACCCCCCTTGTGCTTCTGGCTTACATGGGTCCTGGAGAATCGAACTGGGATTCTTTGGCTTTGCAGGCAAATGCCTTAACCATTAAGCCATTTCTCCAGCCCCCCTTCCAAATTATTAAGGGAAGTTTCCTTACTGAGTCCTGTCAAGTAAGGGAATCATGTTCTCATATTTCATAGAAATGGAATCACATATTTTATAGTCAGATGATCAGGATGTAGCTCAGAGGATGGAATGCTTGCCTAATGTTATAGTTAGCTTCTTTTTGCTGTGCCAAAACACCTAACCAAAACCAGCCTGTAGGAGGAAAGGTTGTTTTGGTGTACAGTCTTAAAGAAAAGCTTCTCTCTTTTTCTCTTATTCCCCACCATATAGATTTCTGAATCTCTTTTTTTTTTCTTTTCTTTTTTTACTAAGTTGAAATGCTATATGGATACAGAAAGTGTGTCATTCCCCTCCTCCCTGCCCCCACTACACTTGTCAGGGGAAAGCATGAACAGAACCTGGGCATCACTCCTGCCACTGCACAAGGTTAAGTACTAAACATATGCAGCTAATCATGTTATTAGAGGGGCTCATTACAGGACTACACTAGCCAGTATCAACTTGGAGGGTACAAAATCAAGTCTCTGCAGCAAAACCTCCTTTCTGCTTCATCATGGCAGAGAGTTGAAGCTACTCAAGGTCTGCCTGGCACCCTTGGTACTATCACACAGTTGCTCACCTGAGGCTCTCCTCTGTGGTGGCTGCAAACAATGTCTCTTCATCTTTTTATCCTTGTGCTTCACAGGCTTTATTAAGTAAATATGTGTGTAAACATATAAGCTAAAGATGTCAAAGTGTTCTATTGTGTGTTTTCCTGTTTGTGGATGTTCCAGAGCTATGTTAATATGAATCATTCGGTTAGAGTTATCAATTTCTTTGAAGTTAAAAGGAAAGTAAAGAAACTTGAAGGGAAAAATATAGAGAATAAAAAGTATTTTTAAAAAGCTGTTTTTGCCCTTTTTGTGTACTCTCATAAGTTTTTTTTTGTTGTTTTTTTTTTTTTTTAAATGCACATGGGATATGTGTGTAAACTAAACAGCATTAGCTTTTCAAAACAGCCTACCCAGAGTTCCATGCTGGTAGTTGGTTGGGCTATTGTGAAATCACTTTCATCAGAAAGCAGACTTTTGTCATTCACACCATTAATCAGTGTGTGGCTCCCTTTACAAACTGGATTTCGATTTCAGAGGAGAGCCAAGGGTAGGGGATTCCCCACCACTAACTCTTGGACTCCTGGGTGACCATTTTCATGTCCTGTTCTTGCACTCTGACAGTGTTCTGGGATATCACAAGAATCACATCACAGATTTGAGGGATTGTGGAGAAGAGCTTAATGTCCGTCCATCCCACACACCACTGACTCCAAGAGAATCTTCTTTACTTCCACCTTCCTGTGAGGTGGCTGTGTGGCTGTGATATCAATCCATCCTGTTTCCCAGCAGCCTGCAAGGCTTCCTGGGACATTAAATAAAATCTCAGAAGCAGGAGGCACAGTGAGACCCAGAGATCAGCAAAACAATTGTGCTCTTCTGGCTGGGCACTGTGCTGTCTGGGACTATCCATGTAAATGGATGCCCAGGAACTTGATCCAAACGACTTAATCTGCATACTAAGAAAGACCAAGGCCAACTTGAGTACCTGATATGTTGTCATTTAGAACCACAATAAAATGTGACCATTTTTCAACTTTTATTTCTCATTATCTACTGAGACCTGAAGTATTTTACTAGGAAAAAAAAGACAACAAGGAGAAAGAGGAGCCAGAGACCAGCCTGTATGCCTCTGAAACCCTGTTCTGAGGATTTGCTGTAATGGCATTCCAGATTCAAATAAGACTGATTAAAATAAAATTACTCAGTCTCCTGACCCATAGCAAATTTCACGAGCTGCAATTTGTCTAGTAGTTGAGCTGTGAGTACAATCTGATTGGCTATAATTTAGGTTTATAGTGCCTATTTTTTCCCCTTAAACACAGTAGAATCCAGTCATCCTGAAACAAAGAATTAGAAGGGAAAATGGAGGATTTCATGTAGGCTGAGAAAAAGTGAGAAGTCATTTTTAAAGCTATGATAACACTTCTTGCCATCCTGAAGTTTGAATGTGCAGAGTCTCTGGAGTCTTGTGGGAAGACAATGTCTTTGCATCTGATTGTGTGCTGTCATTCTAAACTGCCTAGCTCTCTCTGGACTGCTAGATGGCCTTCCACTCTTTGTTTCTCATTGTTTTTCTCTCTGATCTCCAGATCTATAAGGCATGAAAGAGTTGCCGACTTTGAAAATGATAAAGACTCACAAGGTCTGACCTGTCGTCTGGGGAAATATCTCTTCCAGGCTGACGCGTGCCTCCTCACACACATATCAGAAACAGAACTCTTGGGGACAAAGTGGCTTCTTAAAACCTCAGACGAGCACAGGCGTACCTATGGGTGGAGGTGTCTGTGGACAATGCCACTGACCTCATACTAAAAGAAATATCAGCTAATAGGTACTTGTTTGATTTTCTTTCTTTACCAAAGAAACACCACCAAAATAACATATAAGCAAGCTTTATTCATTTCTTTTGCTGTTAGTTTGGTTTTGAGACACAGTCTCTATGTACCACACACTGGCTTTGAACTCCTCATCCTTCTGTCTCAGCCTACACATGCTGGGGAACAAACACTCATTGGCTTCAGAATGGCAGTTCTGGTATTGTGTCTATAGACTGAGTTACAGTGTGAACTGATATGATGTGTTAGAGTGTGATGCTCCAAAGACACAGACTTGAGGCAACTTGAAATCCAGGTAGGTTCCCAGATTAATGTATCACCAGGACTGCAAAAATAATTACATACAATTTTGATAATGAAATATTCTAAGTTTCCTGTGATGCATGAAAACATGGGAACTGTCCTCATTGTTAACCAGAACTCACTTCTTGGCAGTGTAGGACCAAAGGGCTCATGGGTAGCTAGATGTATGTCAACTGTGACCAACAGAATGTGATGAGAATTTCTAAGGGGGATGGTCCTAAAATGCATAATTATGAGAGTTTATCAGGAAACTTAGCCATTTTTTCTATCCTGTGAAATGTACCAAGGTCATTCTTAATTCCCAGTTGAGGATATCTGTGAAATTGCTTTTGTCATGTGCCATTAATGGGACAACTCCAGTTTCATTTTTACTTGAAAACATATTGAAAGCAGTAGATTTTCAATTAAAATTTGAAAAAAAAAATTGAGAAAAATGAATAAGTAACCAGAGTGTGTCAGTGAATAGTGAGGGCCCCTCATTAGCCTGCATTCCTCTCACTCACAGTGAGACGTAACACACATGTGGTTTGCTTTATCCTTCTCAAAATTCTTATAATCACTTATTCTTTAGGAAAAAAAAATGAGCTGTCTCTGTGAACAATGAGTTTTAAAATTCTTTCCTACCCACCTTTGCTAACTAAATTAAAAGAAGTAACTTATATCAAGTGGAAACAGGCCTTGAGTTCCATCAAAAAGAGGACTGAGTATCAGTTCACAGGCTGTGCACTTTCTTGGACAAATTGCTTTGCAACTCTGAGGTTTAGTTTCCATTTCAACAAAATGAGAATAATAAAATCTACCCCACCGGAATGATAGGAGGATTAAATAAAATGAGGCATCTAAAATTCCTGCTACTAGTGGGGTCTTAATAAGTGAGCTTGCTTATAATAAAAACTTATATGAAGAATACTTGGCACTTTTCTGCAGAAATCTTACTCTCTAATTCACTTCTTCTCATACATTGCTTAAGGCCACTCTAAAAAAAGAGAACTTTTATTGAACTACCAATGCTTATTCTAAAATACATAATCATGAGAGAGTTTAAAATGAGACTCAACCATTTTTCCTATGTTTTCAGGATTGCCAAAGAGACTCATTAATTCGATATTCAGGGGAACATGGGAAATTGATTCCAACTCCAAGCCATTTAACATTTTTTATTATGAAATGATTCAAATCTTGGTACAAGTAGATTAAAAAAAAAAAAAAAAAAAAGCATGTATCCATCAGCCACCTTCAGAGCGTGTGGAAACCTGCCCTGATCAACTCAGAACCTTTCCACATTTCACCCACCTTGTTTTATAGTTGAGAAAATGAAGGTTTCTAGAAAGATTATATGGTGGAAGTACCTTCTCCATCAGAAAGACAAGTCCAGGCCAGGGCTGCACCTCTGAGATCTAATCCACAGTGTTTCTCTATGGTGATACTTTAGATGTGTTGAGAAGGAACACTCACATGTCAAATGCTTCCTTTAAGGAAGCAATTCAATTGGGTTGATTTTTGGTTTTTAACAATACAACTTATTTTCTAGAAAAAAAAATTATTTTGTACTACTGGGATTCAAACAGGGATTTCAAAACCGGGAGTTTTCTATCTCTAAAAACACACTGACTGGTCCAGTGAGTTCTCTGCTTAGACCCAAGAGGACGTTGCCCCATCCGTGGTTTCCTTTAGGCAATAGGAATGGTAAAACCAGGGAACCATTTACTTCGCCGGAACCTTTCATATCACAAGGAGTTGATGCTCAGCTTTGGGAAGGAATGAGCACTCTGTCCACATTTGTGAAACCCAAGAGAATTTTAGGATTGAGAATGCTTGGTCACGAGAGGGCGCTAAAGAGCTGTATACTGTACTACTGGGCTTTTAGCCACCAAGTTTCTATGGTAATGGGGTTAGTTGGCACCCAGAGAAGAGGTTGGGCATGCCTGGTGCCAGGGGATTTGTCCCCAGACTGAAGGTTTTGTGGAAGGGGACACCCATCTGGTTCCACAACACACATTAGCCGACCGCTGTGGCCATCCTCTTGTTGCTGCTGACTTGACAGTTGGTTTGGTCAATGCCATTGATCGTGAGGAAGTCAACTGTTAAAAATAGAATCAATGGTGCTACCTCCAGCTACTAGCCATTTACAGGCTCTCATAAATACTGAAAACGACTGCCTAGGGGCTGAGCTCCCAGGCTTCTTTCGGCTGCACTTTGAGCCTTGTGCTTCTTGCTCTATCAGCAGAAGAGAAAACTTGAACGAGCTGAACACAGACCTACCTGCCTGGACTTCACCAAGAAGAAATTATTAATAGTATGTCGACTCCTTTGTGTTAAGTTTCTTTTGAGAAACGTTCCTAAATTCATGAAATGGCAGGTGTGGTGCTCTGGACCATCTCTGAAAACCTGGTACCCCCACTTTTGCTTGTCAGGGGAAATGTATCCATTTACCTAGGGCCCAGTGGCCATCTTTTCATATGATTGTGACTCCTTCTGTAATGCAGAAGGTAAAACAATGACATACTCCAACCTCAAGAATCTAACAATGGCTTAACCATAGGAAAACATTCAATTCACAATGAGGGCACTTCTAGAAGTGGTGCTGGTGTACTGCATTAGGCTCACTTAAGAAGACAATGACACTGAGAATAAACATATGTATTTATACATAAATAAATTCATGAGTAGTCATTTTCCCATAAGTATTCCAAATCGCCATGTTTGAATTGTATTGGTTACTTTATTCATTGCTGTGGCCAAATACCAGAAAAGAAGAGGCTTTAAGGAAGGAAGGGTTCATTCTGGCTCATGGTTTCAGGAGACACCATCCACTATCACTGGGAAAGCATGGTTATTGGAGCAGGAAGCATGCTGGTTACATTGCAACCACTTTTAGGAAGCAGAAAGTGAATAGAAAGTGATCCACTTCCTCCAGCAAGGCTCTGCATTCTAAAGGCTTCACAACCTTCCCAAACGGTGCCACCAGCTGAGAACACAAGTTATATTAAAGGCTTTTATGAACATATATACTCATATATACATATAAACAACTGAGAATTGATCTATGTATTTGGACACAAAATAAAATATATATTTTTTAAAATATTTATTTATTTGAGAGAGTGTATGTATGGGTGTGTCAGGGCCTTTTGTCTCTGCAAACAAAGTCCAGATGCATACTCATTCATCTGGCTTTACATGGGTGATAGGGAATCAACCCTAAGCTGTAGGCTTTGCAAGCAAGTGGGATCCTTCAATTGCCAAGGCTCTCCACAGCCCAGTGCAATACAATTTTGGAAAAATTGGGTCTCAAAGTCTTCTATTCTTTTCCTACTCACTAAATAATCCATTATTATTTAATTTTATTTATAGTGATATTCATATTTCATTGATTTTGTTCATACATTGCACTTTTCATGATACTTCTATTTTTTAACAATAACAGGTCCATGACCCCTTGAACTAGATATAAGAATTTGCCTTTGGGACTGGAGAGATGGCTCAGCTGTTAAAGGAGCTTCCTGTCAAAGCCTAATGACCATGGATCAGTTCCGCAGTGCTCACATAAAGCCAAATGCACAAACTGGTACATGTATCTGAAAATATTTGCAAGGGAAGGAGGCCCTGGCATGACCCTTCTCTCCTCCTCTCCCTCTATCTCTTTTCTTTCCATCTCCCCCTCTCAATAAATAATTTTTTCAAAAGAACCCTAAGGAAGAAAGGAAGATGTCATTCCTGACCTCAGAGAACTGCCAATGGACAATGGGAACACATGACTGTTACATAGTTTGTACCAGCCCTAAAATCGGGATGCAAATGATGGATGAGAGGAAAGATGGAATGCTCATTGTATGAGGTTAAACACGACATCTTCCTAGAGGAAGACTCGCTTTCATCACCAGGATGCATGGAAGCAACTAGGGTGACAGAGGTAGCCCAGGTAGATCTGATGGGAGTGGACAGCATATAAATGATTTCACTTTGAAAAGAGCCTGAAGCAAAAGAACAGAAATTCAGAGGCAGAGATAAATGGCCAAGTGACCAGGACAGATGGAGGAGGTGGAGAAATGAGCAGGGAGTGTTGGTTATCCTATGCGGCTTAGACTTTACACTGTTAGGAATGAGTAAGCAACAGTGACGGGTTTGCGAGAGGAAAATGTAAGTTCTGAGATGCATTGTAGGGGCGTTACCCTAGTGAGAAGAGGACGAAGTAGAAGCAACACCAGTGAGGCCAATATTTTTGTCATTCAAGAAGAAGCTAACAGAGAGCTTGCCCAAATTGATAGTGATGCTGATGACATAATAACAAGTTGTGAACAACTTGTTGTTTTCTCTGATATAGATGGACTTGGGAGTATGAGAAAGAGGCAGGAATCTGATGCTACCCACACATGTTTCTCAAGAAAAAGAAAAAAAAAAATCTCTTGACCTAGGACCTCCATTCTATGCCCTGAGTGATTTTTGATGCTGGTCGTTGGTAACATCCTGGAGCTAGATCTTCAAGATGACTTGATTTTTTTTCAAATATTTTATTTATTTATATACAAGGAGACAGAGAGAGAGAGAGAGAGAGAGAGAGGGAGGGAGGGAAAAAGAAAGAGAGAGAAAGAATGAGAATAAATGGTTACCCAGGCCTCTAGCCATTTCAAATGCATTCCAGATGCCTACAACACTTTGTGCGTTTGGCCTTATGTAAGTTCTGGGAAACTGAACCCAGGTCATCAGGCTTGTAAGCAAGTGCCTTAACTGTTGAGCCATCTTTTCAGCACTAAATGACTGGATTTTGTGATGATTTTCCTAATATTAATAAATCTCAGAGTTTATGCCTTAACTAAATCACAGAATCAAATGCTTACATATATTACTCTGAAAGAAATACCTATTTTGTATAATTCTTTAAGATTAAGTGGATTATATCTCCAAATTAATAGGATCACAAAGTGGAAGTTCTACTTTGGGCTCATCTTCAAATCTGAGTTTATGAATTGAGTACCATATGATTTAGGGATGATCTGAATTTGCTGAGTGAATTCCATGTATGATGATTTGTTATAAGGCAAGGCATGGGTACTGCCACTTATTACTTAAATAAAAATCTGAAAGTTGCTTTCCAAATGATCTCCAGATTAACCCTTCTTATACTTAAATTCCTACATCTTCATGCTGTTCACACTTGGCTCAATAGGCATCTAAAAAGAAAGGACAAAACAAAACAGAGAACTTGTAGCATAAATACGTATTGCTGAGAGCACTCACCTCCCAACCCTACCTGGCACCCAGAAGGTCCCATAATCAATGTTTGTCTTGCTGGTTCTGTGAAGGAAATAATAGGGTACACAACTTCAAATTCAGAAACTGGTTCTCTTCAGGCAAAAGGCAACTGATCACTTATTTACAGAGAGAATTAGTGGATACTCAAGGATAACAATATTTCCAAAAACAGCAACAAAATTCTCTTGGTAGGGCTGGAGAGATGGCTTAGCGGTTAAGGCATTTGCCTGCAAAGCCAAAGGATCCAGGTTCAATTCTCCAGAACCCATGTAAGCCAGATGCATGAGGGGCACATGCATCTGGGGTTCGTTTGCAGTGGCTAGAGGCCCTGGCATGCCCATTCTCTCTCTCTGTCTGCCTGTCTTCTATCTCTCTATCTCTCTGCTTGCAAATAAATAAATAAATAATTTAAAAAAATTCTCTTGGTAGCATAAGACATTTTAAATTCACAATTTTCTTATGTGTATGTGAGTGTTGGTGTGCACATGCCACCGTGTGGGTGTGTGATGAGAAGAAGAACACCATGGGTGTCAATCCTCACCTTCCACCGTGCTTGCGGCAGGGGGTGTGGTATTTCACCATGGCTAGCCAGGCTAGCTGGCCCGTGAGCTTCCAGAGTCCCCTTTCTCTGCCTCTCATCTTGCCATGGTTGCTCCGGGATTACAAATGCATGCCACTGTGTCAAGCTTTATGTGTGCTCTTGGATCCAAACTCAGTTTGGCATGCTTGCACAGCCATCACTTTTACCCACTGAGCCATCTCCACACACTGTTTACAAGACTGAAATGTAGAAAAGAGAAGGAACTATACCCCACTATTCATATCAACTATGAGAATCCTGGTTCACATTTGAGAAATTATCTTCTTATAAATCTCCCTTTCTTCACAAAACATTAGTAATTTTAAAATGAATAGCAGATGCATGAGTGAGCATGGATGCATGATTGTAGTAAAATTATATACTATTTAAACAGAAACATAGCCTCCTTTCTACTTTCTACTCTGCATTATCTCACTTAGCATATAACTACCCCGATTAACATGTGCCTGTGTTATGCTTTAGTGGCTACATAGTATACCAGTGCTTGTGAGTATACTAAATTATTTCATCCAAATTCATTACTAGATATTCAGTTCATTTCTAAACTTTTGAACATATGTACTATACCATGAATAAATAAATACATTTATATCAGTAATATTTTAATGTTTAACAATAATTTTAACAATGAAATTTGTGGCAAAATTATGTCAGACTTAATCATAGATTATTTGTCAAATTACCTCTTAACAATATTTAGCAATTCTATTTTGTGGAAAAGCGAAAAAAAAAAAAAAAAAAGTAGAAAGGATTTAGTTTCCATCATTGAATCAAAACAAAACACAAAATTTCTCAAAAAACAACTCAGAAACTGGTCAACAATTTTATCTAAATAAATATTAAATATTAGCAATGCTTCCTCAAATAATAGTAACATTGATTTAATATTTTCATATTCTTTTGTTCATTTATTCTTATTGTGCAATTCCTTCCATTGTGGAGTACTTTTAAAAATAACATTCGCAGTTCATTTTCTTATTTAAATTTCCTAGAATACAATTCTCTGATTTTATTTGAAAAATTATATTTAAAGGACTTGATAAAATTATCTTTTTAGACTACTTTAGTCTATTTAGCATATGTTATTTTTATTTATGCTCTTATTTTTCTATTTTGATAGTAGTGGATTACTGCATTATTTTCTAGTCATTCAGTCTAATTGCTGAATTATTATAGATTTTAAAATAATGAATCATTATTTTGAAATTCTACAGCCTATTGTTTGCATATTTGTGGAGTTCAGTAGATGAACCTACAGCCTTGCACATAGGCTGGAGCTGCGCTAACATTGAGCTGTATTCCCAGAATTACATTGTATAGATGTTTTCACCAGCCTGTTTGAGGTATAATTGATACACAATAAATATTTAAATCATACAATTAGGTGTGTTTTTTCATTGCATATACACTTAATAGTGTAAATTCCTTATTAGTATTAATGAAAAGAACACAGTGAGCATAGCACACCTATCATTCTCTTCATGCACTTTTCCTTGCTTTAGACTTTCCTGCCTCTCTGGCTAGCTCCCTTGCTGCATCTCCAAGTTATCTCTGGAATACTAGTCTATTCTGTACTAGTCTGGTTTCCCAAGTAGCTCATATAGATAGATCAGGTAGTATGGTCTACTGTTTTGTCTAGTTTGCTCAGGATATTTATGTAGGCATTCTGCTCACACGAGTAGCTCATTCCTTGTTATTTACTTGACAGCAGGGCAGTTTATGGATGAATTCCAGACTATGAACCCATTCCTCAGTGCATAACCACAAAAGTTGTTTCTTGTTTTATTATGAATAAAAGTTCCATAAGCTTTTATGTGCCCTTGTTTTTAAACAAAAGCTACCATATTATTGGTAGGTATCAGTAAATATCTGGAGATGAAAATGTTGAGTTTCATGCTTTGGTTTGTTTGTGTTTTAAATGATTAAAAAATTGACAGTCATATCCAACTGATTGCATTATTGAAATTCCTCATGGCACTGTGTGGATATTCCAGTTCCTCCACATGCTCACCAACATTTTATATACTCATTTTATATGCCTGGACTATAAAATCCAAAACTTAAATAATACACTTAATAGTGCTTGCTTTTCTTAAATGTCTAATCTACCCAGTTTATGACAAGATAAAGAAAAGATATACAAAATGTAAGAGAAATACTAAGAATGTCAGACCTGAACCTGGTTAGCCTATACTTATACCAGAGCTAGCAGCAGGAATTTCCTGACTGGAACTCCAGATCTACCCCTTTCACCTCAACCATAAGCTTCCTTCGATAGGAAGAATTGTTTGCCTTCAAACATCCTACAATTCATAGTCTCCTTATTTATCTACTATTTATAATAAAAAGAGTTAAACTGTATTAGAATAAAAGTGATGACAGATGTGATATATTGAGTTTCACTTATTGAATATTAAAATGAAAATTAAGAATTATAAATATGTCCTGCTAAAATGATCTCCATTCATTTTTCTACATTCATTTTCTCAGAAAAATCAGGATTTTTCAGCATGCCTATATCAGGGAAGATAAACATTGTAGAGGAGGGAGAGCTATTTTTAAAAAAATCTCAGACAAATTTTATTGCCATCAGAAATATTCTAGACAACTGGTCATGAAGGGATGATGCAGATAATGTCTGAGACATCTTTGCCCAGTCTGCATGTGTGAAGAGACCAGAGTTCATGGATGATTTCAACACTGCCTCTTTTTTTTTTTTCTTTTTCTTTTTTTGGTTAATAACAACATAGGCTTAGAAAAAGCTGTGTTGACACAGCAGAAATTTAAAAGCAAATATTACATTACTGGAGAAGCATTGTCCAAGCTAGACATTCTGGCCAGTCCCTATCACTAATGTCATCACATGATGCACATATATAGTCTTCAAACATCCTTAAAGTTCTGCTAGCCTATGATGTTGTACTTTTAGGGACCTTCCTTCTCAATAACTTAAACATGTATGGCATGGAAGGAATTACTTCTTCCTATAACTTGGAATAGTGGCCAGGAAGTGCTATGTCCTATAATAAAGCCAATGAAGAAATATGTGAAAATTCTTGTCATTATCTTGAAGAAGAGAATACTATGAAAGAGGTTAGCATGTAAGCCAGGCAGCTTTCTTTAGTTTTCTTGTTGAAGCCATGTTTAAATGAAGTGATTAATAAGGCCAAGAGGCACTTTTCTTTCTGCCTATACCTTTGAGGAATCTTTCAGAATATATGGGCATATAGGGGGCTGGTGACCTGGTTCTTTCATTACATATAGGAGACGGGTAAGTTAAACTGATGATTAACTGATTGCATATAGGATACAGGTAAGTTAAAACTATTGAATAACTGATTGCATGAATACTGATGTAAAGAAATGAAGTAACCCTTCCCAAAGAATTCTGAACATCATAGGCAATAAGCAAAACCTTAAGTCAGTGCAGAAAACAGTTTCCTACATTTGAATATGTGCATTTCATTCTTTGTTCAGACAGTGGATTATCTCACTGAGTTGTAGTCTGCCTTCATGTGAGCTCATAGACACAACCACTACTAATGAACTGATAACCATTCACAGTGAACACATAGATGTGATCAAAAGAAAAAAATATATCAGAAAACAACTCTCCTTATCTAGTTAGATAATGCTACCTTGATAAATAAAACTAGTACAGAAGAGGTGCTTCCTAAGTGCCTAAGATATTGCTAGACAAAAAATTCTAATTATGCCCCTGAAGCTAAAGTACAGATGAGATAATTATCAAACTCTTACAGAGTTAAGAAAAAAAGTATTTTATGACATTACATGATACATATAGACAGAATAAAGCACAAAGGTATAATAGACCCAAAATAGGATGGGAACCTAGTGAAGCCATGTTCCACTGGGCTCTGAAAGCTAAATTAAAGTTTAGGTGAAGCAGGAAGGAAACTATTTCAAGAAGATGGGACAGGATTCTTAAGGGTCTGCTATCCAGGGAGGTTTATTTAATGGTCCCTTATAGGTGACATTATGAGTTACCTACCATCTGTGTGATCACACATTTATCTATGTTCTATGTTCATCGATAGCCTTTTCTACTGTCCTCTGCGCTCTCTGGACCCAGGGTAATGAAAATGACAGCATGGGTCTGGGATCACCTCGACTTTTTAATCTAGGTGAAAATATACGTATGAAATTTAGTCACATGACAAATTATTTAAATTACAATTAGGAGATGTCCCAAGATGCCTTAACTATAGGGCAGGGGAGAGAGAACAATTTTCTGAAAACAGGCATTTAAGATCAAGCTTGTAATGGAGAAGGAAGTATGAACTATTCTAGAAGGAAGGAGAAAGGTTTTGAGGAAAGGAGATTTTTGACTCAAAGTTTCTAAGACAGGAAAATAGTTTGTTCTATAAATAGAAAAGAAAACAACATGGTTTCCACAACTGAAGAAATGAACCAAAAATGGGGAGGTCAAGGCAGATGTTCTGACCTTTAGAACTACAGTAAGTGGTTGGTCTTTCTTTTTAGCCATAGCACTAAACAGCCACTGAAATTCTTTAGAGCATCTTTAGGAATATTTATGGCTACATCATGAAAAATCTCTTGAAGTTAGGCAACTGGGCAATAGGCATCCAAAGTAGAGGTTATGGGAGCAATCCAGGTGTAGCTCTGAATGAAAATATAGTTCATATATTTAGGGAGCTGATTTAACTGAACTTGACACCAGAATCAGAAAAAACACCCTGTTACAAACAAAGGATGGTAGCTTGTATCACCTTAACTGAGCTCATATTTCTGCCAAGCATTGCCCAGTGACTTTTAGCTTCTGTCCAGATATAAGTTGCATTGATGGGCATGCTCACATCAGTCAACCAAAGTTCAGGCATGTGATGCAGCTCCTAGATCATGACTCACTGCTTATCTTAAAGAAGAAATCGTTTTTATCAGTGGAGTCCAGTAGCACAATAACACGTTTTAAAGAATGATTGTGTGGTAGTAAGCGCCTTCATAAAATGAGAATACAGTTTCTATATACATAAAAAGAATTTAAGCTCAAAATAGAAAAGCATCCTGATAATCTGTTTTTAAAAATATCATGAAAGGAGAAAGGATAAGAAGGCACTGTAGGATGCCTTCATCCACTGGCACCTTTGGGATATTGCAAATATGGCGTCCTTGATTGCTGCCTATGGGGACTGTGCAATAAATAAGCCACCCAGATATCTCTGGAATTGAATTCTGCTCATATATTGTTCTGAATGTACACCAAGTCAATGTGGGAGATATGATGAAGGTGAGTCTCTGACTGACTTACATGACTTACCCTCACACTGCTAAAGTTTATAGTCTGTGGTACTTCAGGTATTCTTTGAGCCTTAGATTAGAAATTGTTTACATGAGGACGTTTCAGTAAATCCACCAACACAAAAATGTGTAATACTTAATTCTTAACCTTGATTTTTCATACAAGTTGACAGGAGCCTTTCTCTGAGACCAAAAATATTTTCAGCAGTTACAGAAAGCTCTTCCACTTTTGCCACTCAATGGCATTTGAGTATTCACCCTGTGTTTTTAATTAGGACAATGTGTTCTTGCTCCAATGTATAATAAATACATAAGCCATAATTATAACCCCATTGTACTGCTTCCTTTCAAAGGTATTGGGTAAAAAAAAATATTGTTCTGTCAATTTGTTAATGGGATTATGACTAGCAGAAAAGGCTTGGTTACCATGACTGACCAAACATGCCTGGGTAAGGTGAAAGGATTAATAGCACAGGTCATCAGTAATTTAAAGATGTCAATTGCTTGTATAGTAAATGGGTTTAAGAGAAACCTGAAGATCTCAAAAATACTTGCTTCTTAGAGGCAAACATGCTTGTCATCATTCATAAGTACACGTAGAAAAAAACTGTCCTAGTTTAGCTCTGGAAAGCAAATCTGCCCCAGTCAAAGGGAATTTTTTCAGTGTATGTTAAATAGAATATTTTGATTGGAGAATCTGTTTATTGTACAGCTGTCAGAGAATATTGGGGAGATCCAAGATCCATCAATACAAGAAAAGATAGCCTACTACCTACCACCAGATGTGGCACCTCCATACCTACCTCGGCCCAGGAAACACTGCAGAGGAAGTGGCAACAAGAGTGCTGCTCTTACAGCTAATCTGACACCCTGCCCCAGGGAGTGGTGACAGGCACTGTGATCACCCAAAATTCATCAAAGAGGAAATCCAGAGCCCACAGAGTACTCAACACTAAATCAGATTTCTGACATGTCTGCTAAGGCTCGGCTCAAGGAACATTGTGAAAGAGGGGCAGAAAGATTGATAGGGTAGGTAGGAGTATCCCAAGCATGTCCTCAAAGGCTGACTGAGGCCTTCATGACCTCACAGTGAATACTCTAACTTTACTGAGAAGGGGTATTCAGTTGAATCAGGTGAGGGAGTGGGGATATTTTATTTTTTAAAGTATAATAAGAAGTATCTCAATTATGAGCCTACAAACAAAGGATAGAAAATAAGAATGGAATGGTGAATTTGTATTGAATGTGGAGAATTAAAATTGTACACCACAGTTCATCCTGTCTGTGTCTTTATTGGGGCTTATCATATATCACCAGGAGTTATTCTGTCCTTCTATATGCAAGGCTCACCTCTGTGCATTTTACACTCTGCAGAGCAGAAGTGCTTTGCATGAAGCACTAGGCAGTGTACATGTGGGTCTTGGAAGTCAACATGCTTTCTGACAATTAAAATGACAACAACTTTAGTGTTTCAGAAATAAGCTGACTAAAAAAATTCATTTGGAGTCACTATTAACAGACTTTAAGATCAGCTTCATTTTCCTTTAAGAAATGCATAAAAACTACTGTTTAGTGCATTATAGACAGTGTCTCTTGCCATGGGTGTTTTACTTCCTGATTACTTTGAACAGAATTTGGCACCCACTTATTTGTGTATGCTTCATGGCTGTTACCATCATGTGCCCTCCTTCATGATATGACAGACAATGCAACTTTGAGCTTCAAAAACAGCAATTTGTAAGCAAGTGTTTCTAACTGCTGAGCCATCTTCCCAGGCTCAGAAATTACTCAAATATGCACACCAAATAAGTTAAGAGAAAGAAACTCATTTCTTAATCTCTCTATAAGTTACTAAATGAATGATCACCCCTCTTTATAAGCAGTACTTTGCTTTCTTACTTGGCTACATATAGCAGAGGAGCTGGGATAGGGAATAGAGAAGGGAGATGGGGCAGCCAGGCCACTATGGCCAACACAACTTGCAGAGGAAAGTATGAAGGCAAGCTTAGTAATATTTAAGTAAATAAGACTCTAAAAATAATTAATTATTTAAAAATAAAACAGCTATGATTTAAATGTCTTTAGTAATATACCAAATGGGTCATATTTTACTGATTCAGAAACTTTATTACTAACAAGTCCCCTTTCTAGGACTGTTTTTCAGTTGTCTTTGATGCACTCTCGTTGTCTTACAGGAAAATGGAAAGGAAAATTGTTTGAGGTGTTTTGTCTTGTTTGTTTTTGTTTTTTTTTTAGAATTAATCTTGTCAATACCGTCTGTTCTTTTTATTACACAATCTAAGAACAATTAAGCCATTTTTAAAAAGAAAGTTACGTTATATTGCAGATAACAATTTTAGGTTTATTGCCTTTGTTTAAAAAAAAAAGTTGAGGGACCTAATAAGGCAATACTTTTTATTACATTTGTTATTGATGCTATAAAGCACAATTTTAACAGCCAGGAAATGCATTGCTATTGATCATATGTTACGAATGCATTAATTTGAGTTACTGTATTTTTCATATGTAATTTGAAATTATGAATAGACATAAAAATGTCTTATTGCATGGCATAAATCTGTGTATTACTATTTCATTACATTAAATTAAAACCACATCTACAAGAGATTTTCCCTAAGTTCCCTGAATATCTGATAACGATTTCCTAAAGTACATGTTTTTAGATTGAACCAAGCTTGGTCTATTATTTGGAAACATTTTCTCTACAGTTCCAGTCCTGATGTATACTTTCATGGCTTTTGGCCTATTGTTTCTTGAAACAGTCATTGGACTAAAGTAATGTCATTCATAAAAATGACCATTTGGTAGTAAAAAATAAAGGACTTTACTGAGGACAGAATAATCAAACAGAAGACAGCAGTTTAACAGCCCTTTTTAAAGGCTACTTTGTTTTCAAGAAGGGAATGCCACCTCCCAGATCCTTCATCACTCAGGGTGTCAGTAGTGATGGCGAAGAATGCACTCAGTGTGTTTGGATTCTTCTTGCTCAGCTAGCAGAGCACAGAAGAAGCAACTCTGGTTAGAGGGTTGGTAGGGTCAGATCATTTCCCAAATTAATAGCACCTTTTTGATCTAGTTATGTGAAATATTGGTACATTACCAAAAATAATCTCTGTCTAACTCTACATGGAGTAAAGATGTCCTAAATATTTCCAGCAGTCCCCCCCACCCCGTGTGTGTGTGTGTGTGTGTGTGTGTGTGTGTGCATGCGCGCCTCTTCAGCTCCCCATGATTCTTGGAGCCCAAATGTTTAATTACTTGTTCATAACTTGGACATAATTTCAGGAAACATGTTCAACCTGATTTTGCACAGGTATGCACATCAGTGTCCCTCACCTGAACTGCTTCATGCATAATTATTTTGGTGCCTTGCATTCTACTCTATCTGAAACTTACCAAGAGTTAAATTTGTAAGATTAGAATTTCTTTGGCTTCCACCTCCTAACTAAAGAATGCTTCATATTTCACAGTTCCTTTCTCATGTGATGATGCAGCCTCTCTCAGGTTCATAACCTTGGAGGTCATCTTTCATCCTCAACACCCTTTGATTATAAATTTACATCACACAAATCTTTTCCTATCATCTCCAGAACATAGCAAGGCTGTGACCAAAGCTGTCTTAGGAAGATGCCAATTCAATAATTCATACTGTTATTATATCTCTGCTGGCTGCAATAATTCATCCTGGTGTGCACCAGAAATGCTCTCAGCCCTGTATTTTACCAGTCCTGAGGAAGCTATCCCTCTATTGCCCATGTAGTGGCTATAACATATCTGATATATTTGTCTAATACAATTGAATTATGCATCTAAGAGTTTCCATTCCATTAATTATTTATATAGCTTTTAACACTGCAACACCTATATTCTTCAGCAGGTGAGAGTATCATCACTGGTTATGAAAACTGGAGCTTGTGTCAAGAGAAACAAATGGTATAAGAGAAAGACAAATGCTGTCTGATGACTGCAGAAAGATCCACTTTACAATTACAAAGAAAACAGGAGCATGGGGAATAATAAATGTCAAATCCACTTCATTAAAAAGGAATATGACAGTCAAAACTTGTGACAAAGAAGGAGAGCTAGGCAAAACTTATTCAACATTTTGAAAACTTTACTTTTAAGGTAAGAAGTAGAAAAGACTGATAGAAACAAAACCTATTGATTATTTCATTATTCAAGATACATTAATTAGATACATAATATTTGCTTGCTGCTACTCTTGAAACTCCAGACTCGGCAGTTACTAATAATGATAGTATCTATAGAGTATAAATGGAAGGGAGTAAATTAAATGACAGTCACTCTGAGCTACATCCTGCCACATGAAGATGGCGACATCTTGGCTGATTTTAGAATCTGACCTTTGCTATTTCAGAAACTTAACAAGGTTCTCCTCTGTCTTTATAGCAACTTCCTACTCACTTATATGAATGCAAGCAATTCTCTAGCTATCTAGCATAAGTGTAAACTTATGTATAAATATGTTGGAAAAAAAGGTTTTAAAACTCTGAAAGAACAGTTAGGTATGTTTTAAAATTCATATTTATGCAATGCTCAATTTAAAATGCTATGTATAAATGAAAAACAAAATAGTCTATAGGAAAAGATAAGTTATTAAACATTTTTCCTTTGGCTGGAATTTTGTGGGGAAATGTATAAAAGAAAGCTTAGAATCTTTTTACAATGTATTGCTTCTGAAGAATCTCAACAAGCTTAGATGAGAAATGACACAGTTTTATCATAAAGGGTAGAGCACTCTCAAAAAGGATGATATAATACTTAAGTGGGTAGGGTAAATTGAGGAGAAATAATATGGTCAGGGATAGAATTTTCTAGAATGGGAAAGAAATGAGCATGTGTATATTTTGACCTCGAGGCATGATGATAAAACAAGCAGCAATAGGTAATATTATTGGAAGACAACATGGCCCTGCAGGTTGCAATTCCATCAGATAAAGATGAAGCAAAAGTAGATATTGTGATAAAATAGAATTGAAAATATTAAATTAATTCAAATATATCTGGTGGATAGACACTTATGTAATCCTAAATGAGTTATGCTCTTGTGTAATCGTTGTTTTTTTTTCTCTCTCTCACTCCTTCTTTCTTTCTCTCATTCTCTCTGAATCAGGGTAACACATAAACCTGGTTAGACTCAGTATATATCAAAGTCAGTATATATCAAAGATGATTTTGAGTTTATTAATCCCTAAGTCCTTCCCCCGAGTACTGGGATCACATACTTGACCACCACACTAGACTTTAAAACTCTTATTTTAAGTGAAAATAAAATCTTTACTTGCTTCTTCTCAGCAATAGACCACAACAAAATGAAAAGTTGGCATACTTTAGGTTCCACCATGTGACAAGGCAATGGCATGTTTCTTATTGATTGTTAGATATATTAGACTCTGTCTTAGTGGAATAGATGTACGGACTCCTTTGCTGACTTTGAAGAGGAGAAAAGCCATCTCTCACCTATGGCATGCAAACACATGGCAGGCAACTCTAGGCAGCTTGTCTGATTTGAGCATGGCCCCTTGCCAGAACAAGGCCTCAAGGAAATGAAGGCAATTCACCCTATAAAGAATTCAAATAGATTCTTCTCCTGTAGACCCTCAGAGTAAAAGGTAAATGTTGGTACTTTGATTATGCTCTTTGACACTGAGCAGAGGAATTGCCTATACTGTATAGATGTCTTCACTCCCAACATGGTATGTTATTTATTTATTTTTTTTTAATTTTCAGAAATATCATGCATTGTGGTGGTTTAAATTTGGTGTCCCCTATAAACTTATGTTTCCAATGCTTGTCACCAGCTGATGGCAATTTGGGAATTGGAGCATTGATAAATAAAGTGTGTTATTGGAGGCAAGCTTATGAGTTCTATTGTCAGCTCCCTCTTGCCAATGTTTGGCAAACTCTCCTACAGATGTTGACCTCCTGATGTTGTCTAGCAGGTGATGCTCAGCCTCTGTCTGCCATTTTTTTGTCCTGCTATGATGAAGATTGCCCCTGATTCTGTAAGTCAAAATAAACATTTTTATCCTACAATATGCTTTCATTTAGGTGCTTTGTGCCAGCATCCAGAAGGTAGTCACAACAGAAAATCAGTACTAGTTGAGTGGGGTTGTTCATGCTAGAAACCTGTTTGGCTTCGGGTCTTTTGGAATTGATTTTTGTGAGCTACAGAATTTGATGTTTGTTTTGTTTTAAACCTTGCTTCAATCTTTCCTTTGTATGCTCAATGTCATATTGCATTGTGAATGTTTATTCTGTGTCATTATTTTTATTTTATTTTATCTTTGTTTTTACAGCTCACATTTAAGAGACCTTGGATTATGGGGATGTTTGCCCAGTACTGAATTTTAAAGTTGGACCAGACACACTGCATTTTACATAATGGATGGTCCTGACTTTATGGGGTCCAAGGGTTGAATGTGGTGGTTTAAATTAGGTTCCCTTCATAAGCTCATGTGTTTTGAGTGCTTGGTTCCCAGTGGATAGCAATTTGGGAATTGGATCCATGCTCAAGGAGGTTTGTTGTTGGAGGTGGGCTTGCAAGTGTTTTAGCTCGCTCTTGCCAGCATTAAGCTCATGCTTTTGCTGCTGTTGTCGACCTGATGTTTGCCAGGAAATAATTCCCATCCTCTGCTTATGCCATATTTTCTCCTGTCATCATAGTGCTGAGTCTGTAAAGAAAATAAACTCTATCTTCCCACATGCTGCTTTTGTTCAGGTGCTTTTTGCTAGCAATGAGAAAATAACTCTAACATGCATCAGTGCATAACTAACAACAGGTTAGGGTCATGGCTCAGCATGTGTGAGGCTCTCGGTTCAATTTCCAAAACACAAACAGAAATTGAAAAACAGAACTAATATAATGTCTTATAAAAGCATAAAAGATCATTAAGAATTAGTTAGAAAAAGTTGTTTCATAATACTGTCAAATTCACTTAATGTAAGATAAGTATAATTGTTTGATAGGAAAGTGTAATTTTGTGTAATTTATTTTATATTTTTATATAAATATATTAAAAGTTGTAACTTCATTTTAGAGAATATTAATGCACAAATCATATGTAATACATTCAGTAGCACCAAGGATATAATGGTGTATTATAATAATTAGTATATTCTCAAATTTTAATTTCAAATAGTTCCAAATATTGAAACGCTAACTTACATATCTAGCTACCTTAAGTGGGAATAATGAGTTTATGGAATATTTCCTTCAAAGTCTTCTATTTTAAGTCTATCCATAAGCAAACATAAATTTTGATAATGTGGAATGAGAGGAGTTTCCATGGAATTGAGAGAAGATTATGATTTCTTATACAATAGAAATTATTGTTAAAGCATCACTGTAACTATAAAACCCCTTCCACATGTACTCACAAGCAGACACACTTTGGTTGAGACTTTAGAGAGATTGTCATAAAATAAAGGACATTTAAAGTAGACAGTGGATAGAGGAGAGATGAAGTAAGTTCAATATTCACAATAGTGAAAGAGTTCCAGAAAAGACCCTAGGATTTCTCAAAGGAAAGGGCATCACAGGGCTCAAGGTGGTGATGAGAAGGCACCTTGCCTGTGGGGACTTTGGGATGGAGATTTTCATTATGAGCCCCTTTTTACTATACATTTTTAGAATCTACTTCCTATATTAAAGGTTACATATTTTAAAATTTACATAAATATGGTTAAAGTGTAAGAAGCAGCTGTCATCTCACCAAGGAACATGAATATAATCTCCTATCACTTTAGGCTGCTCCCTTCAGTGAGTTAATTCATTTTGAAAAATAACTCACAAAATCTCTAAATCTGATGTGTATGGGAATAGAAAAATTTACAGGCTCATCTATAAATTTAAGTAAAGCTCAATTCAATTTCCAAACAGTGAAATTTAATAAAGCAACCTTGCAACTTATGGAGGATGCTTGTTAATACTTTTTTCCAACTGGGACAAAATAGGAAGGCTTGGAATGAATCATCTTGCCCCAGTATCTACTTTTGAAGAAAGCTCAGTTAACCCAGAACTCCATCAGAAATTATGGTGTATAATTTCGGGATATTGAAATTTTTATTGCTGTTTTCTTGTCCCTTCACTTAATGCCAATTATCCCAACTACTATTTCACATAGGTTTTGTGTTACAACCTTCATCATGTTTTTACTATGTATGAAGGCTATGATGATGTATTACAGTCAGATAAAGTGGAGAACATTCTTAGATTTATTTTGACACCTAAAGCAACTCTTCAATAGGCTGGTAACAGGAAATACAGATGTCGTGGTCCTTGGGAAAACATCATTAGGATGTCTAAAAGTTCTGTCATGAATGTGAACATTCTCAACAACATTTTCAAGTCACCTATTAGTTGTAAGTTTCTAATGTTCTTAGGTAGCAGTAGAAAGGAAATCTGCAAATGGCAAAGCAAAAATACCCATTTGTCTTTACCTGAAAATTTCCCATTATAAAGCAGGTCTAGTTCTCCCCTGATGATCTATGGAATCATGAGTTCCCTGGGGCACTGTTTGAGCAATATTTAATATCTCCCACAACTGTTTGGCCAAGCTTCAGACCTCTCTCTAGCTCAAGGATGAGATAGGCAAAAGGAAACACTGGACTGTGTTATTAAGCAATGAAACAGGAGAAAACAAATGTATTTTTCCCTATAATTTAAGGTAAAGAAAAGTAAATGGAAAGGCACAATCTATAGGAACCTCTGTTCCACCCTTTCCTTCTAATGTAAAGGAATTTCCTACAAATCATGGTGTAACAATTTCCACTAGCATTTCAGTAGATTTCAAATCAAGAGTGACTATAAGTTGACCAGATGCACAATCTTCCTAAAGTAGGAGCTTCTCCTAATTCAGATATACTTTGTAGAAAAGGATCCACCAAAGTGACCTAAGTTCATATGAAGAGAGAATCATCCTACTCTATGGGTATTATATGAAGATATTAAAATTGTATAAGTTTAGAGAATTCAAACTGAGGAGCAGGGTAGAGGGGCTGAGATGAATCTGACCATGTGGACTTTTGTCTTTTGGAACTTGTGTGCTGGAGGAATGGGAAACTTGGTGCTTGCAACTGAAGATGATTCTGGAGTGGCAAGCCAAGTTTTATGGACTATTCTGATGAGATTTTGAAAATGCTAAGTGCAGAGAGAATTATATTTGGAGGATTGGCTTATGCACTTTCTAAGGAAAAGAAAAAACTTCAGAGGAATTTGCTGGAACTGGGTTACTGGCATAAGGGCTGGATGAGTTATGGTGCCCATGCCCAAACAGTTTAATCAAGGTGAAATTTGTAGTGGACTGATATTCTTGGCTAAAGATGTGGGATATCTTATACTAAAGATATGAGACATATAAGATTTAAAACTGGAGAAATTGAAATAAATTTAAAATTCACTGGTGCAGAGACTGGTTTAGGTTACTGAAGCTGCTCTTGTCAAACACATTAGCAATCTTAAGGAAGATGGAGGCCACTGCTTTATATTAAAACAATGGCAAGAATGTTTGAGTGATTTTACCCCAAAAGGAGTGAATGGTAGGAATGCACTCTTTTAAAAGGAGGCCTGTAAAGAAGGAACATGCTCTTCATGTTCATGATTTGTTTCATACCTGCATTAAGAATATGGCTGTGTCCTGCACACCTGCTATTTTTTTTTTTTTTTGGAAGCATGAAAAATGCATGGATTGTATCATGAAATGCACACAGTTACCTTGGAAGATGGACTATTGTTTGCAGGGACACACAAAGATGTTTTGGATACACCAGGACTGTGCAAGGGCTACCATGACTGTTGGCTCAGGATGGAGGTTTTCCCTGGATATTCAGCCCAGCTGGATGGGTGGAATTGCAGAATCTGGGGACTTGTCAATGACTGCTTATGATATTGGATTTGAACTGCAAATGTTTGTTGTTTGCTTGATCGTTATTGGGTTTGCATTATTCCAGTCTCTCCCTGCTATGTCTTATAGCAGTTGGAATGTTTATTCTTTGCCTTTATATGTTGAAAGTATATAACTTGTTTTGATTTTATAGGTCTCAAAGCTAAGAGAAAATCAAATCTCAGAGGAGATTTGGGTCGAACTATCTAAAGTTGGTAAAGACTGTGGGGCCATTGGAAATTGGACTGAATACAATTTACAACATGAGATGGTTATGGATCTATTGGGGGCTAGGGGCTGAGTGTGGTGGTTTGAACTGATGTCCCCCAATAGCTTCAAGAGAAAAATAAAACTATAGGAAGATCCTAGTGTCCAGACCTAAGAGGTGGCGATGGATTTGGAATTTCCAGTTAAAGATACGCAAAGTGCCTGAGTTCTGCCTGGGATGGTGAAGTGTGCTTGCTTGCTTTTGGTGGTGGTTGCTTTTTCTCTCCCTGCCTAGGCCCATGAAAGTATGGCAACTACTTCTGCCTTTATGTAACTTTTCCTGAATCTGTAACCTTAAATAGATCCCTTCCTACTGTAACTGTGCCTGGTTTGGATGCTCATCTCATCAATGTGTGGCTGCCTGCTACAGTTATGGTAGTAATGTAAATTCCATTATACTTTCATTTTCATGAGTAATAAATGTCTCATTTCTCCTTCTTACACAAAGCTAATTTGTTTATCCTTACACATTACTAATATATTTTCAAATTTTGAAACATCTCCTAGTTTTTTTTTTTTTTTTTTTTTTTTTTTTTTTAGAATTTCACTGTTCATAATCAGTGGTCATCTGCTAGATTCTTACAAAATCTGAGTCAACAAATTGAGATATAGCTCCAGTTTTATCATCACCCTTTTACTCCTTCAATGGTTATGCACTTAGGTCTTGTATGTCCTACTGTCACACATTTGCTGTTTTATAACAAGCATTCTTCAGATTTTTTGTGACTTGTTTGCTGTACTAAATATAGTGCATTCTACTTCATGGAACATATTGGAACACACTACAGGAAATTCATCAAAATTCTAACTCCCAATTCTTAAAGATAGCATCCAGCACTAGTACAAGTGTTAATGTACTTCTCTGATTCTTTTGACCATACACAATTGCTTGCATATAGAACAGACAGAAGATTATTGGCCAAAAATTCCTTTCCATTTTTAACTGTTATTTATTTATTTTATTACATATGGACATATTTAGTATGTAAATAACATATGTTGCTACCATCATTTCCCTTCTCCTTGCCCCTTTTCTGATGAGGCCTTCCTCGTTGGAGGTGCAGGTCAACCCTATGGGGATTGTGGGTCATGCATTATGGGGGCAATGTCTCAGTGCAAAATGTCCCAACTTGTGGCTTTAACAGTCTTTCCATCCCCTCTTCTGCAAAATTCCCTGAGCCATGCTAGGAGCATTTTAAGTCTACTTCAGTTATGGGCACTTAGGAGACTCTAGATCATCTGGATTGGTAGGTATTGAGTGTCCTCAATGTCTATCTACTTCACCCTTGTGCTGATATCAGATTCACTAACAAAGCAGAACTCTTGCTAATTTCCCCAATTCCTCTGTGGTTTCAGCTGGGGCCAGCGTGGAGTGCACTGGGTCATTTATCTCCTAAGGTTCAGCTCCCGTCTGAAAAAGAGAAACAGAAACAGATTCTCCAACAGAGAATGAAGCCAGCACTGGGTAAATGGGATAACCATTATTGATTTAGAAAGAATTAAAAGGATACAGACTCTCTTATAATCTAAGGTTAGTGGGAGCTTGACAATGGAATGTAGAATCATTATCTGCATATTATTCTGACTTGTTTCTCAGTTCCGGATATAGTATACTGTCCACTGAGTAGATCTGTTGGCCAATGCAAGAGCAGTTGGTTACCCACTGTAACAGACAGCTTCAGGTTTGCTGAAATGAACTTCCAGACCAGGCACAGTTATGGAGGAAGGGATTTATTATAGGGGAAATTCCATAATGGCAGAAGAAGCTGGCCTTCTTTCATAGGACCAAGCACACAGAGAGAAGCCACAAGCAAAAAGCCAAAAGCCACACAGCACAGCACAGCATACCTCAAGAACTCCAGTTAGGCACACTTTGCATATCTTTAGATTGAAATCCTAAACCCACCACCACACCATAAGATCTGCCCAGTGACATTACCTCCAGCCAGGTGGATTCAGATGCAAAATATAAACTAATAAAACACTGAACATATTAGGGTCCATCTATTCAACTACCACACCCACTATGGCTGTGTGCCACTATTGCACTTGTGTGAGCATCATGTTAGGTTGTTTGCTTCTGAGTCACTTAGTCCTTGAGTTGCTTGGACAGATGTTGGCCACTTTCCCCTGGTAGATCATGCACTGCCTTTCAGTACTAGATGAGCTAATGGTCTGGGGACTGGCTCTCCTCCAGGTTGAGCCAGATCTCTCCATGATCCATGCTGACAGCATATGGTGTCTTCAGCAGTAGGGTCTTACCATTAACCTCTGGTGGGTATTCAAGTACTCTGACAAGTCTGCTTGTTTGTTTTGGGAGAGCTAGTAGGTCTCTCTGATCAACAGCTCATTATGGATGTAGACCACATCCTGGTACAGGGAATTACAGGCCAGTACCAAGGGAAAAGAAAAAAGAAAAAGATAAGAAAGAAAATCAGCATGGGCAGGGTCAAACTAAATTCAAGATAGTGTGAATAAGACTTATGTAAACCAATTTTTTTTAATAATGGCACATCTAGAAGCTGTAGACTGTTAGGAGAAAATTTTCAGTCCTGGGATGGTATATCTTCCAGTGAGTTGTTGGCCAAGGAGGTCCTGGTAGCCTCCAAACAATTGAAGGCTTTTGCCAAAGCCCTTGGTTTCCCTTGAGAAACAGATAGTAAGACCCCATTGCTGAAGATATCTCTTGCCTGAGAGGCAATGTCACTGAGAAAGCAAGCTGGTTCTGAGCAGAAAACCTTCTCCCTGTAGACCAGCCAACTGAAAGCTGGAAAAAGTTGCACTGCATGCAGCCATGTGGAAGACAGAAGTCATCAGCAGTGAAAACAGTGGACACTGAACATTCAAGTTTGGCCATACAGGCCAAATGACTGAATGGGTGCAATAGTGGTATGTCTGCTCTTGGGGTAACCAACTGTTCCATAATTGGACTGAAGGCCCTCTCTATGGGAGGTAATACATACCTGGTACTGAAAAACCTAAGCAAAAGTCTATGGCAGGAGAGGTCATGAGCCTTAGGGGTATAAAGCCTGCTCTTGTCTGACTAAATGACATATTAACATTACTCTCACTTCTGGTTAGAGGCGCTTCTCTTTTCAGATGGTGATGACCACTGGGATGACCCAAAAGGCAACATAGTGCTGAGAAGAAGGGATGGAGGAATGCCCAGCACTGAAACACCTCTGTCACACCCTCCAAGGCTCAGGGACCATTGTGGAAGAGGGGGCGGGTAGAATGGAAGAGCCAAAGGAAGGGTATGACTCCTTATAATGCAATCACCCAGACAGAAATTGGCCTCGATATCCATGACCTTGCAGTGCCTAGCAATACCTTTGCAAGACCCACAAAAATAGAAGAAAAAGATGATGACATAAAAAAAAAAAGACTAATGGAGAGAGGGGGATATGATGGAGATTGGAGTTCTAAAGTTGAATGGGGGAGGGGAGGGAAATATCATGTGTTTTTTGTATGTAAGTATAGAAGTTGTCAATAAAAAATAACAATTAAATAAAGAATAAAGAAAAAAAAATAAAGAATATCAGGAGAAATTTGAGATTAGGTTTTGTCTCACCCTCTCTGGGGCCCTTAGATTCAGGGGATCCCCATAAGGTCCTCTTGAGGATTCCACCTTTTAGTCTAACTTCAATAATATAGGACTCTATGGTACCAGTTCAATTTGGGTTCAGTTTTGGGTTCCTCCCACCTTTCCCCTTTCCCCAAGCCCTATCCTCCCTATTGTCCAACCCCTGAGATGCTATTCAGATATGTCAGAAATTTGGGCTGGTCCAGATTAGGAACTGTAAATGAATGAGATCACGTGATGGTTGTCTTTCTGTGATTATGTGAGTTCACATGGAATGATCTGCTCAAAGTTTGAACATTTTCTACAAATTTCAATGTGTCATATTTTTCTTACAACTGAGTAGAATTCCACAGTGTAGTTATACCTCATCTTGGTTACCCATTCATCCAGTGATGGGCACCTGGGTTGATTCCAGTTTTTAGCTATTATGAATTGAATAGCTATATACATGTTTGAGCAAATATCTCTGAATTGAGATCTGGAGCTTTCATGGGAAATGCCCAGTGAGGGAATAACAGGATCTGCTAGTAACTCTGTAGTCAACCTTTTCCGGAGTCTCCATATTGTTTTCCATAGTAGTTGTACCAGCTTACAATCCCATCATCAGTGAATGAGTGTTCCTATTTCTCCACATCCTTGCCAATATGTGTTTTCATTTGATTTTTTTAAATTTTTGCTATCCTTAGTTGGGTAAGGTGGAATCTCATAGTTGTTTTAATCTGCATTTTCCTAATGGTTAGAGATGTTGAACATTTTCTCACAATATGTTTACTATTTGTAATTCTTTCTCCGAGAACTCCCTATTTAGTTCTCTGCCCTACTTTGGAGTGGGTTGTTTGATTTTTTGTTTAGTTTTTGGAGTGCATATAGAATTCAGATATTAGGCTTCTGTCAGTGGCATAACTGGCAAAGATTTTCTCTGATTATGTGGGTAATCTATATGGTATGTTTGTCAGTGCAAAAGCTTTTTTAGCTTTGTGAGATCCCATTGGTTGAGTGTTTGCTTAATTTCCTTGGTTATTGGGGTTTTGTTCAGGAAATATTTTCCTAGTTCTATATCATGGAAAGTGCCTCCTACATTTTTTCTTACAGTAGTTGAAGAGTTTCAGGTCTTATATTGAGGTCTTTAATCCATTAGGACTTGAATTTTGTGCATGGAAAAATGAGTGGGTCTAATTTCATTTTTCTAATTTTGGCCATCCAACTTTTCCAAGACCATTTGTTTAAGATGCTGTCTTTACTCCAGTCTACATTATTGGCACCTTTGTCAAAGATCAAGCAGCTATAGTTACTTGACTTAAGTTCTGGGTCTTCAATTCTGTTCCATTGGTCTATGTTTCAGTTTTTATTATAGTACCATGCTGTTTTTGTCACCATGGCTTTGTAATATAGCTTTAGATTAGGTATGGTGATACTGCCAAAGTTTATTTATTTTTTTTTCTGAGAATATGTATGGATATCTGAGACCTTCTGCCATTCCATATGAATTTTGAGATCATTTAATGAGTCTCTGTGAAGAATGATGCTAGTAATTATTTGGTATTGTGTTAGAACTGTATATTGCTTTTGGTAGAATTATCATTTTCACGATATTAATTCTACCTATTGAGGAGCATGGGAGTTCTTTCCATAGTCTTAAGTCCTCCTATATTTCTTTCTTGAGTGTTTTTATGTTTTCATTATATAGATCTTTTACATCCTTGGTTAGTGTTACTCAAAGGAATTTAATTTTTGGTTGCTATTGAAAATGGGACAGCCTCACTGATTTCTTTCTCTGTATATTTGTCTTGTGCATATAGAAAAGCTACTGATTTTTGTGCATTGATTTTGTATCTTGCTACTGTGCTGAAGGAATTTACCACCTTTAGAAATTTTGAGATGGAGACTTTTTGGTCACTTATATATAGGATCAAGTCATCTGCAAATAGGGCTAATTTGATTTCTTCCTTGCCAATTTTAATCCCTTTTATTTCTTTTTCCTGTCTTATTGCTTGGGCTATTACTTCTAATACTATGTTGAAGAGAAGTGGTGAAAGTAGGCACACCTGTCATGTTCCCAATCACAGTAGAAACTCCTTGAGTTTTTCCACATTAAGTATTAGTTGGGCTTTAGGAACTTTGTACATAGTCTTTATTATAAACCCTCCTTTATATAAACCCCATAGAAACACCCATGCCTATTCTTTCCATATTTTTGATCATGAAATGGTGGTGTATTTTGTCAAAGGCCTTCTCTGCATCAATTGAGATGATCATGTGGTTCTTATTGTTCATATTATTTATTTGGTGTATTATGTTGAGGATCCATATGTTAAACTATCCCTTAATCCCTGGGATGAAGCTTACTTGATCAAGGCAGATAATGTTTTTGATGTGTTGTTGAATTTGTGTTTCAAAAAATTTGTTCAGGATCTTTGCATCTAAGTTTATTAGGGATATAGGCCTATAGTTTCCCTTGTTGCATCTCTGTCTGGTTTGGGTATTAGGGTGATGTTTTCTTCATAAAAGGATTCAGGAAGGATTCCCTGATCCCCGATTATGTGGAATATTTTGAGAAAAAAAAATGGTTTCAATTCTTGAATTAAGGTTTGATAGAATTCAGCTGAGAAGCCATCTGGTCCAGGACTTTTCTTTTTGGGAAGGTTTTCAATTACCTTTCCAATCTCCATGGATGTGACAGGTTTGTTTAGATTGATATGCTCTGAGTTTAGTTTTGGTAGGTTGCATGTGTCTATGAATTCATCAATTTTTTTTCAGATTATTTAACTTTTTTTGCAGTAGAGGTTCTGGAAGTATGCCCTGATGATTCTTTTAATTTCACAGATATCTGATGTGATCTTTCCTTTTTCATTTCTGATTTTGTTAATTTGAGACAGCTTTTTTTTTTTTTTTTTTTTTTTTTTTTTTTTTTTTTTTTTTTTTTTTCTTGATTAATTTGGCCAGGGGTTTGTCAATATTTTTTTTATTTTTTATTTTTTATTTTTTCAAAGAACCAGCTCTTTGTTTCATCAATTTTTTGATGGATTTATTAGTTTTCAATTCATTAATTTCTGCTCTATTCTTGATTATTTCTTTCCATCTGGAGCTCTTTGGGTTGGATTATTCTTGTTTTTCTAGTGTCTTTAGGTGGACAGTCAGATGATTGATTTGAGATATCTCTGACTTGTATTGAAGGCATTTAGGACTATGAATTTTTCCCCTTAGGACTGCCTTCATTGTGTCCCAGAAGTTTGGGTAGGTTTTGTTTTCATTATTAGTCAATTTCATGAATTTTACAAATTCTTTTTTTTTTTTATTTCTTCCACCACCCATTCATTATTTAAAAGTGTATTGTTTAGTTTCCAGGAAGTGGTGGAATTCTTGATGTGTCTCTTGTTAATTTCTAGCTTTAAAGCATTGTGATCTGACATGATGAAAGAAGTTACTTCAATTTTCCTGACTTTCTGAAGGCACGCTTTATGACCTAATATATGGTCAATTTTGGAAAAGATTACATAGGCTGCTAAGAAGAATGCATGTTCTGTAGAGTTGGGGTGGAAAGTTTTATAGATTACCATTAGGTCTCATTGATGTATGATCTTGTTGAGCTCTACTATTTCCCTGTTTTTTTTTTTTTTTTTTTTTTTGCTTGGATGATCTATTTATTGATGATAGTGTAATTTTGAAGTCTCTGACTATGATGCTGTTGCTAATTTCTGTTTAATTGTTGAGTAGATTTTGTTTTATAAAGTGTGATGCACCAGTTTTTGGAGCATATATATTTATGATTCTGATGTGCTCATATTGGATCATTCCCTTGATGAGTAAGAAGTGGCCTACTTTGTGCTTTTTGATTACTTTTGGCTTGAAGTCTATTTTATCACATTTTAATATAGGAACACATGCTTTTTTAAATTTCCATTTGCTTTGAATATCATCTTCCAACTTTTCAGTCTGAGGAGTTGTTTATAGTAGTGAGGTGGATTTCTTGATGACAGAAGACAGAAGGGTCCAATTTTATGATCCATCCTGATAACCTGTGTCTTTTGATGGCTGAGTTAAGACTATTAATATTTAAGGTTATTACTGTGAGGTTTGAATTAATCCCTGCCATGATGACGTGTTCTATGGAGGTAAGACCATTAATATTTAAGGTTATTGCTGTGAGGTTTTAATTAATCCCTGCCATGATGACGTGTTCTATGGAGGTAAGACCATTAATATTTAAGGTTATTGCTGTGAGGTTTTAATTAATCCCTGCCATGATGACATGTTTTATGAAGGTTGGTGCTTTCTTGTGTTTTGTACTATTTTGAGCATGGTCTATTTTGGTCATTGTGATCTTCTTGCTGGCTCTTGAGATTGGTTGTTTAACTGTTCTCTGTGAAGTACTCTCTCAAATATTCTCAGTAGGTTTGCCTTTGTGTTCATATAATCATAGAATTGACTTTTTTCATGGCAAGTTTTTCTTTCTCCATCTATTATGAGGGATACTTTTGCTGGGTTGAGTAGCTTGGGTTGGAAGCCATAGTTTTTCAGACTTTGAAGGGTTCCATTTCAGGCCCTCTGGCTTTCAGGGTTTCCACTGAGAAATCTGATGTAATTTTGATGAGTTTGCCTTTGTATGATGTGAATTGTTTCTCTCTTGCTGCTTTTAACACTCTTTGTTTTCATTGTTAAGATTTTTAACTATAATGTGTCTTGGAGAGTTTCTTCTTTGGTCCTGTCTGTTTGGTGTTCTGTGGTTTTCTTGCTCTCTTTTGAGAGATTTTGAAAATTTTCTTCAATAATTTTGTTAAATGTGGTCTCTATGCCTCTGTCCTGGATTTCCCCTCCTTCTGGTATTACCATGATTGGGGTGTTCAGTTATTTCAGGGTGTTAAACAGTCCCCTTTGTATTCTGTTCACTTGATTTTTTGAACTTAGCAAAGTTCTTGGCCTTCTGATCAATTTCTCCTGTCTTATCTTCCAGGTCAGTGGTTATGTCTTCCACATGAGTGACACTTTTGGTGAGGGACTCTAGAGAGGTTTTTATAATTTCTATTGCATTTTTACTTTCTGTTGTGTTATTTTTATCATGTCCATCTGAATTTAAGTTCTGATTTTCTTGATGCTCTCTGGCGTTCATTTTTGCATTTGATCAAGTCTTCCTTAAGCTCAATCAACCAGTTGTTAAGATCTTCCATTTCTTGACATACCTTCAATTTACTCATATCTCTTTCAAGGGTTTTAATGTTTTCCTCAATCAAGTTAAGCCTGCTGTCAATAGCTGAATGCTCTTGGAGATGAATCTGTTCAATTTAATTTATTCTTTGAAAGTTTTCTTCTAGTTCAGCCATTCTTTTTGATCAGTATCTCATTGGTTGTTGTGTTTTCCTTTCAGGAATGAGTTTCTGATGGTTTCTCTGTAATTTCATTGGAGACTTCCATTATAGGACTAGGAATCATTGGGGGAAATCTCTCAGTTTTCTGACTTTCATTGGCTTTTTTGCATTGTTTTTTACCCATTTTAGGAAGACTTTATTTTTTTGAGGAGGAAGCAAGTTTTTGTCCTTTGGCCCTTGCACCCTCTGACTCACGTCAGCAGGGATGTTGGTACACAATGGTCAATCAAAATACCAGAGCAAAAGGCCTGATTCCACAGCTCATACAGGGAACAAGACTCCCCAAGCAAGGAACAATGGGATCTACAAGGGGACTGGGAGGAGCAAGGGAACAGGCATCTGGCCTACTTCATGCTACACCATCCAGCAGGGAGCCCAGACCAGTAAGTTGGGAGGAGTCAGGAAACAAGGGGTCTGGCCTACTCATTCCTGACTGCTGCACATGCGCACACACTCTGTGTGCAAGGAACTAAGACTGGGGAGGTGGGAGGATCCAGAAAATAACGGTCTTTCCTACTCACTCCACACCACTGCTTGCACAAACACTGTCTACACAGGCAACCCTGAAGTAACCAGCAAGATTCTGGCTACTTTTTCTCTCATAACTAAATGGCTGATTATTTGTATCATCTATATAGCTGTATTGTAACCAGTAAATAATAATAATAATAATAATAATAATAATAATAATAATAATAATAATAATAATAATGTGATAGGCTCCAGTAAGTTTAAACTCCTTAATCAATCTCATGGATGAAGATGATTTAATAATGGAACATACAACCATTTATCCTGTTTTTTTTTTTTTTCATTGCAGAGAATAATTCAGAACACTAAAATAAATTTTATCTTCCACAGAAAAAATTAAGTTCAAAGAAGTTCTAGGTAATCTTATTCAAAAGTAGTGAGGAAGGCAATAAAGGTATTCTCAAGATCTTTCAACATGTGGTTTTCCTTTTAAATTTTAGGATTATTTTGTACTTGATATCATCCACATATTTCCAGTATGTGTACAGATTCTGTTGTGAAATCTTCCTTTAGCTGAACTCACAATAACTTCTGTGTATGAATTTACTCTTTCATGAGTTTCAGAGATAATGTGTAACTGGTCAGAGTTGTAATTAGCTTAACTACTTGGAATACATCAATCCAAGACCTTCTGGCTTTTAAAGTTTGTGATGAGTAATCTGCTATGATTTTTATGGGCTTGTCTTTATAGGTGACTTGCTTTTTTTCTAACTGCTTTCAATATATTTTCTTTGGTTTGTGTGTTTAGTAGTTTAATTATAACATGATGAGGAGAGGTTCTTTCCAGGCTTTGTCTGTTTGGTGTTCTAAAAGCTTCTTGTATCTGCATTGGCATTTCTTACCCAATTTTGGGGAAATTATTTTCTATTATTTTGTTGAGAATGCCTACTAAGCCTCTGGATTGAAATTCTTCTCCTTCGACTATACCCTGAATTCTTATGTTTGATCTTTTCATACTATCCTGGATATCTTGAAATTCCTATTCATACCTTCCTATTAGCTTGTCTTTCTTTTTGTTGGACTGTATTAGGTTGGCCACCTGGTCTTCTAGTTTAGATATTCTGTTCTCTCTTTTATCCATTCTACTGGTGAAACTTTCCACAGAGTTTTTTATTTGAATGACTGTGTTTTAAGTGCTAGAATTTCTACCTGGTTTTTCTTCAGTATTTCTACTTCCTCACTCATGACTTGTAATGACCTCCTTATTTCATTAAGCTGCTTTCCTGTGTTCTCTTGGAATTCTTTCAGGAGTTTGTTTTCTTCCTTAATCTCTTTGTTTTCTTCTTTGATTTCTTTGAGTAGAGATAAGATCTTTTTTTTTTTTTTTTTAATCTTTGTCAGTATCATAGGGGGCCATTTCTAATGAATAAATTATAAATAATTTTGGTGGGATTTTATTGCCTTGATTATTTGTGTTTCCTGTATTATAATGTTGCGATTTTTGCAACCTGAGTTGATTTGATGCATGGGTTTTCTAATAACCTGTGGTGATTTTAAATTTGAAAATCCAACTTTATGTACCTTCAGAATAGGAGTTTAAGGTGCCAAGTGTATGTCTTATATTCCAATCCAACAGCAGGAGTAATCCTAGGTATTGAGTTTGCCTGCTATTCAAGTATTCTAGTGGGCTGGGTGGAACAATTTACTGGAAAATTCTAAAATTCAACTGAACAATATACACATTCAATAAAAACCAGCACAGAGTATGAAAGTGTGGAGATTGAAGCAGATAACCTTATAAAGCCACAATCCCTAAGGGTATGTGTTGCTCTGTATCCTTAATCCTGTCAGCTGTGAGGTTGAGATTTATGTTCTGAAGTGGGTTCCAGGTCAGCTTGAGTCTGAATCAGACCCTGCCCCCAATAATGACAGAAAAAGAAGACAAAGGCTCTATAAATCCAAAAGCACTAACGGCAACAATAGTCAACCCCAAAATACAGCTTGAGATTGGTAGATTTAACCAAGGATATGTACCCTATAACCTGACCTGACATAGAAAGAGAGATTAGCACCTTCAGTGTAGGCCTATGTACATGCTTTTTTGTCAGTCAGCTTCATTACCTTTTGGGGTGGCTTCAATTCTCATCAATGCTGAGTGCTCACCTCAGTCCCTCCGTGTTGTGCTGTGAATCTGGTGCTCTGATCAGCTGTGTTTGACACCCTGCTGCAGGGGGCTGAATGTGTGGAGGTTCTTAGTTCTGTTGGTTGGGGGATGGGAGAATGCAGGAAGCCGGCAGTTGTAATGGAACTGCTCAGCTGGTCCCACCTCTGTCTTGCTGTCTCCCCTTTAGATTTCTTTACTTTGCAAGGTGGATGATGAGATTGGAAAATCCTCTTGCTTGTTTTCTGCTCTTGCAGTTGTGCGCTGGGCAGGCACTCAGATCCAAATGGGTCCCATGGCTCAGGTCATGGTCCACAAGCTCCTTGTTGGGATTCTGGCTGATTTCCTCCTTTCTGATAGATCTTAGTCTCTCCTGCTTCTTGGCTATGGCTGATAAAAACCTATACACCTTCACTTTTCAGGTAGAGTGTGTTTGGCTGTGGTTTTGCTCAAATCCCTCCTAAGGCTGTATTCGTGTGCCTCCTATGCAGCCATCTTACCCCAACTATCTTACCTAATATGAAGAACTTATTTCACAAACAAACACACTACATAATATTGTAATATAGTTTTTGGAATGTTAATTTAGAGGAAATTAGGGTTTAAAATTAACAATTAAAATATAATCACCCAAATATTTTTCTTAAAGACAATGCTAGTAGCATAAGGAAAATATCTTAGATCTTAGATTTATCTCTTAGATAAACTGGATTGTCACCAGTTAACTACTTTCAGTATTTTGTTCAAAGAGAAGGTCAGTGGCAGAGGCTGATGTCAAATCATACCATGAGCACAACAATGGATCATTGAAGTATACTCTATTCATATCCAAGATTTATAAAATATACTTCTTCTTTCTTTGCCATTTTGTCTTTTATTTATTAACTGTAGTTATTTTTTTCAGAAAACAAGATGTTAGGATCTGTATTCAATTTACCCTTCACTAAGGTGGTTATATAAGATTATATCACAGGGTACTTAGTTGTTCATGTACTCTCATTTGTTAGTAGAGCAAACTATCATAATAGAAATATAAATAAAAAGGTATTGTGTTATCAATATGGATTCATATATATTTTCCTTTGATCGTTTCTCTATTTCCAAAATAAAACATTAACATTTTAAGAAGTGTCCTGTGTCCTTCTATGAGCTACATTCTGAAAATGACACAATAGATGATTAAAACACAAAACACTTAAAAAAACAGACAAGTATAAAAATAAAATCTCTTTTGAGGTATTTGAAACCTAAAAAAAAAAAAATATAAACCATTTTAAGATAGCACCCAGAAGTACACTTTGTATTCAATAATACATACATACACATACCTTTAGACATGTATACACAGTAGTGGCCCAAAAACAGGTGTATAGATCAATAAAATAGAACAGAAAATCCAGACATAAGTTCAAGTCGTTATGGCTACCTGGTCTTTGACAAAGAGACCAAAACTGTACACTGTAGAAAAACAACATTTTCAGCAAATAATGCTGGAACCTGGAAAACTACATGCCAAAGAATAATTCTAGACCCTCTTGTCTCATCCCTCACAAAACTCAACTGTGAAAGTAATCACGGACTACAAAATAAGACCTGAATCTGTGAAATTACTAGAGAAAAAAGTAGGGGAAGACTCCAATATATAAGTGTAGAGAAAGCCTTTATGAATATGAATTACTTTATGAATTACTAGAGAATAATAGGGGAAGACTCCAATATATAAGTATAGAGAAAGCCTTTATGAATATGGTTCTAGGCTGCTATGGAGTAAGGCAAAACACTCAATGACTCAGATCTCATGAAACTAAAAAACAATTGTACAGCTTAGTAAACTACCAATAGAGTCAATAGACAATGTACCTAATGGAATAAAATCTTGACAGCAATATATCTGTCAGAAGATTAACATCTAGACTACTCAAAAAAAAAAAAAAAAAAAAAAAAAACTAAGCAACAAAATTCAACCTACTGCAAAAATGCACCAATGAACTAGACAAAGAATTCAAGGGAAAAAAATTAAATTTGATAATAAATGTGTAAAAAAGTTCAACATCTTTATATCTTTAAACATTAGGGAAATGCAAATTCAAACTGTTTGAGATTCCATCTCACTATGGTCATAATAGTTACCATATAAATCAAATTACAACAAATTCTGTGAGGTTGTTGGAAAGGGAAACACTTATCCACTCTTGGTGGGAGTGTAAATATGAATAGCCATTATGAAAATGAGTAGTGGGGGTTCCTCAAAAATCTAAAAATAGATCTATGATTTGTCCCAACTATGTCACTCTTGGACATGTACCCCAAGAACTCTATGATCTTCTATAAAGACCCTCGCTTGGCCATTTTTCTTGCTGCACTATTCACAATAGTAGGAAATCGAATCAGCTTAGATGCCCTTCAAAGCATGAATAGATAATAAAGATGTGATACATAAACCCATCAGAGCTCTGTTCAGCTTTAAGAAAAAATGAAATTATGACATTCATAGGAAAATGGATAGACCAGGACAAAATATCCTTAGTGAAGAACACAGCCTCAGAAAGACACATGCTGCACATTATTGCTCAAATGTGGATCCTGACATGAAATAATTTGATTTGTTTATACATTCTAGTAAGCATCAGGAGTACTGGTCAGAAAGTGATAATGAGACATTGAGAGAGGAAAGCAGGGAGGAACTAGAGGAGGGGAGAGTATACAGACAAGTGGAGAGACAAAACTCATAGAGTGGATGGGTGTAAGAATGCACAGAGGAAGGAAGGAAAGGAGGGAGGGAGGTAAGGAGGGAGGGAGAGAGAGGAAGAGGTACACATAAAGCTAGAGACCATATGAATAATATGAATAAGTACTATAGAAATCTACTTCTTCATTGGCTAATTAAAAGATATGCCTGTGTTTAAGAGAGAGAAATTGAGAGAGAGAGAGAGAGAGAGAGAGAAAGAGAGAGAGAGAGAACAGAAGTACCCTGCTGGAGTAAAAAAAAATGCATTGCCCAAAAACCATTGTCTGCCTGTTGCTGGTAAATCCTAGAGTCAGAATTGGGCCATCCCACCATACATGCTCTCTCTCTCTCTCTCTCTCTCTCTCCTCTCCCTCTCACACACTACCAAATTCCATTGTAAGATCCTATTACTAAAGACAACACAGGATGTGGTTACTGTATCATGTTGGAACTGATAAGGAAGCCAGCTCTCTGCTGGATAGATGTCATAGTGCAGGAAAGCCCTATGCAAACTGATGAGGGATAAAAGCCACCAATAGAATAAACAAACAATATATCCTCTAAGCTATAAAAGCAACTAGCAAGTCAAGATGTACCCACTAGCACAACAATGTCTCATAAGTTATGGGGGTAATAGACTGCTCTCTGATTGGAAATGAGGTCCACTTAGTGGGAAGGACTTATGCCTGCTACTGAGAATTAAGCTAGAAGCCTATAGCTTGAAAAGTCATAGACCCTAGAGGGAAGTTCCCACTGTTCCTTGGGTAAATGGACATTATATCCATCAAAAAGCCTTCCAAAGATATAAATTTATCCCTTTTGATCAATGTTGCTCTCAGGCTTGGTTAGAAAACCTCAGTTTTGTCTTCTTTTTTAACTGTTTAATAATAATTTAATAATAATAATAATAATAATAGATATAAAATAGTTAACTTAAAAATACCATAAAATATACTGTCACTTCCAAGATCCAGTTACTTTTCCCATACAAATTTTTCTGTATTCTGTGATTAATTTCCAGAGCTCTGAATGAATTGCCTTGAAGATGTTTGACCAAGTCTCGGAGATTTGGGGGGAGCAGGTCTTCATGAAATTCCTACTCAGAAGGTTAAATGTTCTTATTAATGTTACCCCTCCGAAGGTAGTGAGGCTTATTTATACTGACGAAATACTAGATTTCTCTGACATCAGTAAATAAGGCAGCATTCATTTTCATTATAAGTATCTGATATTTATGTTACAGATTTTATTTCATGCATAATGCAAAATAATAATAATATGGACTACATAATAGAGAAGCCCATCAAAATATGATAACAGAGGTTCAGTAGAGCAACCATGAACACTGAATTAAGAAATTGTGAATAATTGCTCTTAGGGGAAATACAGGGTTAGGTTCTAGGAACCATCAATAATATCATTTTGTCAATTGATCAATATTATTTCTATTTCTACCTAAAAACACATTATATATTGTGCAAGGTTTTAGGCATTATATTAAATTCAAATCCAACAACACCATAGTATTTCCTTAAAAATACTGAGTATGTCCATAACTAATAAAAAATAAAATAAAGTAAAATGTAGATGTCAAAATAAAAAAAAAAACATATAAACCTTATTTCATATAGAGACATTATACACTAACTCTAGACTTAGGGACTCTTTGAAGCATTAAAATCACTCACAGTTTTGTTTTTTTTTTTTTTTTTTTTTTACTCTACAAAATTCTAACAGAAACACAGTGTTAGAAAACACATCTCAGTATAAAAGCAGAAATAAGACTTACCTTTGTTTACCTCAGCTAGAAACATAGGCTATGGTACGACTAGATTATCACTCTCTGATTGTTTGCTAATGATCACAAAAGTATCATGAGAATGGATTTTAGGATTATAAATAAGTCTAATGTAGAAGAAATCATAGTTACTGAGTCTGTGAATAATGAGTAATATATATATATATATATATATATATATATTGAACTTTACTACACAAATCCATTAGTAAAATTAGGAAGGATTTTGGACATAGCATACTTTATAAAAGTAGTTTCTCCCAATCCTGCAAGTTGGTAATTAGAAAATGTTCTGAAAACATTTTCAGTGATATCAACAAAAGACCAAATGTCTATAAAAATCAGATGAGTTTTATGACTTCTTTAATAAAATGTGATTATGCAAATGATAACAAATTTTAAAGAATGAATTTCTATAATTACTTATTAGATTTGGTGCAATTATATAAACACATTATGAAATTTTAGAATTTTTGAGAAAAATCTTTTAAAAATAATATCTGCAAACATGAAGGGCTAAGAAGAATAAGGATTAATTTGAAAGGCCTTCATCTAAATGATGGGTCCTATAACTACAAGTTAATCAAATATTGTTAGAGGCTGCGGTAATTAGGATGGTGTGACATTAGCAGAATATCAGAGATGAAGAGCATTGGACAAGATAGAGTTCAAGTTTATATTCTTGCTTGATCTATGGAAAGTTTATGTCACAAGACAGGCAATAAAAGATAATCTTTTAAGTAAATGAGCAGAATTATTAATTGAGTGCACTAAAATTTAGCAGTGCTTTTTATTAGATGACATCTTTCATAAAGTAAAAATACTAGCTGCCGAGTGGGAAAACAGATACCTACATCAGACATTTTCCAGAGAGTATTTGTATCTATTACATAAATTACTTATATAAAATTAATTGTATAATTACATTTTGGAAATTTATAATTCCTATAAACTTATAATAAACAATACTCATTTATTAATGAGAAAGTCACAACTCAGTCAAAACATGAAGAAAAGACATAGCTAGACAACTTACAAAAGACTAGAACTGAATTTCCTATAAATATTTGCAGAAAGTTTTTTACTATTGTTAGAAGTAAGGAAAACATTAAGTAAAGGCATTCTTCCACAATGTTGCGATTGAATAGATTGACAGCTCTTAATGTGGATGAGTAACTAGATTTTCAAATATTCTACAGAACATGAAATGTTACACAGCCATCTCATGTCCACCTATCCGTGTGCACACAGGCCTACTTAATAGAAGATCTTTTATATGATAAGAAATTAGTCCATATTGAGGCCAAAAGCAAGTTACAGAACTATTTTACCAAAGTATTTTTTTTTTACTTTTATTTATTTTCTAATTTATTTTGAGAGAAGGAGAGAGAGAGACAAACAGAGAGAGAGAAAGGGTGAGAATGGTCACTCTAGGGCTTCTAGCTGCTGCAACTGAACTCCAGATGCATGTTCCACCTTGCACATTACTTGGACAAGTGCCTTAGCAGCTAGGCTATCTCTCCAGCCCCAGAACTATTTTTGAATGAAAATCCAAACCTTGTATATACTCAATTGTCCATCAACAGTAGAGGGGATTGAAGGCATTCACCAATAGCATGCTGACTTAGAATGAACACAACAGAGCTAAGAACAACATGGCCAGATATTATAAAGTTGAGGTATGAAAGAGCATATATTGATAAAATCATACTGTAATATTCTAATCATATATGCTCAAAAGAAGGTAAAAGAACTTGTTGGAAATCAGATAGTAGCTTCCTTTGGGTAAAAGAAATAGCACTTGAAAAGAGAAAAAAGGGGAGGGGATAGTCTCCATGACTCTGGGAGAAATTTGAATATTTGATTTGTTGACCTTGATGACAAATCTATTAATCTTTTAATAAGTCATCAATCTACATACTTATAATTGCAGTAATCTGAATATGTTTGTTATAAGCAATTTTATTTTAATCTTACAAAATTTAATGAACACAGTTCTGGCACCAAGTTCTACAGATGGACAGGACTATAACTCAGATGCAGAAACAGGTAAAACAAAACAATTTTGTTTAAAAATAGTTTTTGTTTTGTTTCTGTTTTTCAAGGTAAGGTCTTGCTCTAGCTCAGGCTGACCTGGAATTCACTATGTAGCCTAAGGCTGGCCTTGAACTCACAGTGATCCACCTACCTCATGTACCACCATGCCTGACTAAAAACATGTGACTTGACACGTGATAGCAGACAACTGTTATAGGTCATGAAGTTAGAGAATGTTATCTTTCTCCAAAAGTGGATTTTTTTTTTCTATAGACAAAACTCAACAACAGTGATCAAGAAAAAAAATATTTATGACTCTTAGCATCCTGTTGTTATGTGTTTAGGGGTGATGGAGGAGGAAATCAGTCTGGTGACATAGAATGTGCACAGTTGTAGCTGTGTTCATGATGATTAAAAACCAGATAGATTGTCACACAATTACAATTTTATCTTAATATTACAGAGGATTAAATAAATAATGAAAAGGAAACTCTTTACAGTTAATCATTAATTTTATCAAAACCTCCAGGGCACCTGTAATGGAAGGATGGAGGATGAAGCCCCAGTCCCCAACCATCACAGCCTCTCTTAAAATTATGTATGATGACAATGAAGAGAATGGCTTGTCTTGTGGGCTCATCTTTATTGTCTGCCAACAAAGCCATCACTAAGAAACAATATACATGCCATTCTGACCCATCTATTAAGTTAGATGAGAATGTATATTCAGATAGTCTTTTTAAAAATAATTCAATTTCTTTATTAGAGAGAGAATAGTCACTCCAGGGCCTCTAGCCATTGCAAACGAACTTCAGACAGACACATATGCCACTGTGCCATTGTGCATTTGGCTTACATGGGTACTGTGGAATCAAACCTGGGTCTTTAGGCTTTGCCAGCAAGTGCCCTAACTGCTAAGTCATCTTTCTAGCCCTCAGACAACCTTTACTTATATACAGTGATTACAATAGGGTTAATAAGCTTAATGCTCTGGATTCTACATTCTACATTCTAACTCCTTAAATTGTTAATTATGCCTTTAGCATTCTGACCAAATTATGGTGAGGATCAAATGAATTGGAGCATGTAAAGTACTTGGAAAAATGAAACATTATTATATTTTTAGTGATTTTTATAACTATGAATTTTATAATATGGACATATTTCATTTTGGTCATATCCCCATTGGGTTACCATACTTTCTCATATCCCTGCCTCCATTCCACTGAGGCTTTCCTCTATAAATGCACCAGTCTCAGTGGAATTGATTATGCCTCAGGATGCACCTATCCACCCTGTGGCTCTTACAGTCTTTCTGCCTTTCTTTCACAATGTTCTCTGAGCCTTGGCAGTTGTTATAGTCTCCATTATAGTCTCCATTACTGTTGAGCTCTCTGCATCCTCTGAATTTTTGCTAGGATGATTTTTTAGTCTCCTCAAGGTCTACAGGCATTCCCGAAAGGAAGTTATCAAACTAGCAGCATGAACAGCTATCATGCTGAATTGCCACTTTCTCTTGCATTATATTAGATAACGTATTGTTCTCCCTGACAAATAGCTGTGTGTGTGTGTGGGGGGTAATCCAGCTCTAGCACTGGGACTTAACAGACAGCACCTATGGTTTCATCATTAAGTTTTCTCCATCCTCTACAGGACATTTCTGCTGGGACAATTCTCCCCTACTTCTTATTTTGAGCTACATTATTTAATTAGCTAACCAGGGGGAAGGTTTCTATGGTAGTGATTCATGCCATCATTAGTTTTGTGAAACTCTTTGCCCCCCCCATCCTGTATGACCATCCCTGCTATGATCCTTACATCTCCTGTATTCTATCCCTCCATTTGCCTATAATGTATCCCCACCTCTCATCCATCCTTGTTTCTAAACTCTCTTCCAGCCTCATTCTAGTCCCTTGCCAGTACTACTGACACTTACTGCAACTTTCAAATTAATCAAGATTTCCTGTGTTAGGAACTGCATATGATTGAGAATGTGCATCATTTGCCTTTCTGAGACTGTATAATCTCAATTACTATTTGTTCAAATGTTTCCATTTTCCTTCAACTTTTTATTTTATTTTATTTTTTCCTTACTACTGTTCAACATCTTCATTATCCATTCATCAGCTTCTGGCCTTTTCAATTTCCAGCTACTATGAAGAGACCAGCTACAAACAGGTTTTGGGCAAGTATCTCTGTAGTATAGAGTCTTTAGGTATATGCCCAGGAGTGCTACATCTGGTTCAAATTTGAGATCTACTTTCAGATTTTTGAGGAGGTCCATATTGATTTCCACACTTACTGTACAAGTTTGCTCTCCAAACAGCAGGGAATAAGGGTTCCTCTTTCCCTATGCCTTCACCAGTATGCTCTCTTTTGATTTTTTTTTAAATTTTCTCTTTATTTATTTATAATTATTACAACATATTTTGCATGGAAATATGATGTTCTGGTACCCTCTTTTCCCTTGTCCCTGCCCTTAATCCCCTGGGACCTTCCTCCGTGGGATTACAGGTATTCCCCATTGGATTGTGGGTTATGTGTTGTGGGAGCAGTAGTCAGTTTTTTGAGGGAGGTTGAGGAAATGCATCTGGGCATGATGCCTCAATCCTTTGCTCTTCCATTCTTTCCACTCTCTCTCACACAAAATTTCCTGAGCCATGGTGGGTGTGTTTTAAGTCTACTTCACCAATGAGCTCTTAGGAGCTTCTGGATCTCTGGCTTTAATAAGTGTTGAATATCCTCAGGATCTGTCTTCTACATCCTGGAGTTGATTGTCAGGTTCACCATGAAAGAAGTACTCTTGCTCACCTCCCCATTCCTCTTGGATTCAGCTGAGGGTTGGCTGAAGTATGAGAGGTAGTTCATCTCCTCAGATCAGGTTCTCCAAAGGAGAGTGAAGTCAGCATAGTTTAAATGGGATAAGCAGTATTAATTTAGAGACAATTTGATGTATGTAGCCCCTCTTTTAGCCATTTGACACTTGAAAGCATAACCTTTGTCTCCATAGGATTCTTATCTCATTCCCAATTCCAGATATGGATTTCTTTCCACTGAGCAGATCTCTTAGCCAATCAGAAAGATATTGGTTACCCACCAAGGCTATGTGCCTCTACTGCATTGATTGAATTGATGTGTACATCCTGGTAGGGTGTTTGCTTCTGTGTAGCTTAGACCTTTGGTTGATCAGAACATTGTTGGCAATTTTCCTCCAGTAGCTCATGTAGCACGTTCCAGCACTAGACGGGCTAACTGGGCACTGGTTCTCTTGCGCGATTACGACCAAGTGTCTGTGCTCTGTGTCAGCAGCATATGGTGTCTTCAGCAACCTTTTACCTCAGGTGGGTAATCAGGTGCTTTGACAGAAGCCTGTCTTGTTTTGGTGACATCATAGGTTTCTCTGATCAACAGTTCATTGTGGCTAGCAAACAATTTCAAGTATTGGGAGTTACAGGCCATAGACAAAAAAAAAAAAAAAGTTAGGCTTCATCCCATTCTTTCCAGGGCCCTTCTTTTCAGGAGCTGCCCTTACTCCTGTTGAGGGTTATACTGTTTAGTCTATCTTGAAGCAGAAAGGTTTCTATGGTACCAGTTCATTTTGGATTTAGTTTTGTGTTTGTTTTCTCCCACCTTCCCCTCCCCCCAAACCCTTCCATCCCTATTGTCATTTGATTTTTGATGAGAGCTATTATGACTAGAGTAAGATAGTGTATCAAAGTTGTTCTAAATTGCATTTCCTGACAGCTAAATACGTTAAGCATCTTTTTAGGTGTTTATTGGCCATTTGCATTTCTTCCTTTGAGAACTCCTTGTTCAATTCCATACCCCAAATTTTGGATGGGTTCCTTGCTTTTCTGTTGCTGTTTTTTTTTTTTTTATTTGTATAATCTAGTTATTAAACCTCTGTCAGATGTATAGTGGGCAAAGAGTTACGCCTAATTTGTAGGTTGTCTATTGACTATGCTGATGTTTTGCTTATCTGTACAATAGCTTTTAAGTTTCATGAGATCCCAGTGATTGAATCATTATAAAATTTTAGTTAATTCCCTGGGCTACTAAGGTTTTATTCAGAAAGTCTTTACCTATGCGTACATCTTGGAATGTTCTACATCATGGATTGTTCTCTTTATTTTGTTATTTTAGTCATTTTACAGTTTAAGGTCTTATATTGAGGCCCTTGATTAATTTGGAGTTTATTTATTTATTTACTTATTTATTTTGCAGCATGAGAGAAGTGGGCATAGTTTTATTCCTCCAGATGAGGTTATATAATTTCTCAAGCTCCATTTGTTGAAAATGCTGTCTTTTCTCCATTGAGCATTTTTGGCCTTTTGGTCAAGAAAACAGGTAGCTCTAGTCACTTGAACTTAAACCTAGATATTCTAGCCTATTAAATTGACATGTATATATATATTTGGAGAGAGACACAGAGAGAGGGTGAGGAAGACAGAGATGGGCATGCCAGCAGCCTCTCAGCTGCTGCGAATGAAATCCAGATGCGTGTGCCCCCTTGTGGTCATGTGCGGCCTTGCACCCTTGCTCACTTTGCATCTGGCTAAACTTGGGACCTGGAGATTGGAACTGACATTCTTAGGCTTAGGAAGCAGATGCCTTAACCACTAAGCCATCTCTCCAGCCCATGATCTATGTATATTTTCTTATGCCAGCACTATACTGTTTTCATTACAATGGCTTTGTAGTATATCTTAAAATCAAGTGAAACCACCAGTAATTTCATTTAGCTGAAGATATTTTTAGCTTTTCAAAGCCTTTGGTGCTTCCTTATGCATTTTGAAATTTTTTCTTTTTACTGTGTGAAGAATATTATTGGAATTTTGATTGAAATTGAATTGAGTCTCTTATATTGCTTTTGGTAGAATGGCGATTTTCATGATATCAATTTTTCTGAATCGAGAGCATAGATGTCTTTCCATTGTTTTGTGTTATCCTTATTTTTCTCAGTCTTTTTTGGTCTTTCACTTCCTTAGGAATATTACAACATATTTAATTTTGTGACTCTTGAAAATGGACTGCTTCCCTGCTTTCTTTCTCCATGTGCTTGTCATTGGTATACACAAAGGCTCCTGATTTTTGTGTGTTGATTTTATATCCTGGCACTTTGCTGAAAGCATTTATCACTTCTAGGACTTCTTGAGGGAGCTTTTCAGTCTCTTATGCATAGAACCATATAATCTGGAATATTTATAGTTTGAATTTTTCCTTTCCAACTTGTATCCCTTCTATTTCTTTCTCTTATCTTATAGTTGAACTACAACTTCAAGTACTATGTCTTGTTCTGGGAATGGGAATGCTTCTCCCCACCCCCATTTAATATGATATGGGATTTAGTTCTATTATAAATAGCCCTTAATGTCTGGAGATGTAGTCCCACCATCCCTAATCTTTCCAGTATTTTTTATCATGAATTAATGTTATATTTTGTTGAAGGCATTTTCTGCATTTATTGAAATTATCATGTGATTCATGTCAGTAAGTCTGTACATGTGATGTACTCTGTTTATTGATTTCCTTATCTTGAACCATCCCTGGGATGAAGCCTATTTGTTCTAGGGATATGATACTTTTGATGTGGTCTTGAATTCAATTTTCATGAGAAATTTTGTATCTATATTCATCAGTGATATTAGTCTCTAATTTTCTTTTCTCATTGCATTTGTATTTGTTGTTGGAATTAGTCTTACTCTGGATTCCTAGAAGGAGACAGAGTATTCCCTCCTTTTAAATATTGTGAAATAACTTGAGAGAAAGTGGTTTTAATTCATCAATGAAGGTGTGATAAAACTCAGTAGTGAATCTGTCCTGGGCTTGTACTTTAATTTGTTTTTGTTGTTGGGAAGCTTTTAATTACTTTTTAAGTATCAATTGATGTTATAGCTCTATACATATAATTTATTCTGGGTTTAGTTTCAGTAGGTAGTATGAGTCAAGGATTTCACACCTTTTTTTCCAGATTTTCCAATAATGTGTAATCTAGTTTTTTGAAACATATCCTGATGCTCTGTAAATTGCATTGGTATCTGATGTACCATCTCCTTTTTCATATCTAATCTTCTTGATGTAAGTCTCATTTCTTTTTCTTTTCAACAGATTGGTCAGGTATTTACCAATATGATCTATTTATTTGAAGAACCATCTCTTTGATTCATCACTTTTTTTTTTTTTTTTTTTGAGGTAGATTCTTACTCTAACCTAGACTGACATGGAATTCAGTATGTTGCCTTCTTCACTTCCAATTCACTGATTTCTGCTCTGATCTTAATTAGCTCTTTCCATATTATACTTTTGGGTTTGGTAGGTTTTTGTTTTTCCAAAGCATTTAGATAGAGAGTAAATTTATTGATTTGATATGTCTCTATTTTTATAATATAGGCATTTAGCACTGTGGACTTCCCTCTTAGGATTGCCTTCATTATGTTACATAAGTTTGGGTATGTTGTGCTTTCGTTGTCACTTAGTTGTAGAACTTTTTTTATTATTTAATTTTTAATTTCTTCAACAAACCATTCATAGTTTACCAGTGAGTTGTTCAGTCTCTGGGAGTTGGTGTATTATATGGTGTTTCTCCTGTTGATGTCTGAATACAGGGAGCTATTTTTCCAAGTTTGTGGAGACTTGCTATATATCACAAAAGGATCTACTTTAGAGATGGTTCTGTGAGCTGCTGAGAAGAATTTGTGTTCTATAGAGTTAGAGTGGAATATTCTGTAGATGTTAAGTACACTTGATCTATGGTATGGTTTAACTCCACTCTTTGTTTATTTCCTATTTAGATGATCTGTCTATTGACTAGAGTTGGGCAAAAAATTTCCTATTATTACTATTTTGGGATTGATGCTGCTTTAATAGATATTTTATTATATAAAATTCAATGCACCTGTGTTTGTTGTATATTTGTTTATGATCATAACAGTCTCTTGTTAAACTGTTTTTTTAAATGAGTATAAAGTGGCTGTGGTGGTTTGATTCAGGTATCTCCCATAAACCTAAATATGTTGACACCTGACTGTGTGGCTTTGGCATTTTGGAGCTGATTTTCAAGAGGAATGTGGAAGGATTTGAAACCTTGGCCTAAAAGACACCTTGCAGTACTGTAAGTACAGTTTGATAGACTGTTCTGGTCAGAGTTGAAAGGCTTGAATGCAGTAAGAACAATGGACTATGGAATTTGACTTATGAGAGTGAGAAAGAGCATTGCTTAGACTGGGATAGAAGCAGTTTGATTGAGAGCCTTCCTATTATGTCCATGCCATGAGAAGTTGTGCAGGGTTGCTTTATGTAGAAATGGACTGGTATGTGCAGACTGATATGGCACAGAATGAAATCTTTAGGCCCAAACTGCTACCTGTCCAGCTGCAATGGAGAGATTACAACCTTTGAGATTGGGCCAGATGACCTGCACTGGGGCAACAGGAAGAATATAGACTCTTTTGCAGGGGCCTGAGTGCTCAAGGCATGTCCTGTTCTTCGAAGTCTGCTCCAGCCCCCACCCCGGATTAACAAATTGACATCTACCCCAGTATTGTGGAGTATACAAAATGCAGGAAAGAGAGGGTCTTTGAGTTTGCAATGCAGTTTTGTGTATTGGAAATGGCCATGGGCAGTGTAAAGCAGGTTTGCTGGATTGCCTGCATGGAAACCCAATGGAGCCTTGAGGATGAACTGTGGATTGCAGTGGAGACCCAGTGGAAATGCCAGAACACTAGATGGTTGCTAAGGAGAGCTGCCAGCCCCAGATGAAGTTTTCCATGATTGTGAGTAGCCTAGCTGGAGGGGCAGAATTGGAACTCCAGAGACTTGTTCTTGGTTAAGATTATTGGGCTTGGAGACTTGTCACTGGTTAGAGTTGTTAGTCTTGGAACTACAGAGTTTGATGTTTTCTCTGTTTAAATCTTGTATTGGCTGAATATTTCTTTGCTATGCCCAGTGCCATCTTTTGCAATATTAGTATTTATTCTGTGGGTTTTGGGGGATTGTGTTTTGTATTATGGCTCAGTTCAAAGACCTTGGGTTATGGGGATATTTGAACATCATTAGGATTGATAAAAAATGTAGGGACTTTGAAAGTTGGACTGAATGCATTGTATTTTACTTCATGGATGGTTAACAGTTTATGGGGACCAGGGCAGAATGTGGTGGTTTGATTCAGGTGTCCCCCATAAACATAGGTGTTCTGAATGCTAGGTTCCCAGCTGATAGAGATTTGGAAATTAACACCTCCTGGAGGCAGTGGATTGTTGGGGACAGGCTTATGGGTGGTATAGCCAGTTTCCCCTTGCCAGTGTTTGGCACACTCTTCTGTCCTGTTGTCCACCTGATATTGGCGAGAGGGTGATGGCCACCCTTTGCTCATGCCTTTGTTTCATCTGCCATCTTGGAGCTTCCCCTATAGTCTGTAAACCAAAATAAACCTCTTTCTCTCCACAAGCTTCTCTTGTTTGGGTGATTCTACAGCAATGTGAACCTGACTGCAACAGTGGCCTTTCTTATCTCTTTTTTTATTACTTTTGTTTTAAAATCTATTTTTTCAGATATTAGCATATACATATCTATTTGTTTTCTTTTAATTTCTATTTGCTTGGAATATCTTTTTCCATCCTTTTACTCGAAGGTGGTCTGTATTGTTAATGGTAAGATAGATTTCATGTAGACAGCAAATAGATGGATCCTATTTTCTGATTCAGCCTGTAACCTGTGTCTTTTGCTTGGAGGGTTGATTCCTTTGATGTTCAGAGTTATAACTGAGAGGTGTGAGTTAATCCTTTTAACTTGAAGAGTTTCTGTATTTGGTGTTTCCTTGATCTTTATATGCTTCAGATCTGTTCCAGTATTTTAAAAATATTTTATTTATTTGAGAGAGATAGGGAGAGAAAGAGGTAGATACATATCTATAATCTATATACCTATGGAGATAGAGAAAGATAGATAGGTACAGAGAGAGAGAGAGAGAGAGAGATTGAGAGAGAGAAAGAGAGAAAGAGAGATATTACATCAGGGCCTCTAACCACTGAAAACAAACTCTATAAGCATGTGCCACCTTGTGCTTCTGGATTTACATAGGTATTAGGAAATTGAACCAGGGTCCTTTGGCTTGTTGGTAAGTTCCTTAAACACTAAGCCATATCCAACCCATGTTCCAGTTTTGATTGTTGCTTTTCCCCTCTGTATGAGTATGTTTGTTCACCCCTTCACTGAAGAGTATTAATTGCAGTATTTTTAGGGCTGACTTAGTGTTCATATATTCATAAACCTGGCTTTTAACATGGGAAGATTTTCTTTCACTTTTGATTATGAGGGATAATTTTATTGGGTATAGTAGTTTGGGTTAGCAGCCATGGTCTTTTAAATTTTGAAATACTCCATTCCAAGTCCTTGGGGTTTTTATAGTTTTAGTTGAAAAAAATCACATGTAATGCTGATGGGCTTACCTGTGTAGGAAATGAACTCTTGTTCTCTTGTATCTTTTAGTATTCCATCTTTATTTTCTGTACTTAATATTTAACTGCAGTGTGATGTGTGGAATTTCTTCTCTTACCCTGTCTATTTGGTGTTCTGTGCACCCCTGAAAGATGGGTCTCTCTTTTATAAGATTAGGAATGTTTTCTTCAATAATTTTATTGAAGATATTTCTAACATTTCCCTCATCTTATATTGTCCCATTAAAAAAAAAAAAAAAAACTTGTCATTAATTTTGGACTCCCAGTCTATTTCCTCTGCCTTGTCTTTGAGCACTGATAACCTGTCCTCCACACGGTCTATTCAGTTTGTGAGGCTTTCCTGGGAGCTTTCAAATGAGATATTTCATTATTTTCATTATGTTTTACTTTAGCATCTTTCTTTATTGAATTCCATTTTCATTTCTTGGGTTGACTTTTATATTGTCTTTTGAAATTCACTCCTTCATTTTATTATGTCCTCATTGAGTTTATTCCACTGACCCCTACATTCAGATTGTTGTTGTTATATTGTTATATATTTCGTTCAGACTGTCTTGAGTAATTTTTGTTGATTTTTTGCCACTCCATCTGACCATCTCTTAATGACCTCATTCATTTTCTTTACTCTTACTCTCATTTCTTTTTTGGGATTCTATGTCTGCAGTTTCCTCCATGTTTTCATTGTAAGGTTCCACTATTTAAGTAGGCATTTTTTGTGAGGATACCTTGCCTTTGTTCCTTGCATTATTTGTTTTCCCTTAGAATTTGCCCATTTCAAGATAGCCCTCTTGTCTTGCAGCAATTGTAGTTCTTGTGGAGCTTGTGTTGAGTGGCCTGGTCAGCATTTGTCAAAGTTGTTGCAGCATGTCACTATATCCACAGATTTGGTCTATGTACATTTAAGTCTGAGCATGCTTCTCCTGGGTGTATAGTCTCAAGGCAGGTCTGGGATAGACCTTGGCAGGCCTGGCATACTAATGGTCCAATCTGTGGAATATTATTGGCAAGAAATTCCCTACTCAAAGACGTGAATGCAGGTATACCCAACCAGGGAGTGAAGGATTATATATGCAGGGTTATGGGAGAAAACTCCCCTGGGCTCAGGCCAGAGCTTTGGAGTAAAATCAGCTCCAAGTTTCTTACTGGTGGTGGCAGCAGAGACTGGGGTTTGTTTTTACTTTTCTTTATATATTATTTTAATGGATTGAAACAATTTGTCATCCAAGCCCCCAAAAGCCTTCCTCTCAGACTCAAGAGCATGGAAGTAACTTAGAAATATACATATGATATATGGAGATGCCTCTAATATTCAAAAAATAGTGATCCTCAGAGACAATTGAATTCTCCATAGTGTACATGGATAAAAAACAATATCTGTACATGAAGCAGCACATTCCCCAAACACAAATGAATTACTGAATGGAAAGCCAAGTCCACACAAGGTCCTGTTTTTCTTCTGTGTACTAGAAAAATCTACTAAATCTGTGAATGAGTTATTTTATACATGTGTATGTATGTATGTATGTATGTATGGATGCATGCCATGCATGCATGCATGTTAGCAAGATACAGAGAGAGAGAGGAGAGGAAGAGAGAGCTAAACAGAAATAGAGAAAATGAGATAAAGAGAGAGATAGAGATGGAAAAGAGAGGGTAAGAGAGAGAGAGTGAGATCATTGCTATTAAAGCAATATCAAGAACTAGTTTATCCCAAAGTGCAAACACAAAGTCAAGAAGTCTACTTCAAAGATTTATCATTATGTAGTACATTTGAGGTTTCTAGAGTCAATGTGGTTGAGCTATTTATAGTCACATAATAAGCTGATTTGAAATATGATATTATGTATTACATACTTGGATTTGTTGTGAGGTCATTTGCTGTTTGCTCTTGGCATATGAAAGAACATGTCAAGCTTTGATGAAATGTCTTTTATTTTAGTTATGAATGGAATTAATTATGAATAATGATATGAAACTTATAATATTTTAATAGCATGGGTAGAATATTTTTTGTTCATTTAAATGAAATGAATCCAATTAAATGACCTTATAGAGGTCATATAACTAGCCAGAGAATGAGATGAATCTCAGATTTACTTGAGAAGCTGGTTACAGATGCTAAATAGCACTTGGGCTCTAGTCCTTCATTCTTCTAACATTCATACAAAATAAAGTTACTGACCAGTGGTGCGTGGCAGAATTGAAGGACTTTCATTCTTGGATTCTAGGAATTTAATACATAATTAGGACCAGTTGTTCATTAAGGAAAGATACCCTTAAGTTAGCATCTAAGCAGATACTTAACTTTTCTTTATTATATCCAAAGTAATTCAGAAGGAGTTGGAGGCAATCCAAAGATGAATATGTAAAGGTCCTGTTCTCAGAGGCTTTCAGGGAAGTAGCCAATGCCTTTCCAGGTCTCATCATGCTGGGCACATACTGAGAGGCTAAACTTTCTTTAGAACCCCCTGTCTGTTTCAGTGCTCCCTTTTTAGAATGAAAAAAAAAAAAAAGAAAAGAAAAAGAAAAAACAACTAGCCCCTTTCCTTTAGTGATTGACTGCCAAGGTTACAAAGGTGCTGCATGTCCAAGGGCGTTCCATACTTGATCATACATTAGATATTATTCTTTGAAATAGTCTCAAAACAAGAGTTTTAAATCATCTATTTAAAAGTCATCCTTTAACAATTTCTATTTATAAATCACCTTCCAGTTCATTCTTGACTTAATATTTAAAGAAAAAAATGTCTGAAATACTTTTCCCAAACAAAAAAAAAAAAAAAAAAAAAAAGCTTGTCATTTTTTTTTCTCTTGGAAGATCCAGACAAATGGAAGTATTTTAAATGCACTGCTTATGCCTCTAACTTCAATATTGTTTGTGTATTTGTTTGTTCATTATTTTGAGACAGCTTCTCTTATTTCACTCAGGCTGGCCTGTAACTCACTATTTATACTGGACTAGTGATTGTTCTGTCTCTGGCACTGCTTCCATGTCCTCAGGCTATAGACATGCACTTATGCTGCCAGATAACTTTATTTTTGTTTTGACACTTGATTGACATTGTATTTTCCTTCTTAATCCCAAACAAAGATGCCCGTGCATGTGATGGGAGCAAACTATATGCATGAGTTGAAAGGTCCTTGAAGACAGAGTTAGTACAGATATCACTTAAGATTAATGCTGTTTTTCGGGAAGAATATTTGGCTTGTAGGCAGTAAGGTATGCCTTAACAGCTGAGCATGATGGTATTTCAACTAAGGGGCTTCTTCATGCTTTATTCTTTCTGGTATTCCAGGGTTTGCTGGCATATATTTAAAGGAGGTGTACCTGCTAACTGAAGGTGCCTGGAGAATGGCCAATAGCAGGTCATGGTATAAAGGAGAATCAAAATTTTTCTGCTGGTATTTTATCCTGTGATCTCTTACCTTCTTGTGTTGCACTTGAAAATGACCACTTTGATTTTAACACTTGTATCTGTAGAATGGGCTTGTTTGTTCAAACTTACTGAAGGTGAATGTGAGCTAGAATGAGAACAGACTAGAATGAATGGTATGAAGTTAACATAACTGTCACTGTCAGAATAATGATGAGCGTTGTCATTGATGTGCTGGTGTTAATAGAACTGAGGAAAACAACTATGAAAAAGACAATATTCTGCAGCACGTGCTGCACAAGAATGTCTCTTTTAATCTTAGTGTGACTGTTAAGCTTATATAGCTAACTCAATCAGATCAGGAATCAACTAAGAGAACTCCCTTAGGTGGGTGTATGATGGCATTTCCAGGAAGAATCAACAAAGATCTTCTCCAGAAATGGTAGGCCTTTCTTGTGGTGGATTATATATTAAGCAGGTCCAAGGGAGCACAGGTCCTTACCTTATGTCTGGCTACCTGTGATACTCATGGTTTTTGCATCTACCCTGTTGCTGCCATTTTTTACAGATATAAGAGCCCAGGGTCATCAGCCTTCCCATGAAGACTGAAGAGCAGCAGCTCTCTAGGGACCCTCTAGGCTGTCAGTCCAGACTGGGACTGCCCAGATATCCAGCCTCATGTGCTGAACACCTCCTGGGTTCTCAGCTTCTCTAGCCTACACACAGCTATTGTTGGATTGCCCAGGCCATATCCTGTGAGCCAATCTAATAATAATTCCTTTTAATATAAATTCATTTTATTGTTTCTGTTCTTCTAGAAAACTGTGACTAGTTGGTGTCAACAAGAGTCCTTCCTTAGTTAAAAAGTGGTACCATTCATCTGTAGTTTGAATGGGAGAACTCACCTGATTTTTATTACCCCAAAAGTTCTTTGAGGAGCTGAAGAGATGGCTCAGTGGAAAGAGCACTTGTGCAATGAGGGCATAAGAGGATCTGAGTGCAACTCCCTGGAAACCATGTACACATACATGTACAGTTTTTGTGAGCTTCAGTAATTCTCTAGACTGTGGCTATAGGTGTGCATGGCCACACTCAGTTGTTTACACTCAGGCCTTCTTAGGTCCACATGTTTGCCTCCAGTGCACTTACAAGTTGAGCTATCGCCTCATTCCAAACCATTTAATTTTAACTGAAATGGTTTCCCTAAAGTTATCTGACAACATTACTAAGTAAATAAAATGAATTTCTAGAAAAAAGCTTCTAGTTGATTTTTTTCCCCTCTTTTTGAGGATAGGAAATTTCTGACTTGGTTAGAACCTCTTTGATGAGCAAGTTGGGCTAGAACTGGTAGCCATCTTCTGTCTCTCTGTATTCAGAAGGCAGGGATTACAGGCTTACTCTACGAGGCCTGGTTCATTTTCATAAAGAGTATACTATATACCCATAGGGAGAAAGTATGATTATTTAGACAGAATTATTCTTAAAACAAAACTGAAGCATCAAAAATAAAAAAATCTAACACTTCAAAAATAACATGTCTTCATTTATTATTTTTGAGTCCCTTATCTCAAAATTGTAATAAATGCTTTGTTCTTGTTACATCCCCCAAAGGAATGTGCCAGGCAGTAGCACCTTTAAAGTGAAGTGGACTACTGAAAATTTCTATCCTTAACATAGGGATGGATTATTATTCATCTTTCTGTCTGTTTTAGTGCCTATCATGTCAGCTATCACACAAGGGACACTGAATATGTATATGTATGTGTATATATATGAATATGTATAGGAATAGTATTAGTTGATTTCAGTTGAAAGGGTCTTAATTTCATTGATGTCTTCTCTAATATATTCAAATAGATAATCAAAATTACCTACAGAGTATTAATAGGAAACACTGTATCTTTGAAGGAGTGGGGTGATAAAATTTTCTTAGTACCTTAATTTGTGATATACTTTAGGTTATATATGAATATTTAAATCCATTCTCATCTTTTGATGACTTTCACAAAGCATAAAATAAAAATTCAACCTGAAATAAATATATATAAATTCTGACCATCTGTGAATTCAGGTCTTGGTACCTACATATACACTATATATATGTAATATAAATAATTACCCTTCTAAATTTTGTTATATTGTTGAAAGACAAATATTTTCCAATGGTACTGTGAAATTTATCACCTAATATTCACTAATAGGATAATTAATTTATTAATTTACTAATGTCACTGACACAAGGATGTTATATTACAGTACTTATCAGTATACACTCTTTCATACTTATTTTACTTATATTACCATTTCAGACAATACCTGGCAGATTCTGTAAAAATTGCAAAGACAATTGTTTAGCAAGTCAGGGGGGTCAGTGTAAAAAAGGAAGTCTAAGTGGTTGTACAGGGTGTGACAGAAATACGCAGCCACAATTCAAGGTATTGTCAGGGTGTTTTCCATTTCATCCTAACTCTAATATTTGATCTTAGTGTCACTGACATCAAGGTTTCTGAAAGTCTCTAGGGAAGTATTATGCTGTGACTCTCCATACTTGAATATAATATATTTGATGCAGGACATCTTTCTAGTCCATCGCCTTAACCACTCGGCCACGACTACGAGACTATGATGCAGGACATCTTTCAAAGGGCTTCTCAAAATACAAACCATTTCACCTTCTTGTTGATGTTTTCCATTTTGTGAATAGAATGTGCAGATTTAATTCCTAATCAATTCATACATAACACCATTCCTTTAAGAAATATGAACTGAATACCTTCCATTCACCTTAGAATGTGTTTGGGACTTGGAATGAACTTAAGCCTGGACCAGAGATTTGTCAGTATCACTTACTATATAGTAAAAAGGAACTCAATAGAGAGAAAAAAATATGCACCTATCTCTCTTGGTTGACAAGGTCCACATTATAATGTATGCTTTATTATTTTTAAAGATTTTAAGAAAGGATTAAAAAAGAAATGGGAGATTGAAGTTACCTTCTCATTGCTGGAACAAAAAGTCTGACCAGAAGCAGCTTATGGGAAGAGAGGGTTTATGTCAGCTTATGGTTTTGAGGGAAAGTTTCATCATTGCAGGAAAAACATGGTAGAGCAGAGTCTGGGTATCATGTCTTGTCACATTAGCTGAAAAGAGGCAGCCAGAGTAAGAAAGCTAGTGTACACCCAGTAGAACTAGACTAATAAATCTCAAGGTCTACTCCCCGTGACACATCTCTTCCAGCTAGGGTCCTCTTACCTAAGTCTCTACTAGCTGAGGAATAAGTATGAGACTTAATTACAAACACAAGAGCGATAGATGACTTTTTGCATTCAAACCACAACATAGGTTGGAAGACCATTCTAATAAGAGAAAACTGAATGTACAAAGATCACATAGGTAGGTATGCACTGTGTGTATGTGTGAGAGAGAGAGAGAGAGAGAGAGAGAGAGAGAGAGAGAGAGAATGGAAGAGAGAATGGGAACCCATACTTCTTGACCTTTGTAGATGACACATTGTAGTTGCTAAATAAAACATAAAATTACCATGTTTACAGTGTAATGCAGTTTGTACAAAGCAAGCAAAGGACTAAGCAGATTAATTGACAAAACTTTTAAAAATATTTTATTTATGTATGTATTTGAGGGAAAAAAAGGGAGATAGAGGTAGAGAGAAGGGAATATTAAGCTTTTCAGGGCCTCCAGCCACTGCAAACAAACTCCAGACCTATGTGCCACCTTGTGCATCTGGCTTATGTGGGTACTGAAGAATCTAACTTTGGTCCTTAGGTTTCACAGGCAAGTGCCTTAACTGCTAAGCTATCTCTCAATCTCTCACTCACAAAAATTTTACAAATACAATTTCATCCTATAGTAAAAGGGTGACTACAATTATTGTTTTCCATTCTTTAAAGACCCCAGTAAGATCAAGGTGACAAGAAACCATTTTGAACTTATTTGGTTTATAAAAAAACTATAGAATTTAATTAATATTCAATTGTCCTGTTTTCCTTTTTCTTTTTATTTCATTACAATTTATTTCCTTATTTATTTATGTTTATATGGTTCTTCAGTTTTTTTATTCCTTCTTTAAAAAATGGTGATACTGCACTTGGGAGGCAGAGGTAGGAGGATTGCCGAGAGTTTGAGGCCACCCTGAGACTACATAGTGAATTCCAGGTCAGCCTGGACCAGAGTGAGACCCTACCTCGCAAAACCAAAAAAAAAAAAAAAAAAAAAAATGGTGATACTGGAGGGGTTAACTTTCACAATGAGCTGTTGATCCGAGACACCTACAAGGTTTCCCAAAAAGACAGATTTCTGTCAAAGTTCTTGATGTCCAACCAAAGGTTAATGGTAAGACCCTACTGTCAAAGACAGCATACACGTTGATACCACACATTGAGAGACCTGGTCAGAATCTGGAAGAGGGTCAGTCCCCAGACAGTTAGCTAGTCTAGTGCCAGAGGGTGCTAGCAACTGGGGGAAAATGGCAAACAACTGTCCAAACAACTTGCAGTCTAAGCTACCCAGCAGGAAACAACCTGACATAATGCTCAAACAAGTGTGGTAGTGGCACACAGCCATAGTGGGTAACCAACTGCTCTTGGTTTGGCTAATTGATCCACTCAGTGGAATGGAACTCATTGCTGGAACTGGGAAATAAGTCAAAATCATGTACAAAAAAATGAGCACAGTCTCCAAGATCAAGATACCACCAAATATGGGCTAGAAGAGGGCCTACGCATATAAAATTCCCTCCAAAACATCTATGGCCATCCCATCTATCTAGTGCTAACTTCTCTCTCCATTGGAAAATGTGCTTATCTTTTTCAGATGGACAACAAACCTGAAGGGAGGATCAGTCAATCACACCTCACCAGGGCCCCAGCTGAATAATGCGGGGAAGGGCAAGAATTCAGCGTTCTTGGTGATCACGACACCAAAAAAGGCTGAAGGAGGTAAACACAGAGAACATCCAACTCCTACTAAGCCAGATATCCAGAGACACAGAGGCTCCCAAAACCTCGTCACTGAAGTAGAACTAAAATGATCACTATGTGGCTCAGGGAAACTCATGGAAGAGGGGGCAGAAAGAATGTTAGAGCCACAAGTTGGGGCATTATGCACAGAGACTTGGCCTATCCCCCAGAACTCTTGACTACTCCCACAATTCATGATCCACATTCCCCATTGATGAGGGTCCCTTTGGAAGAGGGAGGACAGGGAGGAGGATAATGGAGTCAACATTACAAATGTAAAATTAGAATAATATAAATAAAAAATAAATTATTAAAAAAATGGTGATACTGGAAATCAAATCCAGGGCCTTAGGCATGGTCAGCAAGTATTCTACCACTGAGCTATATCATTAGTGCCCTGACTGTTTCAGTTGGCAGATATGTTCCAAATCTTTGATTTCAGAATTATGTAGAATGAAGTTAACATGTGTTGTCCTAACACCATTGTGGTAGCTATGGAAGTGCTTTGTATAACACAAAGAGCAATTGTTTTCATAGTTTTAATTAACACTGCTCTAAGAAATTTCAAAAATCACGCCTTTTGCCTTCTATCAATTGCCTTAAATTCTATTCTAGTATCCTAAATTCACTTTTTCCCTTCTATGCTGTTTTCTGGGGTCTCTCTCATCAAATGGTCCATATCATTGTCTGTTTCTCTAAGTGTGTGTTAGTGCCCTATAAATCTCCCTTTCCCACAGCTCACCCCAAGAGCCAATGACTCTGTGTGCCTATGTCCTTCCACTTCTGTCTCCAGTCCTGCCTCCATTCAGTCTGATGCCTCAATCCATTTTTCTGTCTGTCCACCATGTTATCAAAGTACCTCAGTGTACTGTCCCCTTACCTTCATAACATACCACCTTTATATACTTGTAACCTTGTACAATGCCATTTTTTTTTCATGTTCTTTGTAGTGCTTTAGAATTGTTGGAGGAAAACACATATTATGATCACTGGAGCTATGGTAAAATTGATGTCTATCACCTCAAGCGGAAGTCCTGTGTTTTTCATTTCATAAAACTCAGGGCTGAGAACATGGTTCAGTGAATTAAGTACTTCCTGCATAAAGCAGGATCAGATATTGGGTCCCTACACTTATGTCAATGTTGAGAGGACATGGTGAACAGCCTGTTATCCGAGCGTTGAGAAGAAGAAGGGCAATCTCCTGAGAAAGCTACTAGTTAGAGCATCTGAAAATGTGACTTCTGGGTTCCATTGAGAACCTCCATCTCAGTAAACAAGACAGAGAGTAATTGAGGAAGACTTCCAACATTTATCTTGCTCCTCTCTGTGTGCTTTCATGCCTGTGCCCACACTCCACACGCAGGTACTTGCAGACAAAACCAAGCCAGTGAAAATGCTTGGCGTGACTTTGCCTCTCCTTTTATCTTTTTCTCACAAAATAAATAGGAGGATTTATTTAGTCATCTATGTTTACTAGTCAAACTCAGAGTTGAATATTAGTAGCTTTTCCTATGAGCTATTTCCATAAAATGATATGGAAAACAGTTGGCCATCTGAACCACATTGCTTATGCCTTGCTATGCCATGTCTTTATCCAAAGGCATCTGTAGACATCAGCTGCTCTCCAGGTGCATGTTAATTCTTCTTCCTAGCTGCCCCTGAGCTGAAAACTCTGCTCCAAGAATTGTGTCATAGAATACACTGGATTTTATAAAAATAGCTCTGAGATATTAGAGTTAATCACTGAGAATAATTACCACATTCTTAGCACTAAACTCTTTCTTTATTGATGTACCCGTTTGACTCAGATGTCAGCTAAGCAACTGAAGTAGAGGTGATGGAATATTTCTGGCCTCGATATTGTGCTTCTGCTTCTGTTTCTTCTCCTTCCTCCTCTTCTTATTCTTCTTTCTCCTTCTCCTTCCTCTTTCTCTTCTTCTTTCATCTCTTATCCTTCTGGTTCTTCTTCTTCATTTTCCTTTCCACCTCATAATAATAATTATTATTTATTGTTGTTGCTGCCTTGGAAACACCTAGTCATTATTGCTAAACTTAAGTTGTATTTCCCCATTTAGGAGAACCTGAAAAATTATGGACTCAATGGCTTCTCTACAAACTCTTCAAAAATCCCGACATGCATTTTCCTTTGGAGGACCCTGAGAACAGGCTGGTGGCTCAAGAGAACTCAAGTATATCTCATTGGGAAAGAAGAAAGAGTCACAATATTTCAATGGTTTGCAACCTCAAGCAATACTACACTAGTAAGTTAATCTCCTATTGTTCTTCTAGCTTTTCATATTGGTAACCCAATAATTGAGAGTTACCTCAGTCTGTGAGGCTTTGTGGAATACATATGTGGCTACTCACCATGGAACTGTTGCTTCCTGCCCTCTGGCTGCATTCTATGGGCATGCATACTTAGAAACTTTTTTATTTCCTTAACTTTCATTTTGCATATACCAGACAATTCATTTAAATATGAAATCTTCTATGTCTACAAACTTTTCACTGATCATTGTCCCAAATTCTCTTCAACTAGACAAATGTGTAGTATTTCCATTTCTTTTAAAACAATAAATTCATGTGACCATCAATTGCAAGCATTAAAAAGTTGTTTTGTTTTCATGAATGAATTGCATTTTGTATTTTTTAGTCAATCAAAAGAGACCTAAATGCCATTGTATTTGACACATTATTTCATACATAAACACATATTCAGATTAAGTTTCTACTTAATGCAATTAAAGGTTTTCACTTATAACTATGAATTTATTCAGATTAGGAATATTATTTGTATAATATCAGAAAATTTCCTATTCACTTTCTTCAAATTTAATGTGTTTTTATTGATTAACCTTGATAAACCTTGTTCAAGCCAGGCGTGGTGGTGCACGCCTTTAATCCCAGCACTTGCAAGGCAGAGGTAGGAGGATCGCTGTGAGTTCGAGGCTGCCCTGAGACTACATAGTGAATAATTCCAGGTCAGCCTGAGCTAGAGTGAGACCCTACCTCAAAAAACCAAAAAAAAGAAAAAAGAAAAAGAAAGAAAGAAAAAAGAGAAAACCTTGTTCAAGTAAACACATAAATGACAATGAAAAAAACTTTTGTTATGTAAATACCTTTTATTTTTTTTTTTTTAATTCTTATGGCTTATAAATTAAAACAAGCAAAGAAAAAAGACAATCACATAGAGATTCAACATTAAAATTTATTTTCAGGAATATATTCTCTAGTGATTAAATTAATTCTTTTGAAATTCTATTAAAAGCAAAGCCATAGAAGGTTGATTTATGAAAAGATTGATTACAGATTTGGTAGCATTTTCAGCCAGAAATAACCATTTTGAAAGGTGCCTTTGCTTCATTAGAAGTAGTTTGTCATAGCTCACCTTAGTACAGTGAGATAGTCTTGTTTATTGCTTTTTATATTTGAGACTGAGATAGTTCTGTCTGGCCTGGAATTTACTTTGTAACCCAGACTGACCTTGTACTCAATGCCAGTTCTCCTCTGAGCTCTTCCTCCTGAGTACTATAATTACTGGTGTGAGCTGCTATATCTTTTGTTTTGTTTGGTTTGTTGTTTCAAGGTAGGGCCATCATCCTAGGCTGACTTGGAACTCAACCTGTAGCCCCCTGCTGGCCTCACACTCAAAGTGATCTTTCTCCCTTAAACTCTCAATTGTTGAGATAAAGTTATGTGCCACCTCACCTGGCTTCCATTCTTTAAAAACAAAACAAAACAAACAAACAAAAAAAACATACAAACAATATATATATTAGTTTACAGAGAGAGAAAGAAAAAGGCAAATAGAGAAGGAGAGAGAGAGAGGGAGATGCAGAGAATGGGTACTACAGGGCCTCTAGCCATGCCACTGCAAATGAACTCCAGATGCATGTGCCACCTTGGGCATCTGGCTTACATGAGTACTGGCGTACCACCTGTGTCTTTAGGTGTCACAGGCAAGCGCCTTAACCACTAATCCATCTTTCCAGCCCATTTATTCCTTTCTTAAAGTGAGAATGGCTGGCCAAGGTGCCTCACACCTGCTCATTCTTGTGTGCTCTTAGGAAAAGAATTTGGAGAAACAGGAGGACCCTAATCAGGAAAATGTCTGCATGTTCCCATTCCAGACTTAATTGAGTATTAATTTTATCAACTTTCACTCTAACATCCTAATATTCTGTCTTCATTAGATAATTCCTTGTTTTTTAAAATAGTTTTGAGCTATTTAGTACTTGAATATATTGAATTTAATCATGAGCCCATCCTATTATCCTCTTTTGTCCACACCCTTATTCCAATAAACACATTCCTCTTTCTAAGTATTCCTTCTCCTGTTTTCATATCTCATCTTTTTAAATATATTATATGTATCTGTCCTCTAGGTCAAAATTTTGAAGGGTTCAGTATTTTGGAGGTTTTCTGAGGGTTACAACAACCACTGTAAACTTGACTATGTAGATGGTAGAAGACACAGAGGAATCTCAAAACTCAAAAAGGACTCAACATCACTGTCATGCCCTCCAAGGCTCAGAGAACTTTGAAGAAGAGAAGATAGAAAGAATCTAAGAGTCCTTATTTAAGAATACAGCCTATGGTACTCAGTCGTTGCTATATTGTGGCATAGAAAAAAGGATATGGCTAATCCATGTTTGGAGAAAGAATGCAGTCAAATGGTGAATTAAAAAAATGTCCATGCCGGGCGTGGTAGCGCACCCCTTTAATCCCAGCACTCGGGAGGCAGAGGTAGGAGGATCGCCTAGAGTTCGAGGCCACCCTGAGACTACATAGTTAATTCCAGGTCAGCCTGGACCAGAGTGAGATCCTACCTCACAAAAAAAAAAAAAAAAAAAAAAAAATGTCCATTGAACTATCTCTCCTAGGTTTGTTCGTAAACTGTTATTTCAAATTCATTAATTTATTGTCTGGATAAAAGGATATGGGTTATGTAAATTCACTATTAGTTTATGTCTTCACTACTGATAGAAGAAAATGATATTAAAATCAAGAGGACGTGGTTAACAGGATCCCGTATGGGAGCCTAGGAGAGTAAAAGAGAAGGAAGGTCAGGGTTGAACATGGCCAATATCATGATTAGAAGGTAAACTCACCCTGTAGTTGAAAGGTGTGAATCGGTTGAAGGATTTCCACTTTCACTAGAGAACTCAGTATTTTTCAAAATACAGAAGTTCCTTTGAAAGGCAAAGCAATACTCATTGTGGTAGTTCAAATATATGTTCCCCAATATATTCAGTGGTTTATTAGTTAAAGTTTGCAACTGCAACCACCTTGCTAGAGGCAATGTCACTGGGAGCCGGTCTTAAGGTGTGGTGGTGGGTTTGACATTCCATTGTAAAGATATGCAAATGTGCCTAATAAGAGTTCCTGAAGTGTGCTGTGTGCCTTTTGGCTGTAGTTTTGCTCTGTGTGCTGTGTGCCTGGTTGGCTTTTCTCTCTCTCTTGCCTGGTCCTGTGAGAGCAGGCCCCTTCTCCTGCCATTATGGAACTTCCCCTGGATCTGTAAGCTTCAATAAATAATATCCCTTCCTCCATAACTGTGCCTGGTCTGGAAGTTCATCTCAGTGAACCTGAAGCTGTCTGCTACACTCATGTACACATTGAAGGCAGCTCTAGATCTCAACATGAACTCAATACAATAAAATCTATCACTTTCCCTTGCAGAGATGATTTTTTTAAGGTAATTTCATTCTTTCAGCATTTTAGCATTCTTTCAATCCTAGAATATGAGAAGAAAGTAAACTTTACCATCAGTCATGCCCTTCTGGGCTAAGCCAAGTTCTATGCTCAGAGTAGCAAAGAACATTAATTTTAGAAGGCTCTCCCCTTGAATCTCTTGCAATGGAAAGCTAATCTATACCACATCAGCCAGAATTTAATTGGAAATTTAAGGTGTCTAAAATCATCCCCAGAAGTATAATATCATCTTTTTTAATATTTTAGAAAAAATATATACCCTTGTACTCATCACTTAAAATAAAACATAAAAAGTATTCTCAGAACTGGAAAGATGGCTCAGAAGTTAAAGTCTCTTGCTTGCAAAGCCTGCTGGCCCAGGTTCTATTCTCAAGCCACACATATAAGCTAGATGAAAAAGTGGTGCAAGCATCTGATGTTCCTTGGCACAAGTGGCAAGAGGCACTGGTGTGCCCATATAGACAAACAGACACACACACACACACACACACACACACACACACACACACACATCTGCAAATACATAAACTGAAGAAAAAAACTCAAAAATTTAACAGAAATTTATTAATACAAAAAAGTGCACTTACTCAAAAGCACTAACCCTGAGTGCAGGACTTCATAGATCTCCCAAGGTTCATATTGGGTCACGGGAAATCAGAGTATATAGACAAGCCTAGGGAAACGATGCCAGTTATAGACAGAAGCTAGATCAGATACTTATCAGAAAGGTTTACATTTTTCAAAGTACATTTATACTTAACAGAAGTCAAAGGATTAACTTTAAGAAATAAATTAGATATTTAACTTTCTGTGACTAAATAGGTATATTATTTTTCAGAAATAACCATTCTTGTAAATTTATCAGGTTTGCTTTTCTGGCATCATTCTATCATTTGTTCAATTGGTTTTACTGATACTGTTTTGGGGATCAGTTTATGCTCTGTCTGAATATTTACTGTTAGAGTAGATAAAAACAAGATATGTCCCCTGTGTATTGTTCATAGACATAAGCAAACAAAGCCCAATAATATTGTAGTATAACACAAAATATTACTGGATCCTATTTTTATGGTACTCTGGATCTACCAGGGAACACCATACTAAAGATTGTATATATGTTTAAGGTATGATAAGATGAAAGGAGAAATATATAAAAACAGCAATATCAATAACAAGTTTTGTTTTGAGACTGACTCGGTTTGTGTAGCCTTGGTTGGCTTCAAACTCACTGCATAGCCCAGGATAACTTTTAACTAACAGCAATTCCTCCGTTTCAGCCTTCTAATAGCTGGAATTGTAGGCATGATCCACTACCTCTGACTTAGAGCCTAATGCTATAATACTATTGGTATTTATAGGAAGTGGATTCTCTTTTAAACATCTCCATCCTCCTTCCTGACTTTTATCTGAAAGACTCTGCTAGCTGTAACATTTTATATGTATATTCATTTGTGTTACTGGTTTTCTCTTGAACTCGATTTCCAGCTCCTCTCTGATTTTGTGAAGGCTGTTTACTTCTATCCTGGATCACTTTAGCTATTTCCATTCTTACTGATGTCATTCCCAGAAAACTATCAAGAATCTGTTATTTCAGAAGCACAGAGTTTAATTTAAAACTTAAGGTGTCTAAAAAAAATCCCCCAAATCATAATATCATCTGTTTTTAATATTTTAGAAAATTACTTGACCCTGGCTGGAAGACATATCAGCAAGAACACATTTCAGAAAATTAACTCAAAAAAGAGGTTTTTTGGTTCCACCTAATAAGAAAATCAGGCACAAGACTGGCTTCAACATTTGATACAGCATCTAAGGAGCAGAAGAACTTAAGTTTGCCAGTTATGTCAACTATATTTCCATAATGGAAGATGTTTCAGACTCCCTTTTTCTACACCAAACAGTTTGGCTGATGAAATGAGTGGGTCAGAGCACAACTGAACTTTTAGCTAGAGCCAGAGTTCTTGTCTGGTCAATGTCCTTCATCCCAAGGAAGTTTGTCCTTGAGAAGTTGTCAAAGATTTCCCTCCATACGATGCTTTACCTTGAAAGGAGTCCATATTGATCATAGCTTGACTTTAATTGATTCAGGAGAACAGATTTTAGCAGGAGATGTTGCTAATTGGCCCCTGTTCCCACTTGTGCTTTCATGGGATGGTCCTCTTCACATCCATAGGATGAGGCACACTCTATCCTACAAGCTAGCAACTCTTCCTCCCAATACCAGGCAGATGATACTGGCAGCACTGATGGCCATACACAGCAGCAACCTGGGGAAGAGAACTCTGTGCCCAAAAGAGAGCCTCCTTAAATCAGAGTGAGCATACAGGATTGTTGTGACAGCATCTCCACAATGATGCATTGGGGAGCAAGTCTCCAGTGCATGCATCCCTTGGTCAGTGCCCATAGCAAACCATCTTTCTTCCATCCATGACATTTTTTTACATATTATGAATATATATTTTAACTACAAGAGTCTTCTCTTCTTCTGGCTTTTCAACTCTTAAAATTACTTTTGGGGGCTGGAGAGATGGCTTAGCAGTTAAGGTGCCTGCCTCCTAAGCCTAAGAACGCTGGTTCCCATCTCCAGGTCCCACGTTTAGCCAGATGCAAAGTGACGCAAGGGCGCAATGCCACACTTGACCACAAGGGGTGCATGCATCTGGATTTCATTTATAGCAGCTGAGAGGCTGCTGGCACACCAATCTCTATCTGTCTTCCTCTTCCTCTCTCTCTCTCTCTCTCTCTCTCTCTCTCTCTCTGTGTCTTTCTCCGAAAAAAAAAAATAAAAACATTTAGACAATAGAAGAAATATACATTATTTAATTTAGTAAAGCTTAACTAATATTTATTTCTTAATTTGTGCTATTGTTGTATGTAATGAGTATTTTATTTGTTTGTTTGTTTGCTCATTTGTCTGTTTATCTGAGATAAAGTCTCATTATGGTTTCTAGGCTGGACTGGATCACCGAGTGTATCCCATGCTGGCCTCAAACAGGTGTGGATTCTCCTGCCTCTGCCTCCTATCATGCTCGGCTTTCTTGAGTGAAAGTTTTAAATCATACATTTGCTTAGCACAAGCCATGAAGATATTATTGTCTATTACTACACCTAATTATTTTGCATTTTTCCTACTTAGATAAATGACCATCAGTAATTGGTCTTACATGTCCGGTGATGAAAGGGTACATAGGTTAATTGTATTGTAATATAGATAATCACTTGATCCTAAAATACTTATAGAAATAAAGACCATCCAAATGAAAATGAAGAAATAGTGTGGTAAGTATATATCAGAGGGGAAGCAACCATACACACGCGGAAGGGTCACAAAGGCAGGCCTGGGGGCGGGGGGGAATTGTCTGAATGGAAACAAGAATCTAAGTGTGCCCTTATCAGAGGCTGAGGGGGACTTATGGAAGCTGGAGGCAGGCAAGTTGCAAATTGGACATTGATTGCATGGGTCAGAGGAACATGTGTGGCTTTCCCTCGCTGTTCCTAAGATGGAAGCAGGCACTGGGCATCTGAGCATCTGTCAGTCAATTGTTGACCAAGTCCTGGTCATTTTGGTGTCACTGAAACAGAGACTGTAGTGAGGCTTTATTTTTACTTTTATTATTGACAATTTTAATACAAATTCATATGATATATTTTTATTGTAATTCACTGTTATTGTATCTTGTCCCACTACCTCTAAACCCCTAAACCCTCCAACTGAACTCCATCCTCCCACCAATCAGTTCCTCCTACATTTTGATGTATTTATTTTACCTCCCTTCATATTCGGGATGTCCATAACTGCGGTGAGGTTTTGGGGATTTTCTGTGTTGGTTGTTGAAGGCTATAGGTCATAATTCTATTTTTATAGAGCCAGACTATATACAGTCCCTTATTATTAAATCATTTACCCATGTCACTATATCTGCATTTCCCCTACAAAATAGATGTCCTACTTGCACTTCTGGGTTCTGTATTTCATTCCATTCATTAGCAGAGGTCTACTTGACTAATAAAAGACTATCATAATTATTCAACAACCTCATAATAAGTTTTAATACCCAGTAAGCATGTGTTTCCTGGCATTGTCAATATGAAGACTATTCTTTTTAAAAAAGATTTACTTTATGTTATTTTATTTTATTTCTTTATTAGAAGTAGAGACAGAAAGTGAGAATGGGCATACCAGGGCCTCAAGCCACTGCAAATTAACTCCAGATGCATGTGCCACCATGTGCATCTGGCTTACATAGTACCTGGAGAATCGAATCTGGGTCCTTAGGCTTCACAGGCAAGTGCTTTACTGCTAAGCCATCTCTCCAGCCCTGTTCTTTTTATTTTCTGTTTCTAACATTTTGAATTGTTACACAAAGTTTAGAAACAACTTGTTGATTTTCACAAGCACAACCTCCTAGGCCTATGATCAATATAGCTTTAGTTAGAGCTCAGCTTGGTAGGTAAGACTTTATAATATCTGAATCTCCCAGGACATAAATATGATAATCTAGCTTTTTATTGAAATGTTACTTCATTTTCTTTACATCAGTTTTTGTTTTTCCTCCTAGGTACTTGATGATATTATCTATTGAAAATACTATTTGTATAAATGATCTTTTCTAATTGTCTCTATGTTCTCTTTACTTAAGTCTTGGTTTATCTGATTCATACACATCCTGATTGTGTTTTCAGATGTGTTATGAAGGATGATAAAAGTCTCAGTTACTGATGCTAGGGGCCTTTCTAAGGCTAAGGCAGGGCTAGAATAACTATGAAACTCTCTGGCCTGGTATAGTCAATAGCAGTTAAATAAATGATGTATTTATCCAGTTTCAGGGGCAAGGCAGGGAGACATTTTTAAGAATCCCTTCTGGGTATGGAGAGATGGCTAGGTAGTTAAGGTACTTACTCACAAAGCCTAAGGACCTGGGCTTGATTCTCCAGTACCCACACAAAACTAGATGCACAAAGAGGAGCATGTACCTGAAGCTCATTTGCAGCATCTGGAGGCCCTGGTGTGTCAATTCTCTCTGTTTATCTCTCTTTTCTCCATCTCTCTCTGCTTGAAAATAATTAAACTTATTTTTAAAAATAAGCACCGTTTGCACATTTAAATACTTAACATTCAAAGAAGGATATAGTCACTATATTGTTGTTATCTTTCCTTCTGCTTATATTTCTCTTCTTCCCCATTTATTTTGTTTCAATTTTTACTTATTTATTTGAGAGTGAGAGAGAGAGAGGAAAATAGAGAGAGGAAAAAAAGAGAGTACGGGTACACCAGGGCCTCCAGCTGCTGCAAACGAACTCTGTGTGAATGTGGCACCTTCTCCATCTGGCTTATGTAGGTACTGGGGAATCAAACCTGGCTGCTTTGGCTTTACTGACAGCACCTTAACTGCTAAGTGATATCTGCATTTCTTGTGTTTCTACATCCTCTACTCTCTCTTTTCTTGCAAGAAATACCAACCCCTGTGGACTCTTTCTGAAGTCCTCTGTTTTATTGACATCCTTTCTTCCCTCTGAATGAAGGCACATGGACCCCACTTACAGTTCTCTTATCTTTAAGCTGTGTTTGACACCTACTTCTGAAAGACAACAATTGCACACCATTCATCTTTGAAGAACTTTCTATAGTATGTGGCATATATAGAAGTTGTCTGCCCATAAACTTATCAGTCTATGCCAGGCTGGATCCCGGCAAGTCTATGCATGAATGAGAAAATACATACTTAAGTAACTGTGGACAATTTAAAAATACCAGTTATAATACTATTGATGAGTCATACTCACAGCCCCTTAAAATATGCTGCGTATTATCACCTGTCATATTTCTATAAGTCTTCCCAGTGTCTCCAGTTCTTTTCATGTCCTTGGACTTGTTCAAGCATGCCTGTCTGCTCCTTATGAATCTCCAGAGTTTATAAGGTTGCTCTTGTATGAATATGGATTCCCCATTTCCTGTGTTGCACATACATGTGCTTTTTCCTATATCTACCCAATTATAATTGGTATGAGTGAAGCTGGAAGAACTTTACAAATGTGTGTGTATGTGTTTGTGTGTGTGTGTGTGTGTGTGTGTGTGTGTGTGTGAAAGAGAGAGAGAGAGAAATACAAAGAGACATCAAAACAGAGATAGATTGAAAGGGGAGAGAAATGTTCTGACAGAGAAAGGAAAGAGACAGAGAGAGTGGAGAAACATGGAGCAAGAAAGAGTAAAGAGAGAGAGAGTGAAGCACGTGTCTATAGGCAGTTGTCAAGGTGCCTAGAGATAATGAAGCCGAAAAAGCAGAAAAGTAATTAAGAAGTCATCTCTTTCTGCTTCTGAAAGAGACATAGCTCATGTGTTTTTCTCTCTTTGGTGAAAGTTCACTATTCCAGGCTAGCAACTAAATGGGCCTAGTGGATTGAAGGGCTTTTCTTGATATCCACAGGTACTGGGACAGCTTTGTTTCTCTTCAGGCAGTGGAGAGACCTCTGCCATCAGTGAGTCCTGAAGGTGCAGCTCCAGCCATGTGCAACTTATGTTACTCCAAGATGCTTTTGTTTTCTTTTTTCTTTGTTTGTATGCTTCTTTCTTTCTTAAATTTATTTGTGTGAGAGAGAAAGAAAGAGAGGGGGAGAGATAGTATGGATGTGCTAGGACCTGTTGCTTCTGCAAACTAACACCAGGTGCATATAAGTCTTTGTTTATCTGGGGAATAAAACTCATGCTGGCATGCTCTGCAAGCAGGTGTATGTAACTGCTAGGCCATCTCCCCAACCCACCAAAATACTTTAGATGGTAGTGATCAGGGGTGAACTCCTCTTCTTATGCACACATCTAGATAGTGGATGTAAAGTACTGAACTAATTGAACAAGTGGCCAATGCTTGCTGGTAAATAACACCCACCACTAAATAACAAGCCACCCACTCTCCAGTCACTAATCTGCAAAGCAATTATCTTTTTTTACATTCTGTATTAATAACTAAGCTTAGACATTTTTTGTGGATTTTTCAGTCAGCTATATGTTTAAATTCCATAGCCTTTAACACAAAAAGAGACTATGTTAAGCAAAAATGACTAAATAAATTAATAGCCATGTCATATCACAGATTAATATTTTCTTGGAAAAATCTGTAAGTCAAGAACTCTCTTTCAAGGGTTTCTTTACCAGGATGATTGTTTTTAAAGATGCATAAGAATGACAGCAAGACCCGTGTATACATAGCTTTGAGGATGTGTGTGTGTGTGTGTGTGTGTGTGTGTGTGTATGTGTGTGTGTTTATATCATCATTAAAACAGAAATACTTGAGGAGTTTACCATAGATAAATTTCAGTTAGATTATATAACAAAAGCGTATGGTATGTTGGTTATAAACAAATCCTAGTAATAACAATATTAATTTTTAATATCTATGAATCTTAATGACCACCTTTGAAACTGACCTTTTCCTTATCTGGGATGGTTGTGTGCTTTATCAGTACTGGCAATGCTCTTATTACTCCTCTTTTAAGAAAAAGGACAATCAAAACATCAAGCAAGAAAATGAATTCAACCTGATGGGTGTACTCCATTTTTCATCATGGCCTTTATATTTAAGATTAACCATTATCCACATGGTCACTCCCTTTGCATTTAATTTTTAATTCTGACCAGACCTTAACATTCACCAGAAATTTTCTCCTAATGGAATTATGTAGGATTGATCTCAACCCCATAGCTCTGTTCTGTCTTTATCTTTAGCAAATACACCATGATAACTTCTGGAATGTTTGTTGTTGTTGTTGTTAAGGTCATTTCTTCATTTATTTTACTAAAGCTGGAAATGCACTGTACTTTACATAACTGTAAAAATATCTCTCCAGAGTGAATTCTAAATAGAATGTTTGCAAGCCTTTACTCTACCTACCCTTTCCAAAATCAAGACTTTTATTTTGTTCAGGCCTCCACTATATAACATTACTCTTTTACTCATTTTTTATTTCATTTTGCAGTGTTGAGCTTTGATGATCTACACTTCTTTCAGTGTTCACAATCTTCAACCCTCTTGCCTGTTCCCAAGGCTGCTCTAATGGAATGAGTATGAACCATGAAAGCTGTATTGCACTGACAGGAGTCATTGTGTAGTTGGCCTTGTTAAAATGCTCAGTACCTACAGTGCCTTCTGCTTTTAGTGGATTCTCATCCCTGTACACAAATAAACTATTTAATTAGAAACTTAGCTGTTCTTCAATGGTGACAATTTATAGCCCTTGAGAAAGAAGATAAATATGACCTATTTATTATTTTAAAGATCATAGATGATTAAGCAATGTATTATATGCAACATAAAATGGGATTAGATGCAATGCATTACTTCTAAAATAGAGTCAATTATTTAAAAGAGATAGACTAAAGAGAATTTTGAGCCTCCAATGGATATTTGTGACACTTGAAAAGATGACTCTTGTCTTCCAAGAAGATGAGGAAACAAGTTGGAACCTTACCATGAATTGTTAATTCACTTGCTCACTCATTCATTCACTTCCTTACTCAAGTCATGCAGTTTAAATGTTTTGAAGATTACATTAGAAAACATCTTGCTAAGTTCTTAAGAGGACTATAAATATTTAAGGAAGAATTAATTTGAAAACAAGAACTGTAGGAAAAGTAAAGAAGGAATGATTTGGAAATGATATTTTTGTATTTTTTTTTTTTGCTTTGTAGATATATTTAATAAGATATTTTGTATATGACATGTACTTTCTCTTTGCATCTATTAGCTCATTCAATACAAGTAATTCTGTTAAACTTATATAATAAGCATTATAAGAAGAATTCATAGGCCATAGAAGTTACTGCTGGGGTGGGCAGAATTTTCTCCCTGGGTGATTCTTCTGAATCCCGTGTATATCTATTGTTCATTCATAATTTTTCCCTTACTCTTATCATGGTACACAAATAGATTCTTACACCTCCTCTGCAACCAAGAATTATTTAGTGAATTTAGTGTTTTTAACCTCTTGTAGCAAATAGTCTGAGGGCATCTGACATTTGAGAGGTGGTTTGGGGGGGGTGCATGAGGGTTCTTAGAAAATAAAACAGCTAAGTATATATAGTGCAATAGCTATAGTATGCTCTCTGCTCATTTCCTTACCTCTCTGCTGTTAGGTGTCCCTAGAACTGTCATTGGTGAGCTATCTCTTATCTATCCACTTATGTGCCACACAACAGTATTGGATGTCCACCTGTACCAGCAATGATATATATTTGAAGGAGATCTTTTATTAGATTAATGCCTATGTATCTTCAGATTATGACTAAGCTTCAGGGTCAGAATTTATGCAGGAGGGCATAAAGAAGAACGATTGGAAATCAAAACACTGCAGACCAGATACTTAACCTGCTTTAGTGCAGGGTCTCCATAAAGTGGGCTCTGGCTCCAGTAGCAGGGCAGAGACTCTCATAGAAAAAGGAGGTGCACTGTACTTTCATTTTTGTTTTGTGAGTTGTGTGTAAAAGCACTGTCACTGCTTTCTATGAGAAAAGAGAAGGCTTTGGCCCACAAGTAATCGCTTTGACTCTGACTTGAGTATCCTAAGCACAGGCAGTGACAATTGCAAGCCCCACAATATGTGCTGCTGGGTGAACTGTGTCCCTTCCCTGATCCGGTGTTATATTCTCCCATTCTTCTCTTTATCAACTTTTCCACATATCCTTTCTTAAGGATGACTTTCTGTATGACTTCTCTTCCTTCTTTCAACCTAGTTTCCTTTTATCCATCTTTCCTACTTTAAATGGCCCATCAGGAGAATGAACAAGCTTAAAATCTGTGCACCATGATAACTGATTTTTCCTTTTTAGGGCATGTACACTTTAGCTTACCTGGTTGAAGGATCTCTGAGAGCACAGAAGTTCCAGAAACCAGAGACTAACCCTTCTTCATCTAAAGTGGTTGGACACGTTCCTCCCTATCTTAATGTCTTCATTCACCACTGCTCTTCAACAGCTTAGCACCAGTGATAAAATACCTCTCTACCTTCCAAGGCCCAGCTGAGAGATTTGTAAATATCTATTAAAGGATTTGTTGAAAGAATAGCCATTCTCTCCTCTGAGATGAACTCTTATTTCTCTTTTTCCCATGTTGAAGATTTGAAAATTTACAGAAGGAAATAAAGAATGGTCCCTGAGTGCAATGAGGATGGAGATGGAACTGGAACATATGTCACTCGTTAATCACACAAGTGATTTCACCTGGTGCTGTCATCTTACCCTCCCTCTGTTGACAATTGCTGCTCATTCAATTTCCCAATCACTGTTAGTCCAGGGTAACATCTGCCAATTAGAAAAGACACTGAATGTGAATTCAAGTTGTGGGCACTCCCTTGGGATTCATGTTTAGATCCTGGTGACAGATGAGGTCGAGTGAGGAATACAAGAGTGAAAATAACTGGGTGAGATCTCAGGAAATAAAGAAACGAGTAAAAATCCAGTTGTATTGCAGATTGTGCTATGGTCCTGATAAGCCATATATATATATATATATTTATATATATTTTTTTCTCTCCAGATCAGTGAAATGGATGGGTTCAATGCCACGTCTCATGTCTCTGATGATGAATTTAGTTTTTGTCTTTGCCCTCTTTTGTGTTCAGTCTTATTTAGACAGGAAGCCCACTGAACCGAGACAGGCATTGCCTACCCACCATACAGAGCTGAGTACACTGTCAGTGCTGTATAAATCGCCTGCTTCTTCTGCATAATAACAATATAGATCATTCCTCTCCTCTGGGATGGCAGATCTCATGTTCATTTATAATGTTTTGGACATCCAATTCAGTTTGCATCTTCATATTTAAATATCTCTGCTTTTGCAATAATAATAATAATAATAATAATAATAATGACAATAAGCAAGTAAACATGGCTGGCATCTTTCACATGTGAGACATGAGGATCAAAAATCCTGGAGGAATTTTATCTTCTGTCTTTACTCTTTAGCACATATGTGTTTATAATGTTTCACTGAATGTTAATTCCTCTAATTAATTGGGGAGATTTCTTTTGGGGTAAGTCTCCTAGTCGCCAAGTTAGATTCTCAAAATTACTGTTTACTGTGCCATATATTTACGTGTGTGCATTACCAGGATTAATGGAGGAGTTTCTTACAGTTAATTGTTTTGTCTTTCTTTCTAGGCCTCTACATGTGTCCAAATGTTCTGAACATTTGAATTACTTTGAAAATTACCACCAAGGAAAGTAGTTTTCTTGTATCTTGGTACATAAGCATATTCTAGTATAAAATAAATGTACTGAACTTTTTTACTTATCAAAATAATGTATATTCTGTTGATGAACTGTTTCAATTGTTTTGAATTATCAAATATTTTAAGTATATTTTAAGTATTTATGAAATCAGGACAATCTGTGTTAAGAATTCCTGTGAATGGTGAGTTTATATCAAATACCAACCTCTCATATTATCTACTGAACAAAAAACATGGTGTCATTCATTCCTGGTGTATGTAAACAAATATTTTAAGACCGTCTTAGACAAACAAGCACAGAAATTCTAGACCATTTTCAGAAATGGTTGACTACCTAGGAAGGTGTCAGAGGTATCTATCTATCTATCTATCTATCTATCTATCTATCTATCTATCTATCATCTATCTATCCATCTATCTATCTATCTATCTATCTATCTATCTATCTATATGTATATCATCTATATCTATGTATTTAACCTACACACATATTTGGATAGATGATATAGATGTTATATATATACGTATGCATATGCATCATCTATCCAAACATAGATATCTATATATAGATACATAGAGAGATATTATATATTGCTTCTATGTATAGATATGCATACACACACACACACACACACACACATTCTGAAGCCTTCTTACCAATGTGTGTTTACAATTAATATGACAATTGAATGCCATTAAAATATCTTAAATAGGTTAAAGGTTTTCTAAAATAATTATTCCATCCATTTTTCCCATCTCTTACACCACGAACAACACTGATTTTGAGAACTCAATCAAATATATATTTTCTTTATGTCATTAGACCTGCCAAAATTGGTGGAGTCAAGCCAAGAGAATTAACACTGTTTTCAGTGAAAGGATATGATATGTAGTTTTCTGACCTTGAGTCTACTTTAAAATTTTCCATTTTGATCTGGACCAGGGGAAAACCTGTTACTCTTTCTCAGAATATGCCCTTCAGTAATGTGTTCAAGTTCCATCATGGAGCAAAGACTGAAGCACTGAACAAGAAAGGAATATTTTGTGAGGAGAACATTTCTGTATTGTTGTGAAGTTACTACTTTACAAAGTGACCATTGACATTTTATATTTTCACCAAGAAAAGTAAAAATACATTAATCCTTGTCAGTATCAATTCTTTCCCTCATTTTGTTACTACTGTAACTACTTTGGGGAGCAAAACGGTACTGAGTCACCTCAGTTTCATCACACTTAAAGATTAACATTAAATGAACACTTTACACTGAGATTAATCAGAGGAATGGAACACCTGCCAACAAAGAATACGTGGGTTAATCTGCATTGACTGGGTATTTGAGTTTTTATATTTTTGGCAGCTAAGTGTGTTGAAAACTTATACATTTATTTCTTCAAAATTGTAGGAAGAAGTTAACATTAATTATCTATCTATTTTCTACCTATGTACTAAAACATAGACCTTAGGGCATAAGGAAATATATATCGTAAAAGCTTTAGAACTTAGCTTGTAGGTTCATTTTTGGGGGATAAAACCAATAATAATCACCTGTCTAGTCCCAGTGTCTGAAATGCCTAGGATTTCAGAAACATTCATTAATGGAGAATTTCCTCCCACCAGATACAATATGAGCTACAGAGCACCTGAATCTGGCTAGCAGCATTATAGGAAGTGGAATAGTTATCCCATTTCCTGAGCCATCCTTCCTTTCCTTCTACCTTAGAGACTCTGACCACTGAATCCAGAGTTAACACCTCATGTGACCAAAAAAGAGAGAACACTTTGCATTGTCATTCTTTACACATTGTTTTGTTACGTAATATTATTTTTATTGCACTCATTATAGTTTACCACAAAATTTATATATATATATATATATATATATATATATAGTGACAAAACAACAGATGAACCAGGAAAACTAGAAACCTGTGTAAGAGCAAGTCCAGCATAAAACAAACTTGTGATGTTGTCAATCAAGACAACTGGATAATAAATAAACCCTCAAGGTATGGGATGCATATAGATATCTAGATAATATCCATGCTAGAAGGAAGCAGGGGATCTGTAGGCTTCCTCCCATTCTAGATATAAAGAAACAACAATGTTTGGTACTTTCATATGGCTCAGGCTATGGTGAGCATGTTAATTTGCATGCATGTGCATATTTCTGACTAACAAGAAGAACAAAGCACTGCACCTAATTCTTTTGTTCTTGTGCATATTATAAAAATTCATTTAGCCTTTACCATTGTTTGAGGACAAAATTCACGATCTTTGCATTATGCCATGGAATGCCCATTTTCTCCCTCCGTCCCTCTGTGTGTGTGTGTGTGTGTGTGTGTGTGTGTGTGTGTGTGTATTTGTATTTCTATGCTTGAAAATAAATTAATTAAATATTTTTAAAAAAATAAATAGCACTATGTTGATTCTTACATACAAAGTAGGAACTCTGAACTTGCAATAGAGAGACAGGCTAGGGAAACATTGAAGTTAGAGCTTTATTCTTTGAGCCAGTTGCTCTTCATATGATGTTGAGTCTTTGAGACACTGCCCAGGTGAGAAGAAGAGATAAGGGCCCTGTGGAAAGTGTGGTATCCTGTTGTTCCTCAGCTGGTGGTGGAAGCTGCTTATCTATAGCTCTAAACAAAGAAGAAATCCAAAGCAACTTGTTACTTCCTCAAGGTTGCAGCATGGTAAGGAGGCATCAGCTCCAGGCTTACCTTTTTAGCCCTCCTATCATGAAGTTCTTTTCACTCTGGGGATCTGTGAAGATTCATCTTCATTTCTTGACATCAGTCAGAATACTTCCTGGCAACCAAGCAAAAGCACACACCTGCTGCCTCCTGACTTTCATGGGGCTAACAAAGGGAGCTACGGGTCCCTGGGAAGATGGCAGAGCGCAGGCATGACACCATGATGCAGACAGAGGTGAAAGCAAAAGCCAAGGTTTTGGAAGCCCACCATACCCCAGCACCACACTTAAAGTTTTCAGCACATGCAGACATTGGCATTTTATTAATGAGAGAATGTTGCAGTAAAGAAATATATATAGAAGGAAATCCAAGATTTTTCTGAAGCATATTTTCCTATAATTGGTTAATTAGAGAAGAGAAGAATACTCTGAAATGTTTCAGTTTATATGCATAGAATTACTAGCTTGAACTTCACACCTTTCAAAAAATGAGGCATAAAAATCCTAGGAAATAAATGTATGTGAATGTAACAAATAACTTTTTAAACAACACTGACAGTATTTGAAGTTTACACTTAGCTTTGCATCTAGTTTACACACCCAGCGTATGTCTTCATTTGCACTATTTTGTGTCCTAAGTAGAACTTATCCACATGGAAAAGGATGACATCTGTCTTTCTTACTTACATTTCCTTGAGCCATAATGTAGAAGGGGGAGTGTTGGGAGAGTGTATAGTGAGTGGAAATTGGCTAAAGAAGCCATGCAGGCCCATGGGTTGTCTTGTTATGAATCCTGCCCGGTTTTCATCTTCCCAAAAGAGAAAGAAGAGAAATTAACTTGCTACTCCTTAGTCATCCTAACCAAGCCTCAAGAATGCAGAAGAGATCAGTAAACCCATATTTATTGAATGAATAACAACATGTGTAAACACAGCTTATCTTATAGGTGGAAGCACAATCACTGCTAGGGACAGCTCACTCTATGAGAGATAAGCTGTTGCCTAAAACCTGACTTTGGGGACTTTGTCCAGACTTCTGCTTCAGAGCCCTACCCCCTTCCCAGCCGTCAGCAGTCTTCTCTAAGGTTTTAAGAGCTGTACTTTTTTTCTTTCATTTACTATCAAAGTCATTCTCTTTCAGAGCTCTGAAATCAGTCTCAGGCACCTCAATGGGAAAGGAAAGTCACTATGCTTTTTCACGTGGATATTTCTACATTTCATACTTGGATGTCCCCTTGCGCCTTCGTATGTCGTTAGAGCTTGGTTTGTCAAAGTAAAGCAATAGATTTAAAATCACTAAAAATTGTGAAGATGACGACATAGTGCTGACTGTGCCTCTGAGTCTTTTAGAGTAAATCAGATGGCAGACTCCCTAGTGAAAAATCAAAAATCTTTTGCAAATCACTCCCTTCCTTAATTTGAACCACCCCTTTCTTAACTCTTAAGTTCCTAGCACTAGGGACAGTGGTGCCCAACTAAGGGAAAAAAATCTGAAAAGCTTACACAACTATTTTCTGAAATAATATTCAACTCAGTAATCTCTCCATCCTGAAATAAAAATCTATTTGGAATCTTTACTGTCTTGTATCTATAATCCCCATACATCTACATATATAAGCTGCCAGTATATCCTGGATGGGTGAATTCCATAGCAAAACTTTTACCATGTTCTCTACTTGTCCAATGACTCCCCAGCCACCCAGCAGGAGATCTACACAAAAAGTCACATCACTTAGGTCCTACTAATTGATGTTTGTCCATTGTGGCTCATGAGCTCCTTGTCATGGCCATACTGATTTTTAATACACCATAGAAGAAAATTAGCCTTTTCCCACTCCAAGTCTCTTGTAAACATATACATACATATATATATATGAAAAAGATGCACTAAGTCTCCATTTCTTTTGGTACCTCAGAAATAACCCTAGAAGAGCCATTCCTATCTTTTCCATATCCTAAAAGTGTCCCTTCTCTGTGTCCTCCTGTAATGCTTTATGTTCTCCAACTGAACATCTTCTTCCTAGCATTTCTCAAAACATGTACTCATTTTATTTTATCTCTTCAGTGAGAACAAAACCATGTCTGATTGTTCAACATCATGCTATTAACATAATATTATGGACAACTGTATCCAATAAACCTTTGGTGAATGAAGAGATGGATGAGTGAATGAACAAATTTAAAATCTAGTTTTGTTGGATGAACATTTGTGTTGCTTTTCCTTGGTCTGTACCATTCAATCTTTACTTTCCTAAGACAAAGTATAACATTTTTCTAACCTGGTTTTCAACGAATCCATATAAATTTGTTAATACAACTTAAAGATCTCTCTTAAAAGTATAATTTATTCAAACCTTTTCTTCCAGTTCAAAATACATAGCTTGACTGATTGGGACAATACACTTTTGTTCACATATAATATTTAAAGATAATTAAAGTCCTTTCTTTCAAGTAACACATTGCTTAAAATTGTACTTACAGAGAAAGTATGCAGAAACAAGGGAAAGATGACAATTTCATTTTCTCTTTTTAAAATATATTTTATTGATTGGAGAGAAAGAAGCAGACAGAGATAAAGAGAAAGGGAGAGAATGGGCATACCAGGGCCTCTAGCCATTGCAAAAGATCTCTAGATGCATGCACCCCCTTGTGCATGTAGCTTACGTGGGTCCTGGAGAATTGAAGCAGGATCCTTTGGCTTTGTAGGCAAGCACCTTAACCACTAAGCCATCTCTCCAACCTCATTTTCTCTTTTTTTTTATATAAGAGAGAACCAGAGTGAGAGAGAGAGAGAGAGAGAGAGAGAGAGAGAGAGAGAAAGTGAGAAAGAGAATTGGCATGCCAGAGCCTCCAGCCACTGCAATCAAACTCCAGACATGTGCATCCCCTTGTGCACTTTGGGTGCTTGCACCACTTTGTGCGTCTGGCTTACATGGGAACTGGAGTCGAACATGGGTCCTTAGACTTGCATGCAAGTACCTTAATTGCTCAGCCATCTCTCCATGCCTCATTTTCTCTTTTTGTACTACAAATAACAATGTTGACTTCTCTTGTTCATTTTATTGATGATGTAAACTCTGTATAATCATTCAGTTGAAAAAAATAATGGTATATATTTGGTCAATTTGCATGTATGTATTGTCCTTAAAATACCAGATGAATGGTTTGGACTACTTATGCTGAAATAAAATATAGTTAAAAAACCATAAGATATTGCTTCCTCTAAGTACTCAATTCAAAATTGCATGTTTGAATTGTGTATGGTTTTTGTACTTGTGTGTATAGTATTGTGGTGGTGGTGCTGTTTGTGTGTGTGTGAGAGAGAGAGAGAGAGAAAGAGAGAGACAGATAGTGAGTGTGGTATGTATGCAGTGTAGACACATGTACAATTTGGTCTTAAGGACATTTTTTTTTTCTTGGCATTCATAATACCTGGGAGCACCATCACCTGTATGGCTTACCAACTTTAGACAGTTCTGTAATCTATGAAGTGTGGGTATTAATGTCCACCTTCTTACATATCTATGGAAATTAAATGAGATGATTGATTGACTAGTAAAGGTTAAAAAACCTCAATGACCCTGCATTTTTACTGATAAACAGGTATCACTATGTGAGCCAAAGCAGAAAGGATTTTTTTCCAAATAACTAGTAACAAATTGTGTATCAGATATCACCGTGGAGTACTGTTCACATACAGTTAGGTGAAGGACTCAGGTAGTTGGCCTCTTCTGAATGTCTTCCAAGTCCTTAACCATTTCCCAATTTTCTATAAATAATCTCCATAATTTATCCTAGATCAGGGTTTGCTTTACCCGGGGGATCACTGACAGATCAGATACTTATTAACAAACTTGTCCAAATCCTTCCTTAAGAAGTCATGTGCTCATGTGCTCAACTTCAGGAGGGAACCAAAGTTGACTGCAGTCACAGATTCTATCTGTGTGGTCAGTGGTTTGGAAATTCTTACAGGGATGTTAGAGGTCTAAAATGACCAGAAGCTGGGCATTGCATGTACAATGTTTATGGGTAATTGCTCCTAGTTTCCTGTTTTACTACTATGAGTAGGGAAAGAATAAGAATGTCAGTGCCAGGTATCCTATGCTGTCTTTCATTTACTTACAGTTAGTTGGTTGTCCTGTCTCTTTACTCTGTTAGTCCTAACCCCCAGGGACACTGAGTACTGTTAGGGTCTAAGTCACAACTCCATGCACTAAGTGTGTGCTGGAGCCTGTAATGAGTTTGTTTAAAGCCTTTCACACCTCTGCTTTCCATAGAAGGTTCATTTACCTTTCTGAAACAGAACAGAGCTGTTTTTTAGATTTCCCTGATTTCCACAGACAAGCCACTCTTGGGAGTCTGCTGTAGAAAATGTTCGTAAAGGCACATTCTTAGCTGACTGGCTGATGGGTGAATAGGGAAAACCAGCCAAAAAGCTTCTGTCCTGGATGCTTCATTCCAGCCTCAGAGTTATTAATTGTACATCACAGCATTCTCTTCCCTCTAAATACATGTCTAACTCCTTTATTAAAACTTCATGCTAATTACTTCCATTCTATCCCTCAATGGGTGATTCCATATGCAATGTATTAATTACTTTCTCTGCAAAGACTCTCACATACATTCCTCTGGTGTCTGTCCCTTATTGCTTCTTAAAATTGTGTCCCTTCATTCTTCTACATGGTGACAACTTACTCCAGTTACTTCTCTGCCTTCCTCGGAAAACTGCAATAACGTTGGTGGGAGTAGTTCCCCACAAAGAACTGCTGATAAAAGGGAATCCATGCTTCACATCTATTCCTTTTCATTGCAGAAAAGCTCTAAAGTCGGCTGGGCAATTTTCTGTTGGGATGCTGTCCAGCCCAGCCTTTAAATGCATGGAGACCTGGATGGCAGTGTACAAATCCTGATTCAGCGTAATTTCCCACTGCTATTTTCTAATGTACAGAAAGTGAAGAACCCTGAGGCTATAAAGGCAATAAGAGGTAAGAAGACAAATGGGAGACAGGGAATAGGAGAAGTGCTTCTTGGTAGTCATGACTCATGTTTCACCTTTACAAGGCAATAGACAATGACAGGAGTCTCTAGCAGTGTAGTGATCCCCCATAGCAGAGGACACACCACTTTGTTATGGTGATAATATGTATCCTTACATACAGAATTAGAAAATTAACAGGTCAGGCTGGAAAGATGGCTCAGTGAGTAGAAGTACTCTTAGTGTGACTGTGTGATGACCTGAATTAAAACCACAGAACCTACAAAAAGCAGACATGGTAGCAGACATCTCTATTCCTAACTCTGCTATGGTGAGATATGAGGCAGGGAAAGGAGAATCCTTGAAGTTTGCAGGGCAGATAACCTATCATATGCCTCAAATAAGGGTTAAGCCAGAATCAACACCCAAGATTTCCCTCTGGCCTCCACACATGTACTGTGGCATGCATATACCCATATGCACCACAAACACACACACACACACACACACACACACACACACACACAGAGAGAGAGAGAGAGAGAGAGAGAGAGAGAGAGAGAGATACAAAAATAAAATGAAGCTTAAAAAGTCCTAGGTCTAATGATAGAGCTTTAAACAAATGATGAACCCTAAAAGTAGTAAATTATTCCCTTGGCAGATTATGACAAATGCTTGATATTTGACTCAAGCCAAAAAAAGAGAGAGAGAAAAAAAAAAAAAGGAAAGTATAAGCAATCTAATTAACTACACAGGATGTTTACCTTGATTGCATATCAATATTTATGGAAAACAGTAAAAACTCCATTTTTGTCAATTGTCCATGTGGCCTAGGAATTTGATATAATCTAACAGTTGGAATCTTGTTGGAAATATAAGTCTATTCTGGCAAGACTTAAGATCTGGCTGAGGATTTATTCCAAGGTAATACAGGTTAGCTATAAATACTATTTTTTTTTGTGAAATTAGTGACACTAGTTACTCAGTATAGGGCTAATAGTCTACAGGATGACCTACCGAGCTTAGAACAGGGGATAGACTATGTTCCATGTTGATTTTAGAACATATACGGTATGACTGTCCATTGATGGAGAGGATGAGACTGGGAGCAGAAGTAAAAGAGTTTGTCTTGAGTTTTGACACTAAATGGGAATTAGAACCTGTGGTTTCTTCCCTGATTTAACTTTCCCTCTCAACTTCAATTTTATGATCTGTAAGGGGAAACATCTACTCTTGCGTTATCAGTGTAGTAGCTTTGAGACAGGGTATCACTCTGTACTCTGGGCTGGCCTAGAACTCAGCAAGTAGTCAAGGATGACCTCAAACTGGTAGCAATCTTTCTGTCTCAGTCTCTCTTCACTTGCTTTTTATTATTATCTTATATTCATTGTACACAGTCCTGACTTTCATAAGAACATTTTCATGCAAGTAAGTATATAATGTTCTTGGACTGTTGAATATTTACTGATCATAGTGATTTAAGACCAGGGATATGAGTTAGTATTACTATTGCTGATATTGGTCAAATAAGTCACAACTTACTTACAGATTAATCTTATATCTGTGGTCCACTTTTTTTTTTTTTTTTTTTTTTTTCTTTATGTTGACTATATAGTTACAAATTGTTTAGATCCAGGAATCAATTGCTTAAATCCATTCTGGTTCCTTTCTAATCTATTTTAACTTTTAGGTACCTAGCAAAATAAATAATCTCATTGGGTAAAAAAAAAAAAAAAAAAAAAAAAGCCAATACATTAATCCTGAGAATCCTAGAAAGCATTTTGAAATTACCATGAAGTTCACATTTAATGATATTGAAACAGTTATGCCCAGTGATTTCTGTAAAATAATGAGACATTTAAAGCCCTTCACCATAGATCTGCATCTCCAAACATGGTCTTGCTTTGTAGGAGCCCTACATAAGGACTTAGGGCTAGAAATAGGATCACCATGGCTTTATTGATGCTATATGCCCAAGGCAGCCTTCCAGGGAGATTTTCCATGTTGTATTTCACTATTATCACTCCATCATGGTCAATTAGCAAGACAGACTCCTGGCTTCCACACTTGAAAATGAGGCTTCCTGATTATTTATGTTTCTGAGACGTTATTGAGTAATTCAGCTTAGTAAAGATCTTCAATGCACTCCATCACGATGACTGTAAATCCAGGTGTTAATACTCTCAGATGGCCCATAATCTCACTAGAGATGCCTAATAAAGAAACCATTAACTGAAGGTATATGGTGATGTAAACTATACTGCTGGCTGAATTTCCCATTACCAACAGTACCACTGTGGGGGTGGAGGAGATTATCTAAGTAGGAACTAGCCATGATCATAACAGAATTTTGGCAACAAAGATGCTACTTGCACACAGTAGACGTGTGTATGTATAAGACAACAAGCATGAATGTAGGTATGAAAATAACCTAATCCAAAATGGTATAAAATTAGAGGCCAAATGATTTTCATGCCACAGGTACTACACAGGCAGAGACTGTAATCATTGTAAAGACACTGGTTTGACAACAGTGGGTTGTTATCTCCATGGCAAAGCTAGTATCACAGAAGAATGAAAACCTAGGTCTGGAAATAAAAGGAGCCTCTGCTTCCGTCTGTAAGAACACTGAGATCTCCTTATTTAGTTTTATATTTTGGAGTTATGTAGAACACTCAAACTCATAAGAACCCCAGTGTCTTAAACAAAATGGCATGGAGAATTTCAGGATAAGAAATGAAGGCTGGATTGCAACCCTTAAATTACAGTCTCACTTCTGCTTTTCCATAGCATTTTTCCATAATCTAATCTTTTCAATAGTCCTTTTACTCTGTGTCTCAGTTTCTCCTTATTTGAGGGGTAATATCAAACCAAGTTCAGATTGACAGACAGAGCTTATGTGCTACTGTCACATCATATTATGCCAGGGCAAGTATTTTTAATTGGCTTATTTGAAATACTGTGAGAGGAGAGGAAGAATTACCTGATAGGTTAGGGGAGGGACAGAACATCAGGATGGGTGTGGCTTGGAGGGGTAGGAAGTAAGGACAGAGGGGAGGGAATTGCATTAGTTAAGCAACATGAATCTATTCCTAGAAACCCTCATTTTGGCTAGCATTCTTCAAGATAAAATCACTGATAAAGAGGGAGGGGGCAGTCTGGATAGAAAGTGGAAAAAAACTTAACCTTAAAAGTACACTCTGCCCAGTTGCTCTCAGGAGAAGAGTGAGCTTCCATAGCAAAAAAATATTCTTAAATAACTTTGCACACCCTCTTTAACTCAACCAGCTCTCACTCTTGGTTCTAGAATCTGTTTTATTTTACAGATGACAGAAAAAACAGAGAAGAGCCAATATCCATGACAAGATAAGAAATAGCTTACTGCCCACCATGAGATTTTCCACCATTACCACATCTGCCAGGGCCCAGGAGAAATTGCATAGAAAGAGGTGACATGAATACTGCTCTTACTGCTGTCCTCACAACCAGCTCCAGGGTAATGGTGACAGGCACAGTAATCCATCAAAATGTATCAAATCAGAAATCCAGAGGCTACAAAGAACTCCACACTAAATCAGACTGCCAACAAGCCTGCTGTGACTCAAGGAACATTATGGAAGTGGGCAGGGGAAGGATTGTGAAAGCCACAGAATAGGTAGGAGTATCCTGAATCATGTCTCCTCGCTACCCATTCCGGACTGACTGAGGCATCCATGACCGCACAGTGAATACCATAGCCCCACTGAGGAGGGCTTTCAGGGTTGATAGGTGCCTGGGCAAGGGGATAAGCAAGCATAATCTGAGTACTAGAATAATACAGTCTTCAAAGTGGCAGCCACATAGCAACATTATTCAATCTGCAACCCATGAGGATATGAAGAACTTTTTCTGATTTCCAACTGTACACAAAGCCCACACTATATACTGTGCCTTATTACTCTTCTCACTTAACTTTTCCTACAACCCTCTCATGCCACTATACAAAAAAGTTCTAAAATCTGGTTAAGAAAGAAAGAATGCATCCTTTCAAATTAACCTACATTACGTACCTCTTCTGCACTTCTACCCATCAAGGGCTGAAGACCAACACTGAGGTAAGCACTGCAGGGAATAGAAGGACTAAGTTTAAAGCATGGACACTCTCTGCCTTGCAGGATTTTAAAATCTGACAGTGCAGAGAAAAATACATACAAAACATCCTCAATGAAACAGAAAACACTATAGCATCCACCCTGCAAATTGGTGACAGGTTAAGTTTCCCCTGGCATGGTTTTCAGCATATCCTGTGACTCTCATAACTTTCCCAGTCTTATTTCTTATTACATGAAGTCCAAATGCCCCTGCTGTTTTTCAGGAGTTATTTAATAGAACTTCACCTGATTGATCCAAATTTATGTACTACTCTATCCCAGATAAGCCAGGATGTCTCTGAACCTTTGACTGGCATGCTCTCCTAGTTCATTTGTAGAAAGAATAGCCCAAGCCCTTAGAAATAGTTCCTATAACTCAATGTATATGTACACACCATATATATATATATATCTGGTTAAATTATACTTCTTCCTGGAAGCCATTGATTGATATAGCAGTCCATAAGGGTGTTTCATTTATCTGAATACCAGAATGGTATATAAAGTTTTTATATTTAGTTTCAAATCCTGGACCTTTTTTTCATTGGCAGAGTACCTATGAATTTCACTTCTCTTGTCTCTCAAATCTAGTTGCCTATTAAATAATAGCTACAAATAATGTACATAAAGACATGAGAATTGAATTACGTAGTTACCCTTAAAATAATCACTTTAAACTAGTACACACATGAAAGTTGAATACTAGTAATAGATATTATGTTCACATTTTTGGCACATTAGCAACACCAATTAGCAATATATATATATGATGCAGATGCATAATCTAAGAAATGTAGGCACATATATGTACACACATGCATATTGGTTTCACACTGATGAAACAGGTGGTCAGTAAGCTTATGGCAATGAGTTGCGGCTCCTTTTTGAATTTCAATGTCAGCACAGTGTAATAGAGGAGAAGCTCGCTGTTAAAGTAAGATTCCTGAGTTCGTGCTGTTTTGTTCTCCTCCTTCACTCTGAGAGCCCCATACTCTGTTTCTTTACCTATAAGGACAACATTACCCATCTGAAAATATTTTTATGTGGATTGTATGAATTAGCATTTTCCAAGTTATTTTTTATTGAACTTTTATTTATATGACTTTTTGTAGTCAATGTTCATAGATGAACTTAGTTTGATCACAATCCTCTCCTAAAACTTTCTTTTGCCTCCCTTACCCATGTCCCTTTTACTGAACTCCTTCTTTCTAACTAGAGCCACTTCTACTTTGATGACTTTTTTTTTCACCTTCCACCATCATCCATGCTCAGTCTTGTGGAGGTAATGACAGCCACTGTAAGGTTATAGAATAACAATCACATGGTATCAGAAGAATGTTTTCCAAAGTACTCCCCTCCATCATCTGGCTTTTACATTGTTCTACCTGCTTTTCCTCATTGTCCCCTGATTTTAGGAGGGGATTACTGATGTCTCAGGAAGCATTAACCACTCAACCTTAACTTATTCTCAGCACGGTGGCAAGTTTTAAGTAAACCCAGTAGTCACAAACACCTGCAAAAACAGAGTCTTCTTTAGGCACAGGTTGAGCAGCATTTAATCTATGGGGATAGATGTAATATAAGTGTTCAGAGGGCAATTTGGTGGACCTAATAAATCTGTTTAGCCATTTAACAGCAGTGGCTCCCCTTTCTCTTGCTAGAGTCTATGATCCTCACTAACATAGGCTTTCATGTAATTTCCAGTGTTAGGCATGTACTCTCCCATGGATCTAATCTCCAATCCTATCAGAGCGCAGTTGGTTACTCTCATATGAGCCATGCCACTATTGCACCTGTGGACACCTCTTTACTGGCTAGTTGTTTGAGGAGCACAGAGGGTGTTGCATAGTTGAATAATCAAGTTTATGAATTTTCTCACACAGCATCCTGAATTGCACTTTCCAGCTAACTGTTTCAGCTAACCAGGAGAAGGGGATCTTCAAATTCCAGATCCAATTTCACTTTTCATTGTCCTGCAACTGACAAGTGTGTGGTCTTAAGCAATTACACCTTTCTACCTATAAACTTTTATATTTTGCAGTGATGCACATTGTACCCAGAGCCTCACAAAAGCTAGGAAAGTGTTCTGAAACCCAGCTATATCCCCAGCCCTGAGTTAATATTTTAAGGTAGTACATTTACACTTACATTGCTGACTAGGAATTAGCAAGCACTTTATCAGTATTTGTTAAATAGAGTTCTTGGGCTGCAGAGATGGCTTAGTGGTTAAGGTGTTTGTCTGTAAAGCCTAAGGACCAATGTTCAATCTCTCTCCAAGTGCATCAGTTCTTTGTCTCTCTCTCTCTCTCTGTTGCTTTATCTATCTATCTATATATATATCTATGTATATATATGTATATATATATATATATATATATATATATATATATATATATATATTTCTAACTATATATTAGTTTTATCCCTTAATCTGTTCAGATTCTGTTTTCCACTATCTAATGTGATGATAATATATTTCCTATATGATTTTTTTTACATTACTGCTAGTTCTTAAGTGGTGAATTTAAAAGCAAGCTTAGAAACAGGACAACTGGGGTGGAGAAATGGCATAAAAATTATGGCTCTTGCCTGTGAAGCCTAATGATCCAGATTCAATTCTCCAGTACCCACATAAGCCAGATGTACAAGTGGCACATGTGTCTGAAGTTTGCTTGCAGTTGGTAGAGGCCATGTCATGCCCATTCTCTCTCTCTCTCTCTCTCCTCCCTTTTTTTCTCTTTCACTCTCAAAAAAAAAAAAAAAGAAAAGAAAAAGAAACAGGAAAACTGCAGGTTACTCAATGTGAAATGTTCTTTTTTTCACTTTTTTAGCAGTCTGTATAGCAAATGTAGGATATCATAGTGTGAATTTTACTAAGATAATTAGGATTTTCTAAAATGTTGAACATTCCAAGTTTCATTTAAGACTGTGGCATCTGGAACCTCACTGCCTATTCTCCCCCATGAGATCAAACATTAGTGCTTTCATTGTAAGTCTACATTTCAGGCAGGATCTCATGCGATCACCTTCAAGTCTTAGAGTGTTCTCATTAAAAATTGCCAGCTGGAGTCATCATGATATTTTCTATTATAGCTAGTGTTTTTTTTTTTTCTCTTATTTCTCCTCAAAATTCTCTCTTGAAACTAAGACTTCTCTCAAATTTCATCTCTTCCCATCTAATGATTTTGTCATACTATTAGCTCTGCTTGCCCTTTTCCTTGCTGTATCTCAGTGACACAGTCATGCTACTGCATTCCTTATTCTGTGTGTGCTGCTCTGTTACATTCTAGCTAGCAATTGACTGGGGAAAAAAAAATGTAGGACCAGCTACTATAAGATGTCGTATGTCCAGTGCTTTCATATCTACTCACCTCAAGGGTAATTGCTACTGTCTGTTGACCTTCATCCCTTATGTCTCAACAGTGCCAGTAGTGATCGGGTCACCAGATAACAACCTATTCCACCTATGAGCAAAGGTTTTTGACAGGCCACATAGTGCAATCAACATATGAAATAATACTGACTTCACTATAGCCCACCAACACTGGATGAGAAAGTGGGTCATGGAACAGCTAAGGCATGCAGTGAAGTCAGGATTCATTTTATGACAGAGCTCATAGAATTCTTGAACATTCTGGCAAGTGTTAGCATTCAGGTTTCATGGCTTAGCTCACCCTTATTCCTAAAGAAAGCAGCCAATTTTGGGATGACAGTGTATGAATTATTTCTGTGTCTCTATGGTCAAATGCCTGGCAGAAAAAGCTTAATGTAAGGGGCTTTATTTTTCTTCACACTTTCAGAGGGTTTAGTTCTGGGTTACTTGGTTACAAATGTCAATGTAGTGGTAGTGTGTGTGTGTGTGTGTGTGTGTGTGTGTGTGTGTGTGCATGTGTGTGTGTGGAGAGATTTTCACTTTATGACCAGCCAGGATCCAAGAAGAGGAATGGATACAGGGAGGACCCAGAGTAATATATTGTTCCCAGGGACACACAACCAGTAAAGGTAAACTACTTCTTCCAGCTAGGTCTCATTTCCTACCTTTCACCATCTCTAAGTATTGCGTAACACTGTGATTCCATCAAATGATTAATATATTGATTAGACCTCACCTCCAATGAGGCAATTATCCCTGGAAGCACCCTGAAACATATGAAGAAGTACACTTTACTAAGGCCCTCCCTGGTAGTAATTAATTGAATTCAGTTATCAAAACCATCAAAAGTATGGAGGAGAGGAAGACTCGTGCACTTATACTCCATAAAGCATTTGAAACTTTACTGAGGAACTTGAAGAAGTGAATTAATCTTCATCAAAAGGCTTTTGTTTCCACATATTTCCTTTTTCCTATCTTTTTCTCTCTTTTCCCATTTTTGGGAACTTCTGTTTAATAGCATTTATTTATATTTTTAACAAATTTTATGTCCAGTTAGGTATTAGGTCTCTGCCAATTAATATAGATATTAAACATTAACTACTTCCTTAGCAAATAAGAAATATAGGCAATACATTTAAAATATTGTCAAGAGAAGGGACATCACCTCAGAAGACAGTGGAATATTTTCATGTGAAAACTTTTGAGACATCCAGACTTGAGACATGTGCAAGATTAAAGGAAAAGATAGCAAGCTGGGCCAGGAAAGGTGTCTTTTGGGAAACTTGTATATAAGAAGATTTTTCAACTCAGAAACCAGAAGTGCGAATAGCAATGAGGTTCTACCAGTTCTCAGTTTGGTATCATGGAGCTTTGAGGATATTCCTGCTAGAATGGTACATCTAGTTACTACACTGAACACAATTCTACTCTTTCACTAAATTCTATACATATCCATGGAGATACAAATCCATGAGGAGAGAATACAAAGGATCTTACTTTTCACAATAATATATAGCTTCCTGTTAAAACACAAAGATGTCAGTGTGTTGTGGGCTGTGCTGCCTGTTGGCAATAGGACCTTTGCTATCTCATTTCCATGTCAGGTCTGGAACTGCTAAATAATGTCAGCCATTTCTATGACTTTTTAAATTCTCATAATTTCATTAATCTTCATATGCATAGATTTGAACAGTTGTCACCAAATCACAGCCTTTGAAGCATATTCAGAGATTAACAGCACAGTCTGCAGGAGTGGCAGCAGGACCAGGCATATTGTTTTAATCTTCTGTGATTAGATCAGAGTCCCTGAATCGTACAGTTGGGCATCTTTTACTTGCTATGCCTTTATTTGACTCTATTACTGAAAATAAAATAATAAAATAAAATAAAATAAAATAAAAAAACATTGCCATTTGGGCAAAGATACTATTACATGCATTGTTTGTACATCTGGTAGTGGGAAGATACATTGTGAAAATATCCAAATAAACAATGAAGGCAGGGGAAGTAGTTTCAGAGGAGAAATGCTAATCCTGTATTGAGCAGCTCATTACACCAGTTTATTCCAGAAGCAAGGCCGCTTGTCCTGCATTAAGACCTGTGATCGTCACAACCTCCTTTGCAGGACATTCAGCCTCTAGGCTTTGCACCTATGCAATGTCTGAATGCCTTTGTACTGTTGTGGGATTATTCTGACTAAAAGTAAAAACAGAAGATGAGAAGACTTAATTTTACAAAGTCTAGTGTTCAGTTGGGAATGCTAGTACTATATGACAGGGTGTAGTTTTGGCTCAACATTTATGGCTCAATAAATTCAGGGTTTGTTAATGGATCTGCTATAAAAGATTAAAAGTCATTTATAAATATTGATTCACAGTCTATTATGTTAGGATTATCCATAGATTAAAATGAAAACTATGTTAAGACAACATTAAAATATTACATCCAGATCTCTGCCTGGCAAAGTCATCTTCAGGGTTGAGTACAAAAGGAAAGAATAGAGAAAATATGGTTTTGTTTGAGAGAAGAAGAGAAAACCTGGTGGGCATCCTGGTCCACTATCTTGGAAGTTAAAGAACACTGTAATAAAGATACCTTCCTTTCTGGACAGTGGTAAACTATTGCCTTTGAAGAATGTGTTAGCTACAATTCTCACTGCCAAAACAACACATCTGAGAAAACCAACTTAAAGGAAAGGGAGTTTATTTTGCTTTGCAGAGTTCAGAGGGCAAAGTCCATCTTGGTGTGGAAGGCATTGCAGCAGGAGGGTGAGAAGGCTGGTTACATTCAAGCTGTAGTCAGGACGTAAAGAGAGGTAAATGCTGATGCTCAGCTTGCATTTTCCATCTATTCAATTCAGAACCAGAGCCTATTTCCATTCATAATTAGAAATTTATTTAAACTAACCTTGCTAAAGGGAAGAGTGAGTGATCTTTCTGTTTACTGCACAAAAAGATGACATGACCAAATTGTGGTCATAGGAGAAGGTAACCAAAGCGTGAGCAATAAGAATTTAAGGAAAACAGGTTGGAAACATATCCAGGCAGTTATCAGATGAAGAAATATTATGTTGTGGTTTTTCTTCTCCTTTAAAACAAATATCACATTTTCTACTTAAATTGATGTCAGTAAGTTTGAATCTTTTTTTCTTATAGAGGGTCCCGAAATATATATATGGTCTCATATGTTTCATTTCCACACAAATCTTAGACATTTCTCTTAAAACTGAGATGAATTTAATGACATTGGAAGATTGGTGTTCCCCCTCTATAACCAGTGAGCTTCGATGCTCTGGAGATTACTAGAGACTTGATCATTACCTGTGTGGAATTGTCAGAAAAAAAGCGAAACTAATAAACACCTAAAAATTCCATGAATCTATTTTAAGACATTGCTTCAGTTCATTTTACAATGTGCAAAGATTACACTAACAGAAAATATTAATGAGCTCCAATGGCTCTTTTCAAATTATGAAAGGGGAGAGAAAAGGATGATAAGAAGCAAGGAAAGATGGAAGGGGTGGTAATGAGGATAGAGGAGGAAGGTAGAAATATGTCAATCACATAAGTGCAGTAACGGATCTACTTAATAAGAAATGAAATTAGGGTGTGACTCTGCAAGACAGAGGAGTAGGAGTAAACACACACAGTGAGGTCCAAGAGCTTGCCTTAAATATTACTCAAAATCCTCCAAGTTTAGAGTAAAGTTGCACTCTCCTGATATTGACGATAGTTTGCCTTTGGCAAAATGCTGCTTCTTATATTAGAATGGGGGTAGGTGAAGATTTTCTAAAGCATGATTGAAAAGGCCCAAGGGCGCTGGAATATCAAATAGCTTATATTAAACAACATGGGTGATTGAAGTGTAAATGAATAAAAACATGGATTATTTTTTTCTTTCCTTTTACATTAAGATTCTTTTAAAAAGCTGAGTGAAGAGAGGCTTATATATCTGAAAAGATTCTGAAATATTTGATGAAAAGCACCAAACGACCCTTGTCTTTACATGCAGATGCATGTGTATATACTGAAGTACATGCATGTATACATGAAGCTGAAACTAGTTTGTATTTATGTAAGAGCCTGAACAGTCTTTGATGGTAGAATTCTTGTGATGATCTTTGGCCAAATGGGAAATGACTTGCTCTGTTCACCATTTCAGATTTTGTTGATGAAAATAGCATTTGCATGTATAGTAAGTCTCTCTGTGGGGTGTAGTTCTTATCAGTATTACTTCCTCTTTCATCTTCCCTTTGACCAGAAGGTTGGACCCACAAATACAAACACTGGCTTAGAGCTTTTCCTCACATAGTTATGCAGATCTCTCCACAGGAAGTGTCCAATGAGCATCCCCTCACAGTTTCACACACCTTTAAAGAACAGTAGAGAAAGACAGACACTACAGTGCCTGATAAATCCAGTGAGGTTCACGTACACAAAAGTTCTCAAAGAATTTCTGAATTTTAGCCTGTTTTGGAACAAGCAATGTGCAACAACCCCCCAAATGTCCCTTGAGTATTTTTGTCAAACTTTTCTTTAAACGCATGCATTTTGAGTATGTCAGAGGATCAAATATTATAAACAGCTTCAACTCATCAAGGCATATGTATCTTTACGCTAAGACTTTAACATATCATTTTTAGAATTTTCTTCCTCAAAATTTCAGTTTCACACGTGCTAGAGATCTTACCTTCCTGTTTTTTTTTTTTTTTTTTTCCTATTAACTAAACTGAACATTAGCTTGCTTTTTTTTTTCAGCAGGATCATTATGGGGGCATTTCAGAAATGAAATAGGATCCTGTGGCTTTAACCTCATATAAGGAAAAAAGGATAGTTCATCAACACCTGAACATGGACAACAGATGATATATATATAGATACACACACAGACATACACACACACACACACACACACACACACACACATGTGTGTGTGTGTGTGAGTGTGTGTGGTGTGTATGTTTTTGCTTATGTGTGTGGTGTGTACAGTGTATGTGTACTTACAGTGCTCCACACATTCACCTTTGGTGGCTAGAGGGAACACTGTGTGTCTTGCTTCATCTCTTTTCCTCTCAGTCTTGTTTATGGGATAGAGCCCCCTTTTATTCATTTTGGAGATTGCAAGACACTGAAGATTTCAGGGTCCCTGCTTCCCTGCAAGGATGGGGGACAGGTGTGTGTGGTTACCCCCAGCTATTTTATGTGGGGGTCTAGAAATTGCAATTTTAGCAGCCTCAGCAACCCCTCAGACAGTCATGTTTGTGCAGAAAGCACACTTAACTGATGGGCCATCTCTCTCCCCCCAGATGTTTTATATTTCAAAAAAAAAAAAAAAATGGGCCTAATGACATCTATTAAATTGCCCTAAAGTAAAAGAACTTTAGCAAAAAGCTGTCATTATTTCATGAAATCGTTACTTCTGGAAGCACTTTCTGTGATTGTCTGAGCTATCCACACAATCTACCCTTACCCATCTTCAGTTACTGATGTCACAGTATGTCTGACCTCTCATTGTGAAATCAAGTATCTCTAAGAGTGATCATTTATGAAAATAATTTACTATGTAAGGATTTTTCTTTCTTAAATATGACTTATATTTTTAATCTATAGTTGTATTTTTAAATTTTTTTATTCATTTATTTGTGAGAGAGAGAAAGAGGCAGATAGATAGAAAGAGAAAATGGGCATAACTCAAGCCACTGCAAATGAACTCCAGATGCATGTGCCACCTTTTGCATCTAACTTATGTGGGTACTGGGTAATCGAACCCGGATCCTTTGGCTTTACCAGCAAGTGACTTAACAACTAAGCAAGCTCTCCATCCCTCTAGATATATTTTTTAATTTATATTCTACATAGGCTTAATTATCTATGCCTTTCACTAAGGCTTAAAGGGCAATAGGAAATATAAGTTAAGAAAGCAGGGCATTGTGCCTGATAAGAGAGGAACTACTGTTTGAAAGAGACACATAGCTTTCCCCAAGAATGAAGATTCCTCAGTTTACTTCCCAAATTTGACTAGTGTATCTCATCTCGGGTCTGAAGCTGGTGTCAGGGTGAATGCCTCCTCTATGTTTGTACATTTATTATTTTCTCTTCCTGGAAAGGCGGATGCAAATAAAGAAAAGTATAGGACATATTTTCTGAACACTTTAGAAAGAGTGCTCCTTTCAGTGATGGTGAGCCAGATGAGCTAAAAGAAGTACATTGTTTTTGCTGGGCATGGTGGCACACTCCTTTAATCCCAGCACTCAGGAGGCAAAGGTAGGAGGATCACCTTGAGTTCAAGGCCACCCTGAGACTACATAGTGAATTCCAAATCAGCCTGGGCTACATTGAGACTCTACCTCGAACCACCCCACAAAAAAAAAAAAAAAAAAAAAAAAAAAGGACATTTTCTTACATCAGAATTATCTGAGCAATAGCTGTTTGGGAAAGATAAATAATCATTAAGCATAGGAGCACTACTATAAACTATTGATTGATGGCTGTAAAGAATGGATATGGGTGTCGTGGTTTGTATCAGATGTCCCCACTAACTTGTGTGTTGGAATATTTTGTCCTCAGCTGGTGCCAATTTGGGAGATGGAACCTTGCTGGAGGAGGAATTTTGTTTGAGGCAGATTTAGGGTTATTATAGCCAGCTTCCCTTGACAAAGTTTAGCTCACTCTTTTTGCTTTCTGCCAGGTGCTATGGGAAGATGTGATGGCATGGCTAGCCTATCTCTACCATGTTTTCCTTGCCATGGGGAAACTTCCCTATTAGAATATTAGTCAAAACAAACCTTTTACTCCCATAAGGGGGTTTTGGTTGGATGTTTGCTACTAGCAATATGATGGTAACTATAACAGAAAACTGATACCAGAGAAATGGATCCATTGCTTCAAGAAACCTCAAAGTGTGGCTTTTGATCTTTTTGAACTGATTTATGGGGGCAATATTCTGAAAGGATTTGTAAATTTGTGCTAAAAGACCACTTGAAAAGCTATAAGCAAAGAATCATGGATCATCCTGGTGAGAATTGAATGACTTAACTTCAGAAATTATTATGGGCTATGAAGCCAATAAGGGCTAGAAGCAGTTGGTTTGAGTTGCTGGCTGTTCTGCCTGTGTCCTGAGAACTTGAGAAAAGTGAATTGGTAATTGATTGGCATGTTTGGCAGGTAAGCAAGAGAGGGTTATGGCACAGGAAGAAACTAAAGTTCTCAGGCTGGAGCCAGCAGCCCAGTTCAGCTTCAGTTGCTTGAGGCATTACTCCCATGGAGATGGGGATAGGAGTGTCATGCTGAGGCTCTTTTGGAAGAAAAGGACCTGAAGATAGAATGATGAAGAATCATGCTCTCTGCTCTTCAAGATCAACTTTATTTCCCTGGATTGACAAAATTTGGCTCCTTCACGCACTTGCTAATGGTTTTGGAAATTTGAAAACAGAAGAAAAGAGTAGGTTATTGGATTTGCAACACAGTTTTTTGGAGATGAACCCTAGGCAATTTAGATGAGGGTCATAGTTCCTGAACAGAGGCCAAGATAGTCCATTGCAGTAAATTTTGGGTTGCAGGAGAGACCACATTGAACCATATTGAAAATGCCAGGACTGTGAAATATCTACCAAGGAGAGCTGATGGTTCAGGATGAATTTATCCCTAGGCTGTAAGTAGTCCATGCTGTATGAGCATAATTTGGGCCCAGAGATTTTGTTGAAGGTCACAGATGCCAGACATGGGCCTGCAGGATTTCATATTATTTTTACATATTTTATACCTTGCCTTGGCTCAATTTTTCCTTGCTATGCCTTAATTTCACAGTTGGAATATTTTCTCTGTGGGAGGCTGTTGTAAGGCTAGGGGATCAGGGACAAGAGGCAGAATATTGTGCTTTGAATCTGATGTGCACCCATGCACTTGTGTTTTGAATGCTTGGTCCTAAGCTGGTGGCAATATGGGATATGAAGCCTTGCAGAGGAGATGTATAGGTGGGTGCAGGCTTAGGGTGTTATAGCCAACTCTCCCTTGCCAGAACTCTACTCTTCCATCCTTCCCCTGCCTTGTGGAAACTTCTCCTTAACAATCAATGTAAGCCGGGATAAATTCTTTCTTCTCATCAATTGCATTTTGTCAGCTGTTTCCCAGCCCCAGCAATACAAAGGTAACTACAACACTGGCCTGAGCAGATGGCTCAATATGTAAAGTGCTTTTGGTACAATCATTAGGACCTGAGTTCAAATTCCCAGTAACCATGTAAAATGTTGGGTTTGGTGCACATCTGTAATCTGGTGATAGGGAGAAGGAAACAGGGAGTCTTTGAAGTTCATTTGCAAGCTAGTATGGACAAATCCAGTGAGCTGTAGGACCAGAGATACCATGTCTAAATAATTAAATAAATTAATAAATGAATAGCTCAGATACAGAATGTTCCTTCATTTAAAGCTTATATCCTAATTAGAAGAAGAGGAAAGTTTTATACATGCCATGCTCAGCAAACAGGCTAGGGTATATTAACATAATAATTCTAGGGCATGCTAGAGTTAAGCTAAATTGATTATCATAGTGAAGAGGATCTGAACTATAGGATGTTCAAAAACTTTCTAGTATAGATGGAGGAAAGATGCTTTAAATCATCAGGTTGTTCGTTTATCACAGAGCTGGAACACCAAATCAGTCCCCCTCATGCATATCTGTGATTACTTTTAACTGCATCTGAAATGACTGTGGGGGAATTGATGCTGAATTTCAAAGCAGCCATTGTTCTTGGTAACCATCGAGGGTTACCGTCATGGTTCAGAAGATGTATTGAAGGGAAGGCAAGAGCCAGAAACTAGTCTAAGCTCCTTCAATGGGACATTATGAATCCTATGGATACAGTGTCTCTGGCTTCTTCATGGATGCTAAGAGGAGAAAACAAATACCCCAGTAGGACTCTTCAGCATCAGTTAATGTTGGAACAAGAGGGCTGACTGTATAAGAATGATTTGGTTATGACATAGTTTGAGCTGTCAAAATGTTGTCAGCTTTTACAGCAGAGAAACATGGTTAGGATTAGTACCTGTGGTGGAGGGTGTATCAAAATAAAAATAAAATTCAAAAGTAAAATCAAGCAGAAGTTAGAGTCATCTGGAAAAGTCTTGAGACATCTGGCTTAAGGTTAGCTCTGATGAATGAATGAAAATATTAAGTAGGAATATGACTTGGGAAAAAAAGATCCAAGCTTTTGTAGGAAGAACAGGGTATAATCACTGTGATGAAACACACTAGATGAGAGTATAGCTAGCTTACCCATAAAACAGGGAAAATGTTTAGCTGGTGATGGACAAAGGTGTCCAGATTCCTGATTCATTTGCATGCAGATCTAGCATGGAGTTCAGCCCTTGTCTCTTTGGTTGGTTGCCATATGCTCAGGCAGGGGCGTACAAGCTTCTAGAGTAAACCCATATACAGTCGTGAGGAAGATAATCCAGGTCTCGGGGGATGCATTGTAATATACACTGCCTGAGCTTCTCCAATATCCTTATGCAATAAGGTGCCTTATAAATGTTATTAGCTGCAGGTTTTATGGCAAATTTTATGCCATTTTGATTATGATGCCACTGGATGACAGCTAGTTTACGTTGCTTAAACATCCTCCGTATCTAATGTGGAAAGGAAGCTAATTAGCTATAACCATGAAAGTGGCTATGGCATGTGAAAAAGAAACTATGTCGAGTAAATTTCTTTACCCTGGGATAGAGAATGCGGTGCAATGATTACCTTCAATTCTAAAACATTTATGCAAGCTCAAAGTCATAGAAAGGAAATTAAAAAAAATGAGAATGTATAACTGTTGTTTTCAAAATCATTTTTATTTGTAACAGGCTTTCATGACCCAAATTCTTGAATGGTTTATGGCCCAATGAATCATTTTCTCTTGGTCACTGATTCTCTGTGGTTAGATGTTTATTAATGTTTCCTGATGGATCATCAGTCCATATTTCTTTAGCACATCCTTGACAACATATTCAGAAGATTATTTAAGACTCATTATTCACTGAAATAAAGCCTGCAAAAGCACAAGCTGGGTAGTGTGGGTACTTTATTAGTGTGTGCTGTATTATATGTCCCCCATCAACATAAACCACTATAAAGAGTCTATAAATCTAATTAAGGACATTAGAATAAGAAAACATACTGCTCCTTTAGTTAGGATAGGCAAGCCTCATATAGAAGTAAATTCTTACTTGTTGTCATAAATGGCAACTAGATAACCCTATTACTTTTTAATACATTAGCAAAGAATTGGCATAGCTGTGTTTAGCAAGAACAAGCAGAAGACCATGCAAAGATAATCCAAAGATCAGAAGAATTAGGGGCTAGGGACATAGCCCAGTAGTTAAAGGCACTTGCTTCCAAAGCCTGCTGGCCCAGGTTCAATCCCCATATAACCACATAAAGACAGATGCATAAACTGGCACATACATCTGCAGTTCCTTTGCAGTTTCAAGATGCCCTGGTGCACCCATTCCCGATCTCTCTCACTCACTCTCTCTGCCTGGTTACAAGTATATTTCTTAAAAAGATCAGAAGAATTCATTAAAATTTATTTGTACATTATTTCCTGTGTGAATATGCAGAGAAATGGACTCTGGATGGTTGGAGTAATCAGAAGATGGGAGGCTGTGCATGGGGTGGGGGTCACAACAGGTCATAAGAAGTCAAAAAAGAATGACAGAAGGGCCTAGGCTTTAGGACTGATCATATCATGTCACAGATCTTATCTGAAAACCAGAGATGGTACATTCACAGTCTACCACTGCTTATGGTGGTCCATAGATATACAATATCAGGATTATGACTTTTAAGCCAAAATTTGAAAATATTTGAGCTTATGTTAAAAACAAAAACAAAAACACTTTGGCTTTGTAGTGATTTCTTACGCCATGGAACGTATGTTCCAGTGTAGCAACAGGAACTCTTTCCTGCTCTCTAGCCATCTTTTCCTCTCACTTTGTCCTCAGGAAGCATTGAGGTACAGTGTCATGAGCTTTCTAACCTTGAAACAGCCATTCCACCTGGAAAGGAGAGATTCTTAGATAAACATTTGATAATGTTTGAAAGAAAATATTCACTTTCATCCTCTCTGAACAGAAAATATTGTTTACTTGTAACCTTGTGACTCTCCAATATCAGGGACAGTTGGGAAGATCTTTCCAATGGGGAAGACATTCAGTGTCCAGTCTGCCGTGAGGCCCGGTGTGCTTTACTGGGGATTTGTAAAGAGCATGATGAGCAATTGCAGTCATTCAACATGCCCATGGAGCCTACATCTTGGGCCTTCATGACCTTTTCCCAGAGTGGCTAAAACGGAAGATACCTAATTGGTTTTATTTTAATTGTAGAATTGCTTACTCATAAGATGTCTTCACACTACTAACTGGGATGTGGACTCACAAATCCCTTGAGATACCCCACCCTCATGCTTTAAATGGACTCCTTTTCAGGAGCAAAGAGCACGTGTCTATTGCTTCCTACTGAATCTCTTTTGAAGAGAGAATGGGTGAATTCAGGAGGAAGAGCGCAAGGGGAAAAGTGGGAGTGCATGAGGAGGACACTGCAAGGAGACAAGCTGGTCTGAAGAGCAGTAAGCCACAAGTGGCCCTTTCCTCTCCTCTGCTTTGCAAGGCCCTGCGCATGGTAATTGCTGTGAGATGCCATTATGGCTCTGGCCCACTGGAACTGAGTGACTGGGCTGATAGAAGACATTTATTCACCATTTATTCACAGACTAAGTTATACTGATGAATCATGTACACCTTTGCTTCCAGGTGTGTCACTGCCTGCAAGAGAAGCAGTAGCTTTTTGAACACACACTTGTGTTGAAAGAAGGAAGGAATAGAAAGAAAGAGAGAGAGAGAGAAAGAGAGAAAGAAAGAAAGAAAGAAAGAAAGAAAGAAAGAAAGAAAGACTATATTCAAGTACCAGGTTCTGCTGATTCTGTTAATTTCCCCAAGCATATGGATCAACTTTAGGAATTTTGTACAGTATCTACAAAACCAGTATGAAATCAAACCAATCAACATACAGCTTTTTAAAAATATTTTATATTTATTTATTTGACAGAGAAAGAGGGTGAGGGAGGGAGGGAGAGAGAATGGGCACACCAGGGCCTTCAGCCACTGCAAACGAACTCCAGATATGTGTGTCCCCTTGTGCATCTGGCTAACATGGGTCCTGGGGAATAGAACCTGGATCCTTTGGCTTTGCAGACAAACACCTTAAATGCTAAGCCATCCCTCCAGCCCAACATGCAGTTTTATTTAAACTGAAATATGGCTCCGTAATTTGATTAGTTTTCTTCTAAACTGAGCAGTTTAGTTGTCTTGGAATTTATAGTCCATCCATCGATCTATCTTTCTATCATCTGTCTATTTATCTATCATCTATCTATCTAATCTATCACTTATCCATCTATTATATATCTAATGTTTGTTTTAAATTAATTAATTAATTAAGTAGCAGCATGATAAGTAAATGAATAAGTGACTATATATATATATATATATATATATATATATATATATATACATATATATATATATATATTGAATTATCTATACACACACACATATATATATATTCATTTATTCTGTGAGTGTGCTTTAAACATGTGTGCATGTGGAGTTAAGAAGTTGATTCAGTGTCTTCTTCATTCACCCCTCACTTCATATAATGAAACAGGGTCTCTTACTTTGAAACAAGAACTAAATGATTCACCTAGTCTACCTAGCCAGCTTCCCTGGGGGTTCAGTATCTCCATTTTCCTATTTCTGGGATTACAGGCTGATTGGCATGCTCACCAAGCATTTACAGAGATACTGGGAATTCAAATGCAGGTCCTCAGACTTGCACAGGAATTGTTTAAACACTGAGTCATCTCCTTAGCCCCTAAAGTAGAATTTCATGTGGGAAGAATGAGCATGCCAAAATGCCTGACATAGCAAAACTTCAATAAATTTATGTGAATGAATGAATGAATGAATGAATGAATGAATGAAAACTATTTCCAATATTTCCAAACAGGTTGGTCAGGTAACAAGGTATAGACAAGCTGTAATGGATGGAACATTCATAGAGCAAGGTATGGGAAATAAGATATTTTGAAAGCAAGGTTATAAAGGAGAGTGTGAGGAATATTTGCTCTATGTGAACCAAGATGTTTGTTTCAGATAAATGTGTCATCCCAAGAAAACTGGGAAATATAATGGAACAATAAGGACTATAAATAGAAAGGTAATTTTGTGGGTTAAAAGTTGCAATAGTCCAAAGACAATTTGGATAACTTGGGAGCATTTTAAATTTTGTTTCAAATATGTAATTACAGATTAATAGCAGCATACACAGTCAACGATCTGAATGTGCTTTGGCTTTTAAAAACTGCGTCTCTTTCTATGACATAATCCTGTTGGTACTCACCAAAGGTAAGGGATATACATGTTTTAATGAGTCACTTGGATGAGAATGGATATAGCATTTTTATTGTGATATTGAATCCCCTCCATTCGTTGCTGCATGTATTTTTTAAAAATGTGACATAATGTTTAACTTTTAAATCAGATCTCCAGCTTATCCTCAGTGAAAATAATGAAACAGGATAGTAAACATGGTGTTTACCCAAGAACCCGAGATTGCAAGATGTTTTAATTAATATACTGTGGGGAAGACATTTATGCAAAATGACTGTTGATTATTTCTTTCTATTAATGTTTTAGGGCATGAAGAGTGTTTGTGTGGGGGACATGCAGGTGTCAGTATACTGTGTGCTGGTACATGCCAGTGGTGTACATTGTCCATTTTACTGGATTGGTCTCACCTCCTCCTGTGACAGTGCCTGAATTCACAGAACACACCCAGGTCCTCATGCATTACCCACTGAACCATCTCCTTATCCATGATCATTTATTTCAACAGTAACTTTCTAAATCTGATATGATAATTTCTTGATTATTTTCCTATTCAAAGTAACTTCAAATGAGCATTCAAGGGGTTAACCACAGAACTATGACTTTTTAATGTAGAAATCTACTCACTGGGAAAGAGTCTAGAGGAAGACAAGGAAAAGAGATAACTGTAAACTTTATGTGTCACAATCTCAGTTCAGATTCAAATCAAAACAGGAGGGCTGAAGAACACATTCACAGGGAAGTCCAAAATGAACAGTGTGAGCTAGTTCCAAACCTTGTGGTATGATGTCCCTTTAATTATAATTAGTGCGACTTTGTGATTTTATGGGAAATGGGTGGTTGGACTCTGGTTGCAGGCTTGTCAGCAAAGGGTTTAATGGCTTTCTCTTCTAGAACAGGGCCCCCATGGGAAATGAGACTCCTGTCCGTCTGTTACAAATGAATAGATACCTCTGAGGATCTGACCAAATGCTTCCTAGACCAGCAAAGCCAACACCTTATTTAAACACTGCACAATGTTATGAATGAACTAATTATGAGTTCACTACTGATGAAGTAAAACAGAGTGTTAACTTTATGAACGCATATATTCCTACAATTCCTGTAGGAGTAGGATATACTTCAGTAGCCTTACAAGTATTTTTCTTGTAGGTAAATTTCATTTTATTTTTCTATTAAATTATTTTTCCATTTAAGGATACTTTAAATGAGGCCACTTTCAAACAAAGGATTTGATGAGTGCAATTTAGACATGCATACACTTGCCTTTCTTTCTGTTGCCTTGCCCTAAATGTTCCCCCTTATGTTTAATTACTTGGAGCAGAAGTTCTGCTTTAAATAAACATCAGAACGGACCCAGTGAGGTACACAATTCCCCAAGAGAAGAACACAAGTCCCAATTGTAATATATCCATTAAAATGTCCCCACAAATGGTTCCAGTCTAAATTATCTCAGACCGCCATGTCTTCTCAGCCTTATTGATTTGGAAAATAACAAACAAGTATAAATGACATTTACAGCTCTTAATTGGTGTCATTAGCAGTTCTTATTATTCCACAGGACAAGCACTAACCCTTTATTGAGGATTCAGTGATGCGGGTCTGCTTGGGACTCATCAGCCTCAAAGACAAGTAATAAAACAGCCGAATGACTGACTTAGAGCCCTATTCATCAGCAAAGGCCACCAGCAGCGGCCCATTTCCCCTTGATTTGTTTTATGCAGTTATGTAGACCTCAGGACTCCGGAAGCAAAAGGGACAGGCAACGAAGGGATTTCAGTGGGTTTCTCATACTCTCTTACTTGAGCAATTCTGGGGAGCAAGTGTTTGGGTTTTCCTTGTGTTGTTAAGGTCTTCGTTTGCTCATTAATGACTTCAACTGGCAGAGGGAAGCAGAGGCCAAGAATAGGGCCTTTGTCTAACTTCTTCACTGGTAGTCACCTTCAACCTACTGCTTGTGTACTCAGGAGTAAATGACTTATAAAGACTTTGCCTTTAATGGGGTTGACCCTGGGTTTTCCATGCTCAGCCCAACTGGGAAGTTGTTGAACAGTGTTTTCTGGGACCCGTTATGTCATAACAGCTGTCAGATGGGTTCTTAGCTGATTCCAAGCTATTAAGAGTGTCACTTTCTTTGAGATTCTTGTACTTCTGGGACTTGGAATGGAGAAAAAAGACTTATGTGGGGTTTTTTGTTTGGTTTGGTTTTTTGGTTGTTGTTTTTTTTAGGGCTGTTTGTCTCCTTAGAATTTGAGTTTGCTGACCTCTCTGAGCAGTCATCTTTGGCTCCCACACTTTCTTAAGATTGCCTTTCATTTTCATCGGGTCGCAAGTCTTGTTCTGAGAAGTATGGGTGCTTTATTTTTACTTGGATAGCTATAATTAGTATAGACTTTTTTTTTTCTTGTGCACCTTGAGACTTAGGTAGCTGCTTATTGTTTGGTTGTTTTTTAAACACATAGGTAACATAAAAAGTTAAATCTATCTGGCTTAGAATCTTCTATCTATGACATGGCTTGAATAATTGAGTGTAAACAGTTTTGTATGAAAATATTAAATAGTCTATGGATCCAATTCATTAAATATGAATTTCAAAATCTATATGTGGAAGTTTCAGTTTCTCTCTCTCTTTTCTAAGTAGGGTCTTGCTCTATCCCAGGCTGAACTGGAATTCACTATGTAGTCTCAGGGTGGCCTCAAACTCTTGGAGGTCCTCCTACTTCTGCCTCCAAGTGCTGAGATTAAAGGCATGTGCCTCTGTGCCTGGCAATTGTCTTTAAATTTTGAGACTTATCTGAAGTGGAAGTTAGGTTTCAAAGCACCCTGTGGTTCTCCCCCCTAGCCTGGTTAGTAGCTGGTTGCATAAGCTGGGTGAGTGAGCCAGAAAGTAGGCCAGAGTGCTCACTGAAGAGGCTGGTTTCTGCTCTTCTTTGTTCCTTTCAGCACCCTTCCTACCAGGCTACCTGTGCAAGGTGACAGCTTAGCCTCACTTTTGTCTCTGTCGTGGCAGCCAGCCCATGATGCTCTAGTCTCATTAACAATCTAGCAGTTTAGTAAACAACTACTTTCTATGCCATAAACTTAGTGTATATTACATGAGTCTTGGAGAAAAGTGTACGTGGAGAAATCAGTGTTCATGTCATTAGGTAGATGAGCATATCCTTCAAAGATGAGAAATAATATTCTGATGAGTAATTTATCATATCCATTTTCTTACAAACGTGACACTCTGATGTAAAATTCTGCCCAGCAGTGAGGTGTTTACATTCTGTAAGGAAAGAGGAATGCCATTTCTTTTTCATTTATTCATCTCATTTGCCTGCCAAAACTAAGCTTAGAGTGATGTGTGTTCCATGCTAAAGCCAATGTTATGACTTGCCTATGTAAAACAGGGGATAGGTGGTGAGAGCTGCTGTGTGCCTTCCACTGAGGATTAGTGAGCAATCAAGTTTCTAGAGCTGCCTCTGCAAAGCAATACTCCATCAGAAGGTTGTCCTGCCCGTGGTGATATCTGCTTTCATGTGCAATAACCAGCCTGGGTCAGTAGACAGTAGTAGATGATAATACCAAAAAATGTAGTTCTCACACCCAATTCATCTTATCTTTCTGTCATGTTAGCAGAGTCAAGAGGGACTTTCCTAACCTTGCATTATATGTGCCAACCCTTTATGGTCACAGGGGACTATTTCTGTGCCTTGGCTGGCCAAGTGAGAGAGGATGGTGGGACTCCACACAAAAATCTAACCACTAGCTTGGTCCCCAATCATTCTTTTCAAGTTCTCACTGTTCAGTAAGATATCTGATTTTCCTCTGCCAAATTTAATATAGTTGTATATTTTTGCATAGATACTCTTTATTTCCTTTTGATTGCTGGGACAAAACACCTGACTAAAACAAGCTGATGGGAGCAAAGAGTTCATTTCAGCTTATAGCCTCATGGGAAAGCTCCATCATGCCAGGGAAAGGATGGTAGAGCAAAGACTGGACATCACTTCTTGCCATACCAATTGGAAGAATGCAACAAGAGGGTGAGCTGAACTCTGGAAATGGGGAGCTGGGCTATAACACCCTAAAGCCTGTCCTCCACCATTATACCTTCCCCAGCAAGACTTTACCTTGCAAATTGCTACCAGCTGGGCACTGAGCATTCAAAGCCCATGAGGAATGGGGCAAATTTCACATTCAAACTACCAGAAATATCAACAGACTTTACAAGATGATATGAAGGGAGAAATGACTTGGTTTCCCCAGTACACTTTTGTAATTCTGCATATTTTCTAAATTACATGCACTCAGAATGTTAGCACTTCTCAAGAACTATTCTGATTAGCAATTACAATCACTACAATTTCATTTTTTTTGTATGTGGCTGGGGTATAGTATTATCATGTATAGTGTATGTGGTATATAGTAGGTGTAATGTGGTGGTTATGGTGGTAAAGTGGTAGTGGTGATGTGTGTGTGTGTGTGTGTGTGTGCATGTGTGCATGTGTGTGTGTTTGCAGATGTATGTGAACTGACATACATGGGATAGAGTACAGAGGAGGATGTGTACTGTCCTCTATTACTCCTCTGTTTTATTTCCTTGAGACAAATTCTCTCAGTGAAACCAGAACTGACTGTTGTTCAGATAAACTGCTGACCAGCCAGAATCAGGGATCCTCAGCAGTCCCCCTACCTTGGCTCATGGATGGGGTTACAGACATGTCCTTTTGCTTTGCATTTTATGTGAGTACTAGTGATTGAACTCATGTCCTCACAATTATACAGGTAGTACTTACTACTGGGTTTGAAATGGGTGGCCATAGGTCTGATGTGTAGATTATAGAGGTCTGCCATTCTGATGGTTAGCAAGATATTGAGGGAAGGGAAGTTTGTGGACAAGTTTTGTTACTGGAATCTTCCTGACTTTTTAATTTTTTTTATCTAGTTGAGAGAGAGAATGACACACACACAGAGAAAAGACATATAGATATAAAAAAAGAGAGAGAGAGAGAGATTGAGAGAGACAGCATGGGCATGCCAGGGCCTTCAGACACTGCAAATGAATTCCAGATGCATGTGCCACCTTGTGCATCTGGTTGACATGGGTCCTGGAGAATTGGACCTCAATCCTTTGGCTTTGCAGTCACATGCCTTAAACAATAGGCCATCTCTTCAGCACCTTCCTGACTTTTACAAGTTTTCAAATACAAATAAAAACATATACTCATAACTTCTTTATAATATTCCCTTCTCTTCTACTGTTCCATCAAAAAGTATGTTTTCCTATTTTGAAAATATTTTTTTCTCATTGTGACAGATCATTTACATCATTACCCTTATAACAATATTAACTATAACAAAAATGGTATCCATAGTATGAATTGCTTTAGGCATCCAAAATATGGTGCTTAGAAAGGAATTTCCTAGTGCTCATGCATCAGTTCCAAGGGGAGTCTTATATTGCTATGGTCATTCTGAGAAGAGGCTATTAGTGAATTAATTCATTGATAGCAAGAGAGAATATCTTGCAACAGAAGAGGGTGAATGATGGAGTGTGTCAGTGTGCAGATATACCCTAAGGGACAAACTAGTGGAGGGGAACATAATATTTCAAGCTGCAAGTTTTTGATTTTGAGGAATTGATGGCCATATATCTATCCCACCCGATTGAATGTTGGGAAAATGCATACAAGAGTCATAGACAAGCCTTTTGGCATAACTGTTTTTATTTTTTATTTTTAATCATCTTACAGTGAACCTGTGACATGATCTACACTTGTTCACCAATATTATATCTAGAGAAGCTCTTAACTTGCCTGGATACCAAAAAAGACCCACAAGTCTTTCAGAGAAGGCGCTGGCTGACGTCCTCCATCATCTGCTGAGACAAAGGATGTGAATCTTTACATGCAGAATTCCACATGTCCTCAGATTCTTACAGTCCTCTTGGGTGTGAAGAAAACTGATTCAGAAGGCTTCAAGTGCCAATGGGAAGACTCCTCTCCCCTGGTCAGGTGTATTTTCTGTTCAGTAGAGAATGCCAGATTTCAATTAGTGAGTGGCACTTGTGAATGGCACAAGGCAGTCTAAGGCTCAGTGAGAGGTGATTGAGGTCCTATTCATGAGAAAAGAGAAAAAAAAAAAGAAGACATCTATGAGTAAGAGGCCAACAATGGAAGACATGTTTAAATGGCATTAATCTTGATATTTTGAAAGGGACCTTTTTTCAAAACTGTGATTTGGGGGCTGAAGGAATTGCTCAGTGATTAAGGTACTTGTCTGCCTACAAAGCCTAATGACCTGGGTTTGATTCCCTAGTATCCATATAAGCCAGCTGCCCAAAATAGCATATGCATCTGGAATTCATTTGTGGTGGCTGTAGGCCCTGGCACCCATAATTTCTGTTTCTGTCTCTCTCTTTTTATCTCTCTGCTTAAAATAAATAAATAAAATATTTTTTAAAAACTAGGTCTTTTGTAGAAACCTTTGAGAAGAATGAAAGATCACCAGGAGTAGCAATATTTAAAATTTAACTATATATTTTTGGCTCATGAAAGTAAGGTTCTCACAGAAACATGTTTTTTTTTTTTTTTCTTCTAACATTTTAATTGATGATATAGAAGAAAGTCCATTCAGTTTGGACCCATAAAAACCCAGGTTTCAGCCATGATTTTCTCATGGACTGACTTTGTGACATTCAGTTATTTGCTTAGTGTTTCAAGATTTCAGTTTTCTCATGATAAAATGAGAGACTCAGTCAAGAGGATTTCTCATATTCCTTCCAGTATTAGCATTCTGAAAGATTATGCTTTGAATGTAGAAAACCTCAAATGACAATTATTATAAGGTATGACTAGTTTTACAATTAGATTTGTTGTCTATGATCGCAAAATCAAAATCTAGCCGAGGAATTCTTAACTCTGTCTCAGACACCAAATTCAGAACTTTTGTCAGTGAGAGACATGAGTAGGTTTCTATCTTGACATTTTCTTCAATAGATTTGGAACTATAATTCCTCGGTGGAAGAGTGTATCTGGCTAGTGGGATTTAGCAGAGTTGGATATAAATCTAGAATATTATATGTAAAAATAATTACACTCTACAAATTTTCATAACTTTGTAAAATATCTGGGGCCTGGAAAGATGGCACAGTGGTTAAGCACTTGTCTATGAAGCCTAAGGACCCTGGTTCAAGGCTCAGTTCCCCAGGACCCAAGAAAGCCAGATGCCCAAAGTGGCACCACATGCATCTGGAGGCCATTTGCAGTGGCTGGAGGCCCTGGTGTGCCCATTCTCTCTCTGTCTATCTGCCTCTTTCTCTCTCTGTCTGTTGCTCTCAAATAAATAAATAAAAATAAACAAATTAAAATATCTGTATCATGATATAATGTGTATTTCATATATTATTACATGATCTGACACTTAATTCTTGTGTTCACCTACATTTAAGGAAAAGTCACAAAATTATGTTAGAGCTAAAAGTGTGTCTCTGGTCAGTCCCTAATGATTTCACATCTCGATAAATTAACAGTTATTAAACTACATATCAGTCAGATTAGTTATCATTGGTTTAAAGGTCACAATAGCAAGTCATTCATTTTAAGGGTGTCTGTTTCATGTGTGTTCATGTAAGACCCTTGAAACAGTGTTCTCCCGTTTGCTTTAGTTCTATAATTGTATAAAACTGGGGGCTGAAAAAAATAGGCAATGCTTACAAAAAATAATCCCTGTCTTTTTATATTTTTTATTCATTTATTTGAATGAGGCAGAAAGAGAGGGGGGAGGAAGAGAGAATGGGTTTGGCAGATCCTCCAGATGCTGGAACCAAACTCCAGAAGCATGTAAAACCTTGTGCATCTGGCTTAAGTGAGTCCTGGGTAACTGAACCTGAGTCCTTTGGATTGTGGGCAAAATACTTAACCACTAAGCCATCTCTCCAGCCCTCCCTGTCTTTTCAAATATTTTCTACACTTCAACATGACAAGCAAACCCCAAATGAAGACTGTTCATGTTCACTTCAGATCTGACATTACAGGGTTTCAATAGATGAGTATAGGTAGATGATGTATAAATAGATGACAAAAATACATTAAATAGATACATAGGTGGGGAGATAGAAGATATATGACAGATGATTATAAATAGATGATAGAAAGAATACATGATCATAAATAGTAGATACTTGATTAATTTTTTTTTTCTGAATTCAACTGGGCACAAAAAAAGTCAAACTGTGATGACTTGAATTTCCTAGTTTAAAAGATTTCCTTTTCCCCTCTATTCTTTTCTACTCTGCAATAGGAACTGATTAAACTAGAAAACTTCAAGTTATAAATATTTAAACTGCTTCTTTACAACACTAGGCTTAGATGCAAAGGCATTAAGCACTTTAAGAAATAGATTGAAAAGAAATGTCATTATCTTGATTTTCAGAATTGATTTGCTTAATAACAAGATTTAGCATTTATATAGTGTTCTGTATTTTCAAATTGCTTTATAATCATTAATCAGTTAATTCATACAACCTCTTCGTGAGGTCAAGATTATTATCCCAATTTTATACACAAAGAAATTGAGATGTGGAGAAATTAAGTGACTTGCCCAAGGTCATTGATGAAATGAGTGACAGTTTCAGGATTAAAACTTTGAGACTAAGTCTACACTGGCTAAATGAATTGCAGCAGCAACATAATTATCTAAATAATTAAAGGAGAAAGCACTATTTTGTCCAAAATGAAACATTTATTGAGAACTGGTTCCTTACCAGGCTGTGGTTTTCTAACTACCATGACTCTCAGTTTTTATTTTGCATTTCACATACTGAAATAAAGCACAGGATACACTTGTAAACAAAATCTAATTTGTTATGTTTGTTTTCCTTAATAGTTTTCTCCAATCTCAGTCATCTATGGTGCTCTGTAATACTTTTTCTCTAACATTCATTGGAGAAGCTATCACAACAACACTGCAACAGGAAGAGCTTTTTCTCTATTTTCCCGTGTCTTCAGACTCATGGCAAAGGTGGAAACAGGCGAACAAGCACAGTAAAAAAGAGAATGTTTAACATTTATCCACAAGGATTAATAGAATGAGGAAATAACTGAGTGACAGCTTATGTACCAGAAATATTTTATCCTTGCCCTTAAAAGATGTTGAACATAAGAAACACAACACAACACACACACATACATACATACACACACGTGCGCGCGCACACACACACGAACGCACTGCAGAAGAAAAACGGGAGTGAGGAAAAGGTGAGAAAGAAAGAAAGAATTTGCTGGAGTCAGGATGAGTTCAAACATTTTTACAAGAGTAAAACAGGTGAGTATGTCTAACATACAGAAACAGAGCCATTAGACAGGTCATAAGCTTGATTCATGGTGATGCTGGAGACCATTAGGAAGCAGAGAGAAACCCATAGACCAGTTTATTTATTCCTTTCAATTAGTTTTCACTGTTGTTATTGTTTTATTTTCCCACACTATTGTTAAAACTTTATAATGAAAATAATGTGTGCAAGAAACACTTGAAAGCTACTGACTTTGCTGTGCTTTCAATTAGCTCTGGAATCTGTGACAACTATTTTTATTATTTTCTGTGGACTCAATTTCCACATTTTTACCTACTAGAAAAAGGTGGTGCTACCTTACAGAGAGTTGGCATGGGGCTAGGTCTTTTCCACTAAGTCATGGTTACTGTTTACTTAAGTCAGAAGAAACAAGTGTTTAAATATTTTTGTGATTTCAAAACAGTAACAGAACATATTCTGAAATTATGACCTAAAGAGACTATATGCTGGAGTTTGAGAATATTTCTCTGACATGTATTTCTTCTAGGATTTAAGTTTTAGTGGAGTGAAGGCTCAGTGGGTAAAAGCACTTGCTGTGTGAGTGTGATGAACTGAGTGCGGATCCCCCAAATCCACATAAAATCAGGTGCAGTAGCATAAGTCTGTAATCCCAATGCTCCTTTGATGAGGCAACTGGTCTGGTGAACAGAATAGCAAAAATAGAGACTTTCCTGCAAAGAAAGTGACACTTGAGGTTGTCCTCTGACCTCCATAAGCTGTGGCATTTGCCCAGCTGGACTCACACACAAGCTAAGAAGAACACACACACACACACACACACACACACACACACACACACAGAGAGAGATAGATAGATAGATAGAGAGAGAGAGAGAGAGAGAGAGAGATTTAGAAATTAAGTTTAATTTAGGAAAAAAAAATAACTGAGTTTTCAATTGAGTTACTGCTTCCCAAACATGGCTATACATTAGGATAGCAAGAAAAGTCAGAAATCAACTGTCTGATTCTGCTGCAGCCCCCTGATTTGATTGCAGGAATTCCACATGGACACCTGGACCTTTAAAACTTTTTATATGATTTAGTCTTGCTGGCATAATCAAAAGGTGTTATACCTACCCAATTCACACAGCAACATGTCTTAGTCTATGGCAGTAATGATAAAGATCTATTCCATTTGAGGTATTTTGACTAAATTCCCAGTAATAGAATGAAATCACTGGCTGAAAGATTTGATAATATGGACCTAAAACATACTGAAATTTTATCAAGATCAGGAACTATTTTCCTGACATTCAAATATCTGTTTGTCTTTCCGTGATGTTGTTCCCTTTTGTCTCTTCCTTCATATGTCTTCCTCTTTGAAATCCGGCGGAATCACCTCAAGCTCTGGTTATGTTAAGAAAAAATGAAATAAAGTCTTCTGTGCACTTCTCATTTTCAAAATTCATTCTAGCCCTGTTCATGAGCACCCAATCTCACACTGGGGTTCCATACATAGAGGCTCTAATTTCAGCATTACCGAAAATGCTCAATCTCGAAAAAACATTGCCCTAATGTGAAGTCAAAGTATTTAAGTCACAGGAATATTATAGGGACTGAATGTGGGGACCACCATGGACCGCAGATCCCTGGAACTGTTCCTTTCTCCTCTTCTATATCTTGTCCCCAATTAACACCATTCAAAGCGGTAATTCTCTCCTTCTACTACACTGTGCCTTTCCCACATATCTGGGTCCTCAGTGTTTCATTCTACATTTTCTCATTCCAAACTTATCTTGCATTGTGTTTATCCTATTACATGATTTTATGTTACAATCTGTATCTGAAAATGCTTTTTAATTTTGTTTGAACTAGAAAATACCATGCGCTTTTTTTTTTTTCAGTCACATTTGTAGCCTTCTTCTATGTCATCTCTTTCCTCATCCTTTTTCCTATGCCTAGGCATCATGCAAAACTCACTTAGGGGCTGGAGAAATGGCTCACCAGTTAAAGGTGCTTGATTGCAAAGCCTAATGGCCTGGGTACAATTGTTCAGTATCCACATAAAGCCAGTTGAACAAAGTGGTGGATGTGTCTGGAGTTCTTTTGCAGTGAAAGGAGGCCCTGGCATGCCCATATTTACTCTGTCATTCTGTCAGTCTCTGTGCCTGCATCTCTTTCAAATAAATAAATAAAAAAATACATTAAAAAAATCACTTGGTATGGTGGTATGCACCTGCGCTTCCTGTACTCAGGATACTGAGATACAGAATCCTAAGTTTCAGGCCAGCCTAGGCTCCATAGACAGATCTTGCCTGAAACAAGAAAAAAATATCCTCAATCTACAGTGTCTACATATACACTTAATGAAGTGTGCAAGAAACAAGAATTGCAACCATTGTTCCTGAGAAGCAATGAGGTCATGTTGTCTGACCTCACTGCTGTGTTTGGTCTTAAAGAGTAAGATAACAGCAGAGACACTGCTGGATTCTCTGAGTATGAGAAAGCGGCAAGATGTCAAAGTACATAAGTTATTTTTTAATATCTCTGTGGCAGTGTTCAGTAGTTCAAAGTTGACTATACTTTTCCTTAATGCTACACAGAGAAGAGTCTGGGTACAAACCCTCACTGTTGCCTGGCAGCAAAAAGCTGATGCCTAAACCCGGCGTGGTGGCACATGTTTTTAATCCCGGCACTCTGGAGGCAGAGGTAGGAGGATCGCGGTGAGTTCAAGTCCACCCTGAGACTACATAGTGAATTCCAGGTCAGCCTGAGCTAGAGTGAGACCCTACCTCGGAAAACCAATAAATAAATAAATAAATAAATAAATAAATAAATAAATAAATAAGCTGATGCCTAAAAAAATGGGAGGAATCGATCCCACATATTACCATGTATCACCAAGTATTTGATTTTAAACTCTCTTAGACTCCATTTACTATGCTTCTATGGAAGGAAACAATGAATTTCAACAACTGGCATGCACTATTATCTAGGGAAATTTACTACTGTTTCATTTCAAACTCTCTTGTTAACAACTTCATTCAAGATTCTTTTTTTGAAATGTGTGGGTGAAATCAATGGAGGTTTCCAAGTTTCCAACCCTGTATAATAGACATATGTATGAAACTATACATTTCCATGGCAATCTCTTTCTAGTCACTGGAATATAAACTGTCTTCACTGTATGCAAATCTGACTTAGCCTTCAAAGGCTGCTCTAACTCCCCCTGCAAAGATGTCCTGAGTTCTTCTCCACAGTGACACACTGATCTCTTCTTCTTATGTGTTATATTGAGGGTCCTCTGAAACATAACAATGAATAATTAATTATTATAATATTTTAGGTCTTTTCTACAATACATATGCTTTGATTTCACATTTTAGCACTGATTAGAAGCTTCTGGATGGCAGAGACACACTTTTCAACATGTCTTCTTTGAAATTCTGTATTTATAGAAAGTACTAAAACACTCATGCTTATTCATGGACCCTCAGTGACTTTGGTTGTGGGAAGAAGAGGGATTTTAGGGAAGAAGTTGACCTACAGAACAAAGGGTAAATTTAATGAAATCTGGATTTACTTGCGCACACCTTTGCTTTATGAATTCTCCACGGCATTTGAAAGCTAGCCCTGGTTCTCTCTTTGGCTTTTTTCTATGTCCCTTTCTTTCCTCTGTTGTTAGTTGCCAGGTGCTTTGGGAATGCAAATGATTACTTTAACATTAGACCAAAGCAAAATAGAATTGTGGAGGGAGATCAAAGATGCCTCCTCTAATACATCTCAAGGCCAAATATGAATGATTTCTGAATGATCTACTTTTACTAAGTCTTGCCACACAGATAATCAACAATCATGCTACTAACAAGAACCAAGGACAACCAAAATCTATCAACAAGACAAGAAAAGACAGCTGACTCCCTGGCAGGAGGTGAACCAAACTCCCACAACAGCTAGGGCTCAGGTAAAACCACAGAGGAATTGGAACAATGAACTACAGGGGACTGCTTCCATAGCAAGCCTGGCCACCTGCATCAGAGTGAAGGAGACAGACACTGAGAATACTCAAAACATACCAAAGAAGAAATCCAAAAGCTGCTGAGAGCACAATATTAAAGTAGACTTAAAACACACCTACCATGGCTCAAGGAATTTGTGGAAGAGGGAGAAGAAAGATTATAAGAGCCACAGGGTGGGAGGGAATATCCAGAGGCATTGTCCCATCCCCACAATAACTGACTGCTGCTCTTATAACTCATAACCCACAACCCCACAGGGAATGCCACCAAACCCACTAGTGAGGGCCCTCAATGGAATGTGGGCAGCAGGAAGGAGAAAAATGATGGTATTAATACATAATGTGTCCATACAAAGTTCCTATTTAATTAAAAAATAGAGCCGGCTGTGGCGGCACACTCCTTTAATCCCAGCACTTGAGAGGCAGAGGTAGGAGGATCACCATGAGTTCAAGGCCACCCTGAGATTACATAGTTAATTCCAGGTCAGCTTGGGCCAGAGTGAGACCCTACCTCGAAAAACAAACAAACAAACAAACAAACAAACAAACAAACAAACACAAAAAAACAGAACCATGATACCATATTTAATTTTATCTTAACTTATACATCTTGAGAAGGGTGTTTCAGGTCTGTCCAGGCTAGTCTTGATTCTTAGCTCACTGCAAGAGCACTGCTTTTCTCGACAAATGAAGCCTTGGTCGGAATTTTAGCTAAAGAGAATAGAGATACTTTCAAAGATATAGACAAAAACATGGGCTGGAGAGATGGCTTAGTGGTTAAGATGCCTGCCTGCTAAGCCTAAGAACCCGGTTCCAATCTCCAGGTCCCACGTTTAGCCAGATGCAAAGTGACGTAAGGGCGCAATGCTGCACTTGACCACAAGGGGGCGCACATATCTGGATTTCGTTCACAGCAGCTGAGAGACTGCTTGTGCGCCCGTTCTCTGTCTCCCTCTCCCTCTCTCTCTGTCTGTCTCTTTCTGTATCTCTCTCCAAATAAATAAATAAATAAATAAAAATTTTAAGAAGATATAGACAAAAACAAAGAAGAGAAATAAAATAAAATTAAGGAATAGAATCACCAACTTTCAGGCTGCTCTTTGGACTGGGGAGAGATGTAAGTGTTCTTTACATTCCAGTAGGAAAGGACCTCTCTGCCTTTTGCTAGTACTGCCTTGCCTACTCACAAGGTAAATGTTTGCTTGAAATGTTTTTAATAATAATAATGATGATGATGATGATGATAATAATAATAATAATAATAATTTTAAAGTTAGGCTTAGATGCTTGCCTCAAAATCTAAGGACCCAGGTTTGATTCCTCAGTACCTATATAAAGCCATATGCACAAGGTGGCACATGCACCAGGAATTTGTTTGCAGTGGTTAAAGGCCCTGGCACACCCTTCCTTTCTTCTTTCCTTCCTTCCTTCCTTCCTTCCTTCCTTCCTTCCTTCCTTCCTTCCTTCCTTTTTCTTCCTTTCTCATAAATAAGTAATAAATAAATAGATAAATAAAACTTTTTAAAGTTGTGACTAGAGATGGGGAACTCAGTATTTTGTCTTAAAAGTAAACAATGTATATCCTGGCACATTTTAATCACCATATAAATGAAATACTATAACTGACAGGTGTAGGAAAAGCCCTTGTATTTTTCTTTTTTTGGTTTGTGATAGGTGGAACCAAAAAGTCCAAACAAAAAAGAATCACTGGAAAGAAAATAATACTGGAGATACATCATACCTTGAAAATCAATTAATTCAACCTTTTACTTTGCAAATGAAGTAACAGTTCCCCAGGAAGATGCAATGACTTTCTCAGGGCAACACAACTGTTCCGACTTGTCAGATTTATGACAAAAACTAAAAATAGTCAATTTTGTGCTCATTAATTCTTTTCTATGCTCAGCTTGTATAAATAGAACTCTGATAGAAGCAGTGATGATTATGAGATGTACTTTAAAGAATGTGGATACATTTTTCAGAACATTTTCTAAAGTATACATATTCTCTGAGAGGGCTGGCTCAGTCATCAAGATTATCCAGAGGATGGAGGTGATGAGATGATATTTTATATGTTCTTCTGCCCCAATGAATTTCAGTGAACGTTTTGGAAGTGGGCTGTTCCCCATGTCAGAACATTTCAAACATGGCCCACACATAGCAATTTGAGGTACATAGCAATTCTTTGCTCCTATGGTATGTTTCCCTGAAGCTTCTCACTGCCCAGGGAGAGCAGTCACAACACAAGAACTCTTACTGACACTCCAGAAGCCAATATGAAACTTCCATTGGTGCTGTTGCTGGGCATGCTATGTGTGGAAAACTTTGCCAGCTGGGGAATGGAATTATGAATTTTATCTTTGCCTTCTGGTTCACTAACTTGAAAAACCTGAGTTAGCATGGGTTTTCATTTCATTATATTTAAGTTTGTTTCGATGTCACCAATATGGACATTTGGGAAAACAAAAAATGTATATTAATAAATAGTCATTGTTTTACAGGATAGGAAAGTAGTATAAAAATGACAATGGAAATAAGTAACACTTAGAATTATGTAAATGAAGCTAACTTTATTCCCCTTTTCATAACTCCAAATAAAATAGCTTCATTGCGAATATTTCCAAAATCTCAATTGGCTGTTCATTGTGCTGAGGAACTTTCTATAAGTGCATACTGAATAGCTTCATAAAATATACAACTATGTAGATATAAGGTATATTTGAATGTATGTAAATATAAATCCATCAAAATCTACCTATGAGGAGAAATCTATTAATTTTTTTCTCCAGTATTGTGACTGTATCAGATACTAAGCAGTTAGGCATTGTAAAATCCACTGAGTGCTGCTCCACTGTATTTTCCTCAGTATGAAACAGAGAACAGAACCGTGGATACAAACAACTGTAAATGACGTCATAGTATTTCCTACTTTGAATCCTGTATTGGCTTCCACTTACAGTTGAAACCTTTGCATATTGTGTGCTGGCATCACATTTCTAATGTGGACATTGTCTGAAACCTTTCTTCTTACCTCATGTCAAGCACTTATTTCTCTGAAGAAGACATTTTTTGTTTTTGAATCTTGTTTCTTGCTGGCAGAGTAGTCCTTCCTACTAACTGATCCTAAAGTAGCCTATTTATATCAGAGAACTCTACTATTTACACACTTGGTTCTTCACAATATTTACTATTTAGCCATTTATTTATGTTTACATGAATTTTTTATTCATTCATTTACTATTTCCTAGGTTTTTCAGGATTTTTTCCCCAACATCCATTTCTATCCATACTGCATAGAAAAGAAAAGAAAGTGCTTGATACAGAATAAGTCCAAAATGAGCAAAAAGAATAAATGAGTTAATTTTAACATAAGAAGAGAAAAATCAAACACATTATTAACCCAGGTGTTGTTCTAAAATATCTTTCTCTCTTTCCCTCTTTCTCTTTCTTTCTCTGTATTCTTATTTCTTTCTCAGTCTTATCTCTGTCAACCCTTCTCAGCTTTTTTTTTTTTTTTTCTCCTTCCTGGAGAAACAAAGAGAAATTAGCTCCTTTTTTTCTACCACAATATAGAGGATTATAAGAATTAAGAAAATTAAGATGAATAACCCTTAAAAGTCTTGCTTAGTGTGTTCTTCTCAGGGGATTACAAAGTGCTTTTTCTGACTCTGGAAGATGAGTCCTACATCCTTCACAAAATACTTACATTAACAAGTCTCTCCCTAAATTACTAGGAAATTATTTAGTGGCATCCAGGGGTTAATACAATTTGCAACTGTGACAATACTATAGACATGCTATAGACATGAAACTTTGTTAAAATGAAATTCTTTTATTCAAGTCTTCATAGGTATACATCAGTTAAGATGAACCGTGATAAGGAAGAGGTTGAAGGATTGTTTAAATAATTAATTCATCTGAGTATACTTCACACTTCTAGCAACATGTTGAATCCTGTGTTAAAAAGAAAAATAAATTTCATGACAGGAATTATTCTTCAAGTGTCTAAGTGACATTTTAAGGACACCAGCTGTCAGAACACAATCAAATAACTATTATTATATACAAACATAATGTATCCTTCCTTGCTATTTACACAATTATGGCCCTAAACTATATAGATCCAAACTCAGTATATTTGAGATTACATTAAAACTTGGAGGTCTCTCTCTCTTCACTCCCTCTTTGCTTCTCACTTCATTTGAGCTTGAAGTACTTGGATTATATCTGTGCAAATATATAAGATTTCAAGACTGACTGGACCCAAACTGGAACATACTGTCTTCCAAAACTACATTTTACAAATGATCTTCAGTTAATTCAGTCCCTTTGGCATCAGGATCCTATGGCCAGTCTAGCAGTACTCTCTCTATAATGATGAACTGGTCAAGATCTCCCAGAAACAGATAGATAAAATAATAACTTGTGGCACATAAACAATGTGACATACATGGCTTGTAGTACCAAAAGCAGTTCAATTTTGGAGGTGAGAATGTTTCTGGCTCCTGAAAGGCTCTTAGTATTCATGTGGGTAGAATGAGTAAGGAGATCACCCAAGGAGAATGATGAAGATGCTGCTAACAGTGACAAAATGATGTAATATGCCCTTTTTGAAAACTTCATTAAACGATATATTTTATTCATTTAACATTTATAAAACACTCATGTGCATTACTAGAATATCAAGAAAGGCAATGTGAAAAAGAACGTGTGCCTCAAGGTCAGGATTCAAATTGTTACTGGATATTTTTACTTGTTTTATGACATTGCAATATTGTTAATTTTTTGGAATTGCCTCTATCTATTTGGCTATAAAATGGGGATTATAAATGCTACCCCACAAAATCATTATAAGATTTAAGTAAATTAATGAGCATATGCCATTTAGCTAAATATCACCCCACAATGACTGAATGTTGCTCTCTCACAACTAAGCAACAACCCCATAATGAATACCAGCAGTCCCACTGAGGAGGGCCCTCCATGGAACAGAGGCAAGGAGGAAGGAAAGTGTCCCAACACATGAGGTACTTGAAAATTTTCAATGCAGTTTTTTTTTTTTAAGTAAGGCTAGTGAATTTACAATTAAACTGACACATGAAACATAGCAAGCCTCACTGTTCAAATACAACACAGGGTCATCAGTTATCCTCTCTCACATGATGGACTTCAAGGCTGAGCTCTTGGCTACACCAGTGGAAGGTACAGACACCAGTATTCTGTGTAAAGCTATTTTACACAGGAGGCCTAGCAGTAGCACCCAACTTGTATATGCGGACGTTACAATATAATTCTACAGACATTTTATTAATATACCAGTTACATCTTTTTTGTGTGTGTGTGTGTGTGTGTGTGTGTGTGTGTGTGTGCATGTATGTGTTTATATCATAGCATCAAGATGCTCAGAACAGAAAAAACACCAATCAAGGTTAAGAAATTCCATCTGATGTTTCTAAACGCAAAACAGTGAAAATCTGGAAGATTAAAACAGCATAATATACTTACTGCTTTTATAAACCTCTATGGGATGTTTCTGGGGTGAAAATCAGCACTTTTGAATTCTGGTGAGCAGCAAATATTATTTGGGCAGATTTTTTTAAAAATATTTTTAGCCCTCAGAAACCTAATCTTTTCCTATTTGGGGGTGACAGTAACCTTAAATCAGCTATTCACAATCTGTTGGCAAGTGAAATCAAAATATATGCTTAGACAACCTTTTTTCCACATCTTCACAGAGAGAAAAAATAATCAAAGGCGTTCTAGGCCCAGAATATAAACTATGCTGACAATTATACAGATCCTGCCTAGATATTCCCTGTGCTAAATTCCATGAGGGGAGTGATGCAGGGATGCCTTGCACATGGAGGAAAATCAATTTTATAAGAGATATATCTTCATGTGTCATGATACAGTGTGTGATTGTGGCCTTTGATGTCTATTTAGCTGGAAGCAAATTTACAGCCATAACTTTTAATTCCCAGAAATGTGGGCAGCAAAAATAACTTAACAGTTAAATAGGAACCTTGTGCTCATTGGGTGAGCCAGGAATGACCTTGAAATTGGACATTCTTCTCTGCTTAAGCATCATTAGCAATATTTTTCACAAAGCAAACCATTTAGCTGGTGGGCCAAAAAAAAAAAAAATGCTGATAAAAATCTACTGCTGGCCACTCTCTAAATTGCCTTGCACTATCTGTTCTCCAGCTGAAAGTGAAGAGCATTGTATATTAAAAGATTTCATTGTGTAATAATGTGAGTACCAGCAGCAGTAATTATAAAATCAATAATTTGTAATAAATATGTCCTCCTTATATAATTACTAAATGATTGCAAAACCAATATTATGCACTAGTTAGAATAGAAAAGATTCCTATTAAAGACTTTCTATATTATATATTATTGTGCAAATCTTAAACACTCTTGGTCAAATGAAGCAAAGCTTATCCTCATCAGAATTAAACAAAATTCTATTTCTCTCAAGCCACTAAAAAGTATTTGATTCATGGTGAAACTAATTATTAGATTAAAATATATGTCTTCCACCAAACGCTGTGTGTGGTAGTCCTACTGCCTCTTGTGTTTTATGTCAGACAATACTGTAAGTATAAACATCCCTGTTCCTCTAATTCAGAAACTCATAGAATCACAGCTTCTAGTGTCAATTAAATCAAGCCCAACTCACCTACAAATGTCCATGAGTCCTCATTTCCCCAATTCACAGTAGGAAGGAGCATGGACCTCCTGGGGCAAGTCCCGTGAATGTCCCACTGGCAATGTGGGAGGGTATCTTTGGCCTTCCAAATTTCCCATAATCCTATGAGGTGAGGAAGAAGGGATCATTTCCATAAGCCAAGGCTGAATGTGCATATGTGGACCTATTTGGATAATACCACAGAACATTAATATCAGCAGATATGAAGAATATTTGCTCTGAATGTATTCTGTATGTGCAGCAAGCTTTGAGCTGGGCAATGTGAGAACAACAACAACAACAAAAAAGAGGAAATGCAAGGGAAAATGTGGTTGGTAGCTTCAGGTCGTTTGTTATCCAATGGGGACATAAGGACTTCTGAAATATTTTAACAGAAATGAGTTTTATGTCCCAGGTTCTGGTCTTGGGCTCTCTGGAGATAATATTGATTAGTCCATGAATATAGAACTTTTATCACATGACCATATGATACAGAAAAGTGTTTTGTACATGTCAAGTCCATTCCCAAATCCGAATGAACCTTGGGCCTTGCAGCCTTGATAACCTAAATATGAAACGTGGGCTTCACATTCCCAAGTGTAATAGTCAGCTTCAGGTTCCTGTGATGGACTTCCAAATCAGGCACAGACTATAGGAGAAATGGCATTTATTTGAAACTTACAGGTCCAAGGAAGTTCCTTAATGGCAGAGGAAGCTTAGACACCTTTCATAGGCCCATGCACAGAGAAAAGCCACCACCAAAAGAAAACAAGCACACTTCAGCAACACACTACTGGAAGAGCTCAGGCACTTTGCACATCTTAGGCTGGAATTCAGATCCACCCCCAGGAAAACTTCCTCCAGCCAATTGACATGCTTAAAAAACACTCCTGAATCTATTGGGAGATATCCATTTAAACTAGCACACCAGATCATAGTGTCCTTATCTCTGAGTTGTGACTTGAGACCTCCCTCCCTTGCCTGCTATAGGACATATTCATTGTCAGCCCTGAGAAGAACTATGTTCTTTACCCAGTGAGCATTATGCAAGGTTAGCTGTTCTCTTGAGAAATAGTCACTAAAAAGGGGTGTGTGGGTGGGGGGGGGTATTTGTGATGTGTTTACAGTTAGACAACTAGATAATGGATAAGTAGGTGATAAATAACATGATATATTTGGATAGACAATAGATAGATGATACACGGGAAAAGGATAGATGATAGATGATGTTTGGATAGATAGATGATAGGTGGTATCTGATAGGAAGAAGAATGATGGGTGGATGGATGGATGGATAAGTAGGTAAACAGGTAGATGATAGATAGATTCATACATATGGTAAAACATTCTTTTGAGGAAATTACTCCTCCAACTGTGGAAGAATAGAAGTTTTCAATGTTCACAGCAAACAAGCAAACTGGAGTGATGATGAAATCCAGTTTATAGAATATAGGGGCAAAATTTCTTCATTCTTAGGTAACTTCAGTGTATTTCCTTTTCAGCCCTTCATCTGATAAGATGAAACCCACCATGCAAATCTCTCAGTCATAATGTACTTTTAATTTTCAACCTCACAAAAAATATTAGCTTCATAGCAACACCAGTAGAGATTATGTGTGTACCACACCCTGTCAAGATGATACACAGAGTGTATCTCCCCAGTGATGCTTGACTGACATATGCATTAGTTGTTACATGAACTCCTCATTCCATCAATGAAAACAAGAGCATTTTCACAATTCCTTGGATAATTCACTCAGTGCCTGCCATAATTTGGGACTCACATTTTCATTTGTCTCAACAAATTTATCTCAATATCAAAATTTTAAATGGAATTACCATTTTTAAAGATTATTATTTATTTATTTATTTATTTATTTATTTATTTGAGAGAGAGAGAGAGATAGATACAGAAATAGGCAGGTGGAGAGAGAGAGAATGGGTGTGCCAGGGCCTCCAGCCAAGAACTCCAGATGTGTGTGCCTCCTTGTGCATCTGGCTTAAGTGGGTCCTGGGAATAGAACCTTGGTCTTTTGGCTTTGCAGGCAAGAGCCTTAACCACTAAGCCATCTCACCAGCCTGGAATTACCATTTTTTATCTAGATTTTCAACCTAGTTTTTCTGTAATACATAGATGAGTGATTATCAAACAACATGGTAGACTTCTAAATACATAACGGGTGCAAAAATGACCATAGGGATGCCAGCCTACCTTGTGTTTCTGGTTTCTCCATGACATCCTGTGCAAACAGTTATAGTGACTAAAATATGGGCAATCCTATGGGCTCAGTGTTTTGGGATACTACTTTTTAAAATATTTTAAATATTTCATTATTTATTTGCAAGCAGAAAGAGATAGAAAGAGACAGATATATAGAGAGAATGAGAGAGAATTGTCACAAATTCCAGATACACGCACCACTTTATGCATCTGGTTTTATGTCTTTAACCACTATCTCTCCAGATAGAAAACACTTTTAAATGACTATTTGATAACCACTTTTAGAATTCAAATTGCAAGTGTTTGATACTTCTATGTTTTGGGTTAAGTATTTCTATTTTTAATATTTCATAGTAATACATATTCATTCAATTAAAAAGATACATGTTTGAACATGCTGACATCAGTATTGTCACAGATAAAAGAAAAAAACAAGTCATATATTTCATAATACTGGATAATAGTTTTGATGACAGTTTTCCTCTGAATTCTACTCAAACAACTCTTAAGATGAGTGGGAAGGAATAAACACTCTCAAAGTGAGAATGGACCCACATTAAATTTTAAGTCAATAAGAAGTTACTAATTTTTAATGACATGTAGAGCAAGATTACTAATTTTACAAAGAAAACTATGGGAATTATCTGCATGTATGAAAATGAGAGGTAAAAATGTTGGAAGTTACGATGTCTCTCAAAAGAAGCAAAGTTCAGTGGAAAGGAGTATTTTGGCTCTTCATTTACAAACTTCTGTGTTTAATCACTAAAATCACTGCTCTGATTAACTGCATACCACTGTTGTTGTATTGTTGCTGTACACCATTCCACATGAAGCATTGAAAGAAACATGCGTAACCATCAGGTTCTGTTTTATCAGTGTATAAGCTTAAAGCAATGCTGAATGTATTTTTTGTGTATTTTCAAAGAAGTATAAAATTATAAACATGGTTTAGAATTACTATAACAAAGAAAATACAAATAATCATTATATTTTCAGAATTGACATGGATGTGAAAGGATGATAAAAATATTAGTTAGAGACTGTGTGATGATATAAAAGCAGTTTACAAAGATTTAATATCAAGTACAAAAGACTTTTCCAAGCACACACACAAAAAAATTCAAGATAATAACAATGTCTTTACAGTGTTTAATTTTTCTTTTTTTTATAGAATGTGGCTGAGGACATTGCTCAGTGGTTATGAGCACTTCCTGTGCAAGAATGGGAGCCTGAAGAGGCCTGAGTGACCACTCAAGTTCAATCCCAGGAGCCACAAAAACATCTGGGCATGGGCACATACATACATCTGTAACCTAAGTCCTATAGGGGTGCAGAGATCTGAGAAGCTTATGAAAAACACTGCAAGCTCAGAATCTGTGAGAGACTCTGGCCCAAAAAAGAATGGGTAGTGAGCAATGGAGTGGGATATCTGGCCATCACAGTTGAATGCACTCAAACGTCCGTTGCAGGCAAGAGCAGGGGCAACACATGGCACATACTCATGAATACACCACACACATACACAAACATGAAAAAAAAATGTACACAACACATTTTCTATATCAAGACAGTGGAATAAAGTCTTTTCCCTGATGAGTCCTAAAGGTTCTGAGAGTCAGAGATGTGAAGTTAAATGCAAATGTCTGACCCGTCATCAAAGGTGCTTTATTATTTGTCAGTCTTGCTTCACTGAGACTCTTCTGCATGCCCACAATACACTTCTCCTTTTTGATGTCCAGCACTTGTCCTGCGATGCTAGAATACTGATACATTATTCCCTCACAACTGCTCTATCCTGCACTCAAACAGTTGTTAATCATTTCTGAGCCTCAACTCAACTATTAAGATTTCTATAGAGTACTAAAAAACACACACACAACTATAATAAGATGAATAGAAATCACTAACTTCACCAAACAATAAAGGTCATAATTTTGTATGTAACTGAATGCAATATTAAATCATAATTTGCTTATATAACAACAATTTCTACACTTTATTAATATGAGGTTTTAGTTCTCTAATGGCTAAGTTTGCTTTATTTACATAATCATATTTAATCCTTACATAATGTTCTGAAATTCTCACTATTATTACATTCTGCTTTATAGAGGTGGGGACCGAGGCAGAAGATATTGAAACGGGGGCCACAATACACTTTAGTCAGTGGCAAAAAATTGTTTAAAATTTTTTATCTCCTAGTATTTGCAAAGTAGGCCTGATTATTTTTAAGACACAGTAAAATTTACTAATAGTCTTATCACACAGCATAGTGATACATGGGAATACTACATTTAAAGAGATCCTAGGATAGCAAGAATTATGAAGGATATGCCCATGAAAGAAGAAGGCTTCATGAGGTCACACCAAGGAGGAGACATCTGGAAGCCAGGAATGTGGCATCAGGAGAAACCAAACTGCCCAACACCTGCTAATAAATTTTGGGATAATGACAGATAGTATTTTTGTTGTGTAAGTCACCAACTTTAAGGCACTTTGTCATAGGAGTTTTAGCAAGCCAAAGCACTTGGCGTTAACATACTTTGTTACTGCAAATTCTTATTCTACTTATATTTATTCTCTTTGAATTTCTGAGTTGTGAAAAAATAAATAGGAAGAAGAGCTGGTGTTGTTAATACAGGATATCATTACTGAAAATCTATTTTATTGTAAAACAATTAAAACATCACCAAAACATGAATAGTGAAAGAGGATTTTCCTGTCCATGCCTATACACCAGGAATGTTTCCCCAGTACACCAGGAACCTGTCCCCATAATATCCTTAAAACTGTCCCAAATTACGTTTTCAAAGAGTCTATATATACTCATGTGGATAGTATGTTTTTACTAAAATGTGAAAATATTATTTGTACCAATTATTGTTTTGAATTTCAAGAATGTATTAGAAATAATTGACTAATTCAAACACAATGTCTTAAGTGTATTTTAAAAAATACAAAAGTAAAATAAAATAGCCTTGAGTCATATAAATAAGTAGAGTGAACACTTACTTCATAACTGATCCTCAAATTATTACACTGTATTCCTTTCAGTCATTTATCCCTCCCCCCCCTAGTTCTTACCATTGATGTACCCTGACATGTGTGGGTTCATCCATCCCAGACAGTATGTTTGCTGACATTGTCTTAGGACAAGCTGCCAACCTCTCTTTAACTATTCTTACTTGGCCTTACCTATTCTCTCAAACTGGATATAATTTAGTAGATATTCAATTTTTTAGATAAATAAACTAAATATTTAAGTATAAAAAAGTCAGGTTTTAATGGAACTTTTGCATGTATTGCTTGTTGTCTGGGTGTGCATTTTACCAATATTTTTCTTAAACAACTTTTTTATTGTTACTAGAGATATACAGTTCCATTATCTATTCATGACTTCCCTTAAAACTGTCATATACTTTTCTCCCTTTCTTTTTTTATAGTTCTTTCCCCTGAATCAAAACATTCCCTCTTGGAGGGAGAAGTGGGAGTTGAACCTCAGAAAGTTGGAGAAGTCCAGAGATCCTCCCAAGTCTATGCAAGAGTTGCAGGATTTGAGAACTGAGCCTTTCTTGGCTCTGGCTGGGCTTGCCTTAGAGATTAGAGCAGTAGACGACACCCAACTGTCATGAAAACTTCCCAAGCCAGTGGGCTCTCGAGTTCATTGTCTTACAATCCATAAAGAAGGACCAGTGCAGATATGGCCAAAGGCAGTTAAACAAGGGTTTGTTAGAAAAGAAAATAGAAGTAAATATGGAAGTGAAAATAAAGCAGAAAATAAAGCTTCCATGCTAAGTTCTAAGAAGATAGCTACCCAATGACTTTGATTTAGGGAATTTTATACCCTTAGGGAAATTGGATTGGATTGGATTGGATTAGTTAACACATACAAAGTAATCAAGCCTTTGTGGTCTAGTTGGTCTTTTGGTCAATCAGTATAAAGAGCATCTAGGGAAGTCAGGGCCTTTTGGATTTCAGTCCCTGTAGTTTGCTTTCTGGAGTTATGAAATCTCTGCTGTTTGTAGGCTCTGCTAGGCCATAGAGATGGCTCTGTGGCTAAAGGTGATCATGACATTCATATTTATTCAGCTGCCACCTCTACAAAGTTCCCTGAGCACTCGTGTCTGTGATAGAGATGAATCTTCCAGTGATAAAATAGTTCTGATTTGTATTTTTTACATTTATCTACTAATTAATTTATTAATTTAGAGAGAAAAAATAGATATGGATATGCCAGGGCCTCTATCTATCCACTGCAAACAAACTGCTTATGCCCATGCTATCATATAATCTCCCTTACGTGGGTTCTGGGGAATCAAACCTCGGTCCTGAGGCTTTGCAAGCAAGTGTCTCAACTACTAAGCTATCTCTCCAGTCCCAACTCCCTGTCATTTTGATGAGTCATGGACTTATCTAGTATTCTCCATCTGTAAAAAAAGAAGGTTCTCTAACCAAAAGTGAATTAGCATTAATCAAAGAGCACAATTTAGAAGATTTTTTTTTGAGGAGCATAATGCCTCAATTTAGCCAGAGAACAATGGAAGCTTCCTTTTGAGGTCTATGACTTTCCAAGCCATAGTCTTTTGACTCAGTTTTCTATACAAGTCTTGAATTCCCTCCCACTGAGTGGGGGACTCATATGGAATCAGAGAGCAGTTGATGACCCAAAAACTTATATGCCACTATTGCACCCAGAGGTATATCTTACTTGGGTGGCTGACTTTATAGTTTGCAGGATTCACTACTTGTTAAGACTATAGTTAATTTTTCTCCTCAAACAGCTCCTACAGCACTTTGCAGCATTATGACAACTAGCCACTGGGAGATCTCAGCTCCAGCTAGATTTTTCCTGCATCTAAAGCCTGTAGTGACTTCAGCAATAGTGTCTTAGATTCTAGTATGGTTGATAACCAAGTGCTTTGGCAATGGCTGCATTGTTTGGGGTGCCATCTGAGTCTTCCTGACCTACCACTTTCTGTGTGTGTATGGTATGGTGACTTATCTCCAGCATTGAGATTTACCTGCAAGAACCTATAGTTTCAAGGTAAAGCTTTCTCTACTCCAGCAAGGTATTGAATTGTTATGTCTTTAGTGTAGCTAACTACTAAAAATTTAAAATGACTTAAAATGATTTTGAAGTCTCAGAGTTATTCCTCATCTTTCTGTTAGCTTCTAGAATTGCTTTGGAAAGTCTAGTCCTGTTTTTATATGATATCCTGTCTATTTTAATTGATTTTTGCTTATGTCTGCATCATGTTTTTCAGTGCTGTGTATCAGTGCACTGATGGCCAATCCTTTTTTCAGAAAAATTGCCCAAGTCTTGCTTACTTACAGGTGGCAGTTGAGGCAAGATCTCACTCTAGCCCAGGCTGTCCTAGGTAGCCTCAAGCTCATGGTGATTTTCTGATCTTAGCCTCCTATATGTTGAGATTAAAGGCAAGAACAACCACAACAGCTATAAGGCACTATATACTTTAACCTATAATCTACTATTTTTGTAGACATCATAACAGTATATCATAGAGTAATTCCTTTAGAAGTATTTCTTTAAAAAAAAACTATTGAAATGTCTTATGAATAACAGTAGAGACTGAAAGTGCATCAGTGTTTAAGGGCAGTGTAATAGGATACAAGGATGCAATCTGGAACCTGTTGAGTGGTGAGGTTTCAAAGCAGAGGTATAGAATACTTATTTAGTTATGTACATTAGGGAGAGAAGCATGGGCAGGAAAGATAAACTTTTGAATTAGTACATATAGGGTTTTAAAACTGATGATATCACCAAAGGAATCAATGTAGCTTAAGAATAAAAAAGGATTAAGGTCTGGGCCCTGGGACATTACAATAATAAGGGAGCAAGGAGAAGTAAAAAAATAGAGAAGAAGCAGGTGGTGAAATAAGAGGAAACCTGAAAAAAACTAAGGGAAAATGGTTAGGTATGAAAAAGGACATGATTTGTTCAAATAAAATGAGGGCAGAAACTTGGCCATGGGGGAGGGAGGGCAGTATATATGAAGACAAATAAAGGAATTGGGTGAAATTTTCAGAATAAGTTGAAAAAGAATGAAACAGAAAGCTAGAGTGGAAACTGGTGGAGGGAATCACTTCGTTCTTGTATGTTTTGAAACCTATAACAGAATTGAATGCACATTTTTTGTGCTGATGGAAATAGTGGCATAAACAGCAAAAATGTAGAATGCAATTGAAAAGAGGTGAGAATTTCGAAATAATCTGAATAAATAGTTTAATATAATAGGCTTGATGCTTCTTTCCTTAAAAAGGCCTGGTTGCAACCTCAGACCTTGTGTGTAGAAACCTTGTTTGGGGAATAACTGTAGTCCCAAGAAAAAAATAAGAGTGTCACAATTGGCTCACTAAGTAACGTGGATTATGTGGAGCTTTTTCTTACCTTCTGAAAGTACAGGGTTTTGGTATGTGCCTAATAAATGTAGAGAGATGACATGTCCCCAGTAAAAACCCAAGACGCTGAGTCTTCAATGAGCTCCTCTAGTATAAAACACTCCACATGTTATCATATACTGTAGTTGGGCAAAGTAAGTATATTGTGGTTGTTTGAATTGGGTATCCCCAATAAACCCAGGTGTTTAGAATGCTAGGTCCCCATCTGATGTTACTTTGGGAGGTGAATCCTTTTATCTTCTTGGGGTGGGCATGGGGTGTTATAGTCAGCTTCTTTTTGCCAGTGTGGCTCACTCTTCTGCCATTATTGTCCACCCTATATTAGCAAAGAGGTGCAGCCTGTGCTCTACAATTATTCCCCTACCATTATGAGCTTCCCCTATGAACTGTAAGCCAAAATAAATCCTTTCCTCCCATTATCTTCTTTTGGTTAGGTGCTTTGTCCTAGCAGTGAGAAGCAACTTCAACAGATGTTGCAATCAGGCTTGTATAGCTGGCAGAAAACAGCTGACCAAGAACAGCTTGTGGGGGGAAAAAAAAGTTTGTTTTGGCTTATAGACATGATGGGAAGTTCCATGATGGCTGGGGAAATGATGGCATCACCTCTTGGCCAACATCAGGTAGACAACAGCAACAGAAGAGTGTGCCAAACACTTGCAAGAAGAAGCTGTCTATAACATCCATAAGCCTGCTCCCCAACTCAGGAGGGTACCTAGCATTCAGAACATATAGGTTTATGGGGGACACCTGAATCAAACCACAACAACATGCATGCAGTGTGATTGTGTTGTAGGTAACTTTTGTAAATTGCTTGTTTCCTCTGTACATGACCTTGGATTTATAATGTCTTTCCCTTTTCTAATTTTGCTTGTATTATTTCAATGTAATAAAAAGACCATGAGGAGACAGCTAAACAATTTCAAGTCCTGCTTAGCAGATAGAGTATGCTGCTGACATGAAATCTCCATCCACATAGATATTTTTAATAATATTTTTATTTTTATTTATTTATTTGAGAGCGAAAGGCAGAGAAAGAGGCAGATAGATAGAGAATGGCCATGCTAGGGCCTCTAGCCACTGCAAATGAACTCCAGATGCGTGCGCCCCTCCTGCATCTGGCTTATGTGGGTCCTGGGGAATCTAGCCTTGAACCGGGGTCCTTACGCTTCACAGGCAAGCATTTAACTGCTAAGCCATCTCTCCAGCCCCCACATAGATTATTTTAGAGGACATCGGCCTATTACTGGAAACTGTACAAGTAAGCTTTCACGTCCCTTTCAGTTATCTCCTTTGTGGCTTAGACCCAGCCATGCACTGAATCCAACAATAATGTTGTCTTGTTGCAACATAACGTATCTTGTTTTCTCACTTGACTGCAAGTATCTTTGTGACATGAGGCCTGACCTCTATAGTCTTTGTGTGTTTCACCTTACCTAGCACTTAACAGAGAATACAGATGAATTTCAGTGAGTATTGGTTGATGCTTTTCTCCTAAATCTATGAATATAGCTGTTAGCTTGGGGACTCCACTTGGGGCGTGTGATAATCACCCATGAAATATCAATGTGAATCTTAGCAAAGATTCTTAGCAAAGTTCTCCAGTGTTCTTCTCAAATATCCTTCCCTCTTTCTCTTCCCTCTATGCAATAGACTCTTCTTCCTGGAGCTTTACTTCTCAATATTTTCAAAGAGAGTACACTGTTAATACTGGTTCCTCCCTGATTAGAAGTATACACACCTTCCTCCATGCAATCCATAAGTCTTTTTAAATTAGGACATCCATCCAGACGACTGGGGTCTGGGGATGTCCATTTATCCAAACCTTATATAGACTTTGTATTTGATTCTTTTCCTCAAACTTCCCCCGACTAGCCTTCGTATAACATTTTATGCCAGGCCATGATTAGACACCCACTCACTATCCCACATCTTCCAAGCCATTCCAAGAGCCACAAGCTCAGTGGGAAGGATCTTCCCTCTAAGATTATTGCCAGAAACAAAAAATATATATATTTATGAAAAATGACTAACATTTAATAAACTCATTACTTTAATACAACCAACTGCAACTATAAACAAAACTACTCATCTCCATGGCTTAAGTATGTATGACTTACATGTATCTCTTACAGCAGACAATAACAATAGTTGCTTGGATGGAAGCATTCTCCACAGCATGTGAAGAACAAGGGCTCAACCATGATGGAAGAACTCATAAAAAGGCATATACTATATCCTTTCATACCTATAAAATTTCACATGGAAGATTTTTCCAATTCTAGAAAATGAAACTGGCCTACATAAAGGTAATAACATTGTTAAGTTAGTGCTGAATAACTGCTGGATGACTCAGCACTTCTAGTCTCACTGCTCCAACTCCATATGGTGCTATGATTTTAGTTTCTGTGCTGAGACTTTCTGCATAATGCTTTCATATGTGTATAAAGACGCTCTCTGTATGTCCTCTCACTCCTTCTCTCTCCCTCTTTCTCTATGTGTGTGTGTGTGTTTGTGTGTATGTCTGAGTGTGTGTGTGTGTGTGTGTGTGTATAAACAGGGATAATAGAGACAGGAAGAAAGGAACCTTTGTCATATCTATATGAAGGCAGAGGATATAAGAAGCTTCAAAGTGGAGCACATTGGCAGGAAAGAGAAAAACAAGACAGTTTCCCAATTCACTTCTCCAAGGCTATGCACTCTAACATGCTTGGGATGTCTAAAACTTATTTTCTCTTCCATTGACTTGTCAATTTATATAGATGCCATTCTTGATACATATTTTGAAATGTAGAAATTGTCTTGAGGTTGATAAAGGTCCTTAACTTACACCTAATCATACCCTCTATGACATAGACTAAAATCCTTTGTCATAGTTACTATCAAGTAGCATTTTAAATTAATTGATCAATTGTTCTGATTTCTTAAGAGATCCACTGAACAGTAAATTCTTCCTACTAATACCAGAAGTATATTGCTTTTTTCAGCATTGTTTCCTTCAACCAACTAATATGCTTTGGATATTACATTTGACTTCCCAGCTAGAAATGTGAAATTCCTGTGCCCTTTCTTCAGTCTGGATAATTTGCTCTCATAAAACATAGAAAGGTGCTATCCAATGTTGATTGGATTACTGTGAAGGACACTACTCAGAAATAGCCAAATCGAGTAGATGCATGGAGACACAACAAGAGCAAAGGGCACAAGCACCTGTGTACTGTATGGGCATACCACTGCCCACCCTCCTGATGAGCTCTCTTCTCAGAACTTCCCAAAACTCATCTCCTGGGGAAGTTTGAGGGATGTTTCATCTGGTAGCAGCAATCAACCATTGACTCAATCTCCAGCCTGCTGTTACCACCTAGAATTAGGAGTGAATCTAAACATTCCAGGATTCTTATCAAAGATTTGCAAATACACATATCATTTTGTGGTAGCCATATCGGGATTGCCTATATTTCTATAACTAGAAAATCCTAAGGGTGACAGGAACCAGAGACAAAGGCCTAATACACAGGCTTGTTCCTATGCCATACTAACTCCTTCCCTTGTAAGCCTGAGACAAGCTACATTTTGGATATTGAGAAATCTGCTTTTCTGTGGTAAAGGAAGAAAAATGGATTATATATAGTCTATAAAGAAGACAGTGTCTTTCTAATGGACAGAGTGTGCTTGGTAAATTAAAATAATGTCATTGTGCTTCCATAACTCTTTCTCAGTCACCAAAGTAAATAAAACTGAATACAGTAAATAAATAAACAAGTAAATAAAATCCACAATAAAATCTTTATTACTTCTTTCTGCCTAGAAATATAATACATGATATATCTCTCATTTAAAAAAAATCTTTCTGTAGTTAACAACTCATTTTGTTAGAATGATTTATGAAAAAAACTACAAATTTTATTTTCATTTTTAATGAAACAATTGACAAATAAATGGATAAACATCTATGTAGATTAGATATCAAAGGAATTGATTAAAGAAAATATGGGACCACAGAATGTATAAATACATGGTACAACACAAGTTCATTTCTTTGGAATTATGATTCAGTGTAGCTGGTCTAAATTTAGTTATTTATGAGTATTTAAGAAAATCAAATGAATGATTATAAAATGGAAAAAAGTAATCTTTGGTCTTTCTGATTGTTCATACTGATGTCTCATGGAACTCAGAAAGGCTTTACTTGTGCCCTCTAGGTTAGCATAAGGACACAATGTGCAATAGGCAGGATTACCTCTCTTTAGCTGCTTGAATAAAATGAATGGATTTATTTTTTAAAATGTCCCCCTAAAAAGTATTTAGTATATCTTTCTTTTGCTAAAATATAAGAATCTGCATTGAAATGTCAATTCAGGTTTAGAAAAGAATCATTCTTGCTCTATAATAAAAAAATTTCTATAAAATTTTTCATTAAGCTTTTATTTTTTACCTATTTAATAGAGCATATTTACTAGGTCTTACTGGGCTGTACCACTATCTATGAAAATTAATCATTTCTATATTAAATTTGCAGATTGCCACTTATTTACTGGCCTGGGGCAAGCTACGCTTTACTTTTCTTATTCAAGTATTAAAGGACATCCATGTAGTAAATGAGTTTCTAATATTAGATATTCTGGGGAAGTAAAGGGAAAACATTCTTTGAACTGGAACATAAATGGTTTATGTGTGTTAGGCTGCACTGAAATATAGTCAGATGGAAATCAGAAAACTTCCTCTCACAAGATGATTTTCTCTAGCAAAAATGACAGGATTTATACAAAATGAGCTATGTGAGTTTCTTGGATGGACAGATACATGGAAAAATATAACATATTTTGGATTTTCATTATATTTTATTATGCTTTCTTTTGCCATTGTCTACCCAGTTTCCTGTGAATGTGTGTGTGCACACACATGCATGTGTGTGTATTTGTGTGTGTGCATGTGTATGTGTGTATGTTCTATGAGGACTTAATGTGCATTACACCAAAGTGTTTACTATTTATTCTCAATACCTTTGTTTTACTATTTTTCTCAATACATTTCTATAAGAGTTCAGTTTTGTAAATGATATAAATAAGAAGATATAGTTAAATACAGAGTTCAAATTTGCCTCTCACCCAATTTTCTCTAGTACCAACACCTTGTATTATTAGGATGTATTTGTTCAATTAGCAGATTAATAATGATATATTATTCTTAGTGAAATCTATATAATTATGTTTCCTATGTTTTCTCCTAATATGCCTTTTCTGTTTCATGATTCTAGATATCATAGTAATTACTCATCATGCTGTCTTAGAGGGCTGCTGGTTCTAACAAGTTTTCATCTTCCTTGCCTTTGACGACCTTGAAATATTTAATTAGTGTTTCTAGTCATTTCATGGAATGTGTCCCCACCTGGATTTATCTGATGATGGTTTTGATTTTTTTCATGAGTGGAATGGTGCTACAAGTCTGAGGTGGAGGAACTGACTTTCTTAACACATCAGATCAAAGCTGTACAATAGCCGTGTGACTTATCATCACTGAACTTGGCTTTTTCATTAGGTGGGAGTGAGTAGTATTTGTCGGCTTTGTCAACCATGAAATTGTCATTTTTTTTTTTTTGTCCTTGTTTACATGCTTTTCTCTTGGGAAGGAAGCTGATACATACAGCCCACACTTAAAGAATGGGGAGTTTTGGTCAGTGTCTAGAGGTGGGTGGCACATAACATTATTTTTAAGTCTTCTATATGGAAGATAACATTGCTTACTTCCCATTTGTTTGCTAAATATTTATGTAAGTGTAAAGTTACGTATTTTTTTTTTAAATATTTCAATAATAACCCTGTGAGCACCTTTACAGGGACAACATTGTTCTTAGTTTATCTCTGTGCAAGAAAACAAGTTTGTATGTTTTGACCCATATAAGCATCCATATTTACATGAGAGTTTCATATATAATAAAGTTCTATCATACCATTTCAACATTGAGGCTGATATCAGACTACAGCCATCCTTCATCCATCTGTTTCGTTCTTCATTCCTATTTTGAACACTTGTCCTTACATAGAAGAATAGCAAAGGCATACTTTTTGAACAGCTATAGGGCATCTTACATCAAAGCCTTGCCATTCTAGGCAAATAAGCTACCATTAAGCTATAGCCACAGCCCACAGAATCTGATCTTTTAGCCCTTACAACTATGAGTAACAAAACAATATGACTAATGTAGTATGCATGCATGGTTTTGGGGGAGCTGTTTGTTTAGAAATTCATCTGTAGTTATTTAGATCAAAATACCCTTGTTATGGGCCTTTATATGAGATGACTTTTTAAAAATGTTTATTATTATTATTATTATTATTATTATTATTATTTATTTTTGGAGAGAGACACAGAGAGAGACAGAGAGAGAGGGAGAGGAAGACAGAGAATGGGGGCTCCAGCAGTCTCTCAACTACTGTGAACGAAATCCAGATGTGTGCGCCCCCTTGTGGCAAGTGCGGCATTGCGCCATTGCGTCTCTCTGCATCTGGCTAAATGTGGGACCTGGAGATTGGAACCGGGTTCTTAGGCTTAGCAGGCAGGCATCTTAACCGCTAAGCCATCTCTCCAGCCCACTGAGATGACTTTTTTTTAATAAATTTATAATAATAACACTGTTTGATCACATTGCACATGTTAAAATGTGGTTCTTCTGAGCACATATTAAATGCTTTGGTGTGCATACCTCACAGTCAATTCTTGTCTTATACATTTTAGTGGGTTTTGTCAATTGGATAATGTAATGCAGACTTTTTCTAGCAATGCACTAGTATCACCACCAAACATTACTCTGCCTCACCTCCCTTCTCTTCTCTTCTCTTCTCTTCTCTTCTCTTCTCTTCTCTTCTCTTCTCTTCTCTTCTCTTCTCTTTTCTCTTCTCTTCTCTTCCCCTGAAACTGTATAACCACTACTATTTTATACTCCCTATAGATTTTAATTTTCAGTATGTCATATAATGCAATCATACAATATGCAGGCTATCCTTACTTCTTTTTTCATGTGGAAATGTGGTATGGGACATAGGTACTTCTTTTCATGGCTTGCTGACTCATTTTTCATCATTGAATGTTCCATTGTGTGTTCCAGTGTACAAGTGTTCATGTAGTCATTCAGTTACTGAATGACTTGTTTCTTCCAATTTTTCATGAGTATTTAATAATCCCACTTAACACATCTGTGTATAGATTCTTGTATGGATGTACATTTTCAAAACTGTTGAGTGAATACAAAGGAGTATGGGCATAGGATCCCATGGTAAAACTATCCTAGCTTTGGAAGAAACTGCCAACATGTCTTCAAAATTGCCTCAGTCAATTATGTGCATATCTGTAATGAGAGTTGCTATCAATCTGTTATCTAGATTGCAAGTTGTATTGTTATTTTAAAAATTTGTTATCATTATAAAGAACATATGGAACAGTACTACTCCTTTAAATTTGCAATTCCATAATGATAAATCATGTTGAAGATTATTTCATATGCTTTTGGAAATTTGCATATATTTGGACACATATCTGTTAACCTCTTTCTCACATTTTTAATTTGTGCTATTTGTTTTACTATTATTGATTTTTGTTTATTTTTTTTAATTTATTTGAAAGCACAGAGAGAGAGACAGACACAGAGGAGACAGAGAGATTGGGCACTATAGGGCCTCCAGCCACTGCCAACAAGCTCCAGATGCATGTGCCATTTTGTGCATCTGTCTTTACATGGGTACTGGGTAATCAAACTCTGGTCCTTAGGCTTTGCAGGCAAGCACATTAACTCCTGAGCCATCTCTCCAGCCCTATGGTTCATTTCTAAGTAATATTTTTAGATTATGGGAGACATTTACTCATAAGACTTGCATTTTGCAACATTTTCCCAACCTTTGACTTCTGCCCTTGTTTGAACAGTGTATCACACAACAGAAGGTTTTAAAGTTAATAAGCTCTATTTATCATTTATTCTTCATTTTGTTCTACTTCTAGCAATTTCTTGTGAAAAGTTTATTATTAGATCCCAAATCACTCATACTCTTATATTTTGTTTCTTATAGAATTTTTAGAACTTGGCTTTTTTTTTTAATTTAGTTAATACTCAATTGAGCATTTTTAAAAATAAATGTATAAGGTCTTTCTAGGCTCCTTTAAAAATATGGACCTGTCTTATGGATTAATTTATCCACCAGCATTCATTAATGCAACTTACCCCCAGTACAGTGGGGGTGGTGAGGCAACATTGCTTTTTATTTCTTATAGTTCTTGCTTCAGACTGGGACCTGGAGATTATAAACTGCTGGCTTCTTTTCCTAGCTTTTAAATATGAACAGTCTAGAGCATACAGAAATCTCATAATCAAGCAGTCATCAGTATTTTTGAAAAATTTAGTGTTTATTCGAAATGACATTTTAAAAATCAATACCTGCTAATTGCAAAAACTAGAAAGGAATGAAGTATAGCAGAGCCCACACTCTGCAGTGAGAACTTCATAGGTGCTAACAGCAGAGCTCAGAAATGTCCTGTATTATTCTCTTCATCCTCAGGATGTGAAGTATATCTGACTTAATTTATAAAACAAAAGCTATTTATTTCTTATTAATGGTGAGAGTGGGGGAACTAAACTGCAAAATGCAAAGATTCAGATTTTCCTTGTAATGCTTTGCACTTCACTGCTAATACAGGTCCCAGTGTCCTACCAGTACCACATCCGATTTAGCTCAGGTGAAGTCTGTTTCCAGGGTGCTATCCTGTGAAAAATGTATTTTTAAGGGTTAAATTATTGGTATATAATATTTGTGGTATTAAAACAAAATTGTCACAGGTTTTATCTACACATGCCTGGCTCTTAAGTAAGAACATAATTCCTTTGAGAGCAAGATCACAGAGGAAATGTTACCTGACCCATGTAGAATACCAAGAACCCAAATGCCTGCCTATCAAACTCTACTTCCATCTTCCCCATTTTAACACTTTGCTGAAGACAAACTTCCTTCCTACCATCACCTAATTACAGCTTATAGATATATTCCTATATCCTTTGAATCCCTAAACCTTCACTCCTCCCCTTGCCAGATGTATGTTTGACTCAAGAACTTATTTTATCTGTCTCCTTTCAGAAAAACATTCCCACTTTATTGTGCAGAATTTTGTTATTATTGCATTTATTATCTGTAGAAAAATAATTTTTGCCATCTCTCATGCCTTTCATTGTTTCATCATTTCAACCTTTATGAAATTAAGATTCATCTCAAAAATGCAAAATATATTTCTTTGATTTCTCATACCCACACATGCCTAATACAAAACAGAACCCAATAAGTGTGTAATTTAAAATTGATGAATGTACTTTCCTAAGCATGAACGATTTTAGCCAGCAATGACAGGGTCACACGCTTAGAGTTTAGGACTGAAAACATTGTGCAAAGGGTTCAATGCTAAAAATACAAAAGCTTGTCTCTATTGGGAGAGTTGTGAGAGAGCCTCAGGGGGATGGTGGAGACAGATGGTAGGGAGATGATGTATTTTCTTTTTACACAGGACAAGAAAACATCGAACATGACCAAAGAAAATGGCTTTGCAATAGTTGAATGATTGAATTAATCTAAGACATTATGAACCAACTTAAATTGTGATAATCTCCGTTATAAATGAGTCTTTGATTACTACCTCATACTTTAAAACATTTACTTTGCACTTCTTATGAGGATTCTAGGAATGGTGAAGTATCAGAGATCTATAAAGTAAGGCTTTTGTTGCTGAGAGCTCCAATCATTTGTCAATGTGCTGCAAATGTCACACCTTTCACTAACTTTCTGTCAAATCTCAGATTCCACCCATTGCCTCTCAGAGTTTCATGTTCCTCTTCAAGAAAATAATGGGTTGGAATAGATGAGCTTTTCTATTCCTGCAATACTCCACAGTTGGATGCAACAGTTGGCCCTTCTTAAAATACTGCTGCCCTGGGCTGAGGAGATTGCTCAGCAGTAAAGGCGCTTCCCTGCTCAGCCTAAAAACAACCCAGGGTTCGATTCCCCAGTACCCACATAAAGCAAAGATGCACCAAGTGGCACATGCATGTGGAGCTCATTTGCAGCTGATGGAGGACCTGGCACACCCTTTCTCTCTTTCTCTCTCTGGCTCTCTTTCTTTTTCTCTCTTCGTTCTCTCTCAACCCTACTACACCCTCAAACATCTGTTTGCTGTCATAAAAAAGGCTCTTAATACTAAACTGAGTCTGTTAACAAGATGGAAAGTTGACATTCCATACACCTACTGCTAAGGAAGAAGGAAGCTTCAGAGAAGGCTAATTGTGAGCTCTGTCATTTTACAGACTCAGGCAAATGAAGAATTAGCTGATGCCCATTTGAAGGTGCCTGTGGGAGAAACACTCAGAGGTGCAAGTATTTTGGAAACTGAAAACAGCAACCTGGTCATTATCTGAGTAGCAAGTGAAATTCATGGGATGGGGAAAACCTTGCTAGGAAGAGAAGCTTACCTGTTGAGGGAGAATATATGTTGCACACCTCTAGTGTGTGCAAAGACTGGAAAATGTTCTGAGGCAAGGTACACCTGTGGGATTTCACAGTGCAATCTCTAGCTTATTTCTCATAAATGCAAACAAGGTTCCTTCTACATCAACGTAGAATTTTGTTTTGGTTCTCCCTTTGATAGGATCCACAAATCATTTTCCCATTCAGTTAACACCTTACCTATAACACTAAGTTAAAGTGGTCAGACTTAGGTGTGTGGTCTGAATTAAAAAAATTATTTTCTTCTCTTTTCTTCATATTACTTTCATCCATTACTTTGCCTTCCCCACAAGCAAACTAGTCCTGGCTTTAAAAAAATATTTGTTTTTATTTTTAGAGAGATTGAGAAAGAGAGAGACACAGAGAGAATTGGCATGCCAGGGCCTCAGGTACTGCACTCAAACTCCAGACACTTGCACCACCTAGTGGGCATATAAAACCTTGTGCTTGCTTTACCTTTGTGCATCTGGCTTATGTGAGATCTGGAGAGTTAAAGTTTCGCAGGCAAGCACCTTAACCACTAGGCCATCTCTTCAGCCCTATTCCTGGCTTTATTTATTTTATTTGAGAGTGAGAGAAACAACAGAGTAAGTATGGGTGTGCCAGGGCCTCCTTGTTACTGCAAATGAACTGCAGGTGCATGTACCACTTTGTACATCTGGTTTTATGTGGATACTGGCAAATCAAACCTGAGGCAGCACACTTTGTAAGCCAGTGCCTTTATCCACTTAACCATCTCCCCAGCTGCTTACTTGTGGTTTTTAATATGACTTTCTAGGTACCCCATAAGTACCTTGAGGGCAGCCAGCAGCTTCTTTGCTTTACCTGACATACCACTTTATATTAACTGGAGCATATATTAGACACTTATATCACACTTTCCAAGAGATTGTTGGCTTGATTTACACAGTCAAAACTTGAGAGCATGCAGCTCTAGGGAATTTTCTGTTTGATTGACTGCCAGAAAATGGACTGGACAGATTTTAATGATGTCAAGTCATTGATAAAGGTTTACAAGGGTTGGGGTTAACCTTTTCCATTCTTTTAAAAGGGTAGATTACCTCACAGGCCACAGTGCAAATGTCAATGACTCACCACAAGGAATTGGGTCTATCTGGTGCATGGCTTAATCATTAGCGTTAGAGACTGCTAATGAAATATCGATCCCGATATAACACTTCTTGGAAAGTGTGTAAGTTAATATCTGCCCCCTAATACATGTGGGTATATTAAGCTCACTAGGCTGTGAAGTGTGCAGAGATGGAAGTTCATAGCTCTCTTCAGCCTTATGAAAGCTGCTGATTCCATGGCCCTGACTGTACTCACCACTAAAGTAATTTTCTATGGAGCCTGTATATAACCATAAAGATGAGCTACACCAATGAGAAAGAATGAGCCAGTTGATGTGATATCCATTGAAGTCCATGCTTTCTGAAGGTTAACAAGCTCGGCAGACTGCATCACACTAATATAGCTTAATAATCAATGTTCCAAATTATTCTGACCAGTAGAGAACTTTATAGCAACTTTCAGATAATAGAGTTGCCTATTTTTTTTCAAAAATATGGTGGGAAGCTAAGTCATTTTCCTATAAGTTTTATTACCCAAACAGTATAAACCTCTAAAACAGTTCCAGAACTTCAAACAGTGCAATTACATACATAGAGTACTAAGTGTGCATATAAAATTTGAAGATTAATTAATAAATCAACACCATCTTATACCAGGTCATTCTTATCAATGTTACACTCAGATCAAGTCTATCCTCTGGACAGTATAAAACATTGCAAACAACCAAAGAGAAAATTTCTGGAATCTGAGCAAATAATTCACTCAAATGATAAATGAGTGAGGTGCTCTCATTTAACTTTTTGATGATATTCCATGAATTCACAGACACACACACACACACAATCTATGATATATATATATATGTTACTAGTCTAGAAATGACATTTAGATTGCTGCTTTTACTATGCAAGTGATGTATGAGCACATGTGGTTCTGTACTTTTTTTTGTTTTCCTACTGCGATAGTTTTGATATCAGAGGAGGTAAAACTTTTTAAGTTAATGACCTTTAATCTAGGTTATGTGTTTGTAGTCACAATTTCCCAACGTCTGTCATGTGATATTCGAGCAATGTGCTTTGAATTTAAAAAGTGCAAATAAGAAGTATGGCTAGGTGATTGTCACAGGGAATCTTGACTATGCATTGTAGAACAGTGTGTGAAACTTTAAATTTCCACCCAAGAAAAGGGACAGCAGACAGGAGATGGCAAGTGTCCCTAATAGGTAAATGATCTCTTCCCTGGCTATCCAGTGGTTCGGATTTGGTGCTCTCACCAAATAGATAAATGCATAGAATTTGAAATAGCAATTGGCTTTATCTGAAACAAACAAGTAAAATGTTTATGCAATTCCACTACTTGCCATTAAACTACGCTGACATCAGGAAGATGATCTGTATTTGCCTGTGATAGCTTTTAGCCCCTTGGACATTATTAAGTAAAAGTGGTGTCTAAGTGACTGAATTCTCATTCTAAAAAGTTTAATTGCATGGCTTCTACTTCCAAAGTGGGTTTTGGTAAATATCAGCTCTGGTTCCTTTCGGTTTCATTATTTTTAAATTACAGATAGACCATAAATCATGGTGTTGATAAGAGAGTGGCATGGTGTTTTACATGCAGAGCAGATCGTACAGCACATAAAGCTTAACTAACAAGTGAGCATCCGTAGGTGTCATTAGCACCATTCATATTGATGAGTTCCCTTAGGGTCTGGTTTCCACTATGAACACTCATTTCCATGAAGGACCACTTCCACATGCTATGCTTATGAACACAAACAGCCACAAGGTTGCTGGAGGCAGCTTCTGAAATGTTTGATCCATTGATGATAGCCATTGTAACCTGTGTCCATTGTGTCAGTCTTTTAGATAACTGTGGATCCTATTGGGTTATGTTCCCAAATATTTGACAATATGAAGCAATATAGTAAGAACACCTACCTGTTATTAGGGAATACTCTTTTAAAATTAGGGAGTATATATCAATGTACCTGATATGAATTAGGAAAAAAGACAGTATCAAAAAAGCAAAATACAAATTCTGAAAGTAGGATTTTGTTTCATCAAAGGAGAAATAAAGTATATCAGGTTTATGGTGATTTTTGTTTGTTTGCTTGAGATGCTGGATGACTCTTCTGGCCCAAGCTTTCCTGATATCACTCTGTTGATCAGGCAGAGGACTTGAACTCATGATGATTTCCTGTTTCAGCTTCCTACATGTTTAAATTACAAGAATAAGTGAATGCATCTAGATATAAGGTCTATTATTATTATTTATTATTAATAATTATTTGAAGAGTTCAAACACACTTGAGCACTCTTGGCTGTAAATCACATGAAACTTGATCATGTGTACCTCTAGATTTCTCTTAGCTACCTTACATATCATTTCCAAATCTAGTTTTCTATTAAATCATCAAATCTAGTCATGGTTAGGTATAGAGTAGTCAGCAGGTCCATGTTTGGATTGCATGGGGGTTCTGGCCCTGAATCCATCAAGGTGGCTCCCAAGGTCCCTTGCAGAGGTCCCTGGGAAAGAGATAATCTTTTCTAGGAGTCAAGCTCCTTAGTGAGTCTGATCAGTTCAATGATATTAACCGAATCATCATGTTTTCTCATAAAATCTCTCCTGTAGGGATCTCCAACTTTCCTAAGTGATATGGTCAACTCTACAGTTTTCTTGTTAGAACATGTGCTTGCAAAAGCTACTTTGCTCAATTTGTGAAGGTAAAGCCTTTCTTAGCTCAGAAGCTCTTAAGATGTCGTCCATATGACTCAGATTCAAAGTGGGAAAAACATAATTAGCACTTTTCAGCTTCAAAGAAGATTATAAACACAGTCTAATTAAACTTCCCAACACCTCCCTGGTATGGATGCAGTCATTTCCCCTTTCTGGACAGGTTAAGATATCTATTTAAGACTTGCGTATACAGATGCTCCTCTCCTGCAGGGCAGCAATGAAATCTCTCTCCACTCAGCAGGGATCTAAACAAAGTTAAGTTTAATCAAACATCTAATCAGCATCATTTTACTGAAAAAAAATATGTGCCTTATTTTGTGCTCTGTGGTTGCAAGGAGGATAAAACCACAATCATTATCTCCATATCTTCTGTTGTTAGATAATTTAACATGAACAGACTGGACTTGAAGTCATATAGTAAATTGCCACAAATTAGCATATAATAAGGAATAGACTATCCAATTTCCAGATAAACTCTATTTTCACCATTCTGTAAGTTTCTACCAAAAACACTCTTTCAGGAATGCAAATGCAATCTCCTTGCCTTTCTGCTTACAGGCCTTCCATGAAGTGAAAGGATTATTCCAAATATTTTTGAGAACATTTACTAACCTTTCTATTGCTAGTCACTGTCTTCTAATGGGACAGTGTCCTCCCATGCCCACACTCCACAGTGAATCCCTTACTTCATCAGTAGCTCACCTTCTCTGATCTGAGCTGTGAGTCTGTCTTTGTCTGTGTCCATTAATCCCCTGTCTGCCCAGTGTGTTTTCTACTCCTTGTGATCATGAGCTCCCTCTTATTCCTTAATAATTTGTCCCATATCCCTTGATGCCTTTTCTAACTTTGTCTTCCTTTCATTGCTATATCCTGACTCTCTGTATCACTTGAAACATCAAATAAAATATATTAAATGATTATGATAATTTTATATTAGATTAAACTTATGGAACAGATAAGCCTTTAGTTATTTTATGTACCCAAAGTTGGACATGTCCCCAAAGTTGCAAACTTTATTAAAGGACAGAGTTGCTCTCACACCCCACACTCCACACTCACTTCTTTACCCTCTATCTTCTCACGCTGCACTCTGCTATTTATTACTGACTGTTCTCTGTCATCACCACACATTTTGGCTTAGTATACATTTGGTCTTCAGTATCTTTCACTTTGCATGTACATGACCAAGGCATTATTTATTCAGATTCCAGATACTGAACTAAAGTGGCATGTTACTCTGAACCATGTTCTCTGATTAGATTAACTGACGTCTCAGATGCTATCACACAGTGCAGATTCTAACCATCTCAGTCTTAACTGTTTCTTCTTTTCATTACCTAGATACTGAGTTGTGAACTTGTTGACATGAGTCCTTGGTTTTAGCTGATTTTGAGGTACTCACAACTTAGTTCATGACTGATAATTGACATTTGTTTTTTAAAAACGTCCAGTGTATCAAATCAATGACAGATTCATATTGGCTTAAATAATTTGATACATTTTCATAGAATAGCAGTATATTTCATTGGTAGTTAAATAATTGAAGTCATGTGGAATACAGGGAAGGAAGGTATATGTCCAATGGAGGGAATCACAGCAGTGATGGGTATAGTCATTAGGGTAGGAGCTGGAGAATTCCATGAGGACTCACTCTTATTTTTTTTAATTTTTTAAAATTTATTATTTTTTATTTATTTATTGGAGAGAGACACAGAGAGAGATAGACAGAGAGGGAGAGGGAGACAGAGATGGGTGCGCCAGCAGTCTCTCAGCTGCTGTGAAGGAAATCCAGATTTGTTCGCCCCCTTGTAGGCAAGTGCGGCATTGCACCCTTGTGTCACTTTGCATCTGGCTAAATGTGGGACCTAGAGAGTGGAACCACTGGAGATTGGAACCAGTGTTCTTAGGCTTAGCAGGCAGGCACCTTAACGGCTAAGCCATCTCTCCAGCCCTCACTCTTATTTTTACAAGTGGGCTCATGATACAGAGTTGTCCCAGAAAATGAAACACAGGTGTGTCAAGAGAAGTTAAGAGAGAACTAAGGGAGATACATTTTGTTCATTTAGGCAAATTCTCTAATCTTCTTGCCTACATTAAGGAATGGTTTATTCATATTAGACTGCAGTGGGACAGGGAGTCTTTGCTCCACTACATCTAAGAGCAGGACTCACCTTGTGCTGTAGATTCATCCTGTGATAAGGGTGTAGATTACTTAATAAGACTTCCTCTGATCTTCTGCATTGTATTCTGGGTAAGCCGAGAAGATAAGGAATAATGGGAAGTTGTGTGAAGAGCCAAGCCTTGCCTAAGGTCTCAAGAATCTTGCCTCATACTATAGAACTCAGCGCTGTGGACACAAGTCTGGGAGATGGTTCACCTCTGTTGCATGGGAAAGAATATGTGGGAAATAAGAACTTGTAGAAATGTCTTTGTGATGCACACATGCAAGCCATACTTTGTGCAGTAAGAAATAAGAAATACTCATAGTTTTCCCAAAGGCAATATGCAGAAGGTGCCCTTGAGAATCAATCCTACTGCCAAAGACCCCAATGCAGATGTAATGATGAAGGTAATAGTGTCTCTGAAGAGAATGTTCACTGAGTGTACTGCAATATTAATACATAGGCAATGAGTTTATAGGAAAGACAAGAAGGTACCAATCCATGTCTAGCAGCCCTGGTCTGATGAATCATCCCTGTCCTAATTCTTCATATTTTAGAGAAGAATTAACAAATTTAATTAAAATGCAAAAGTATACCTGGAATTCAGTATGCAGTACTACATTGTAGTTGCATCTGATATTTTTGGGACTTTGGTATTTTAAAATGATTTAATTCACAGCATCAAAGCAAATATACAAATACATTCTATATGTATACACAATTTGTATGTGAAAATATGTATTACATAGAACCTGGAATTCACTCACAAACTGGTCCCATGATTATGGTTACACAAATACCGTGTAAGACCTTATCACTAATAAGTAAGTTCAGTACTTTGTCCCCCTGACTCCCATCAGCTGCTGAATGGCTTGCTTAGTAGATCATTCATTGCCTGGGGCCAGCTCAGTCAATGCGTGTCTCATCCTTTGGTCAACTGTGTTATCAGGACTATAAGCAGAAATGCATTTTAAGTTTCTAAATTCTAGTTTGCCCCCCATGTTTTAACCATACTATATTCCATTGTGAATTTTGAAAATACACTTAGATAAAATACTTACAGGATAACTTGGGTAAGTCGTGAAGTCACATTTTGAAATCTTGTGCAAGTTTTAAATTTCATTGCTGTGCAATGTATAAAGCTGTAAATGAGTTTTTCTAGAAAGAAAACATGACAGAGTGACTTAAGTCACAGACATGGTATAAAGTACCAAGAGCCAGGTTTGTGTTCTGGGTTGTCATCTAGTGACTGTGCAACAAGGAAAAGACAGATAGAAGCTCTGTGACCCAGTTTCCTCATCTATAGAAGGTCAGTTGTGTGTTCCTAATATGATTGGTATAATTATCAAAGTCCTCAAAACTCAATAAAGTCTTCCTCAGAGAAATCAAGCATATGCTGTGTCACAATAAATTATCAACATTACCATAAAAGGTAGTTGTATTAACTTATGGATATTGACAATAATGCCTTTAAAACTTAGTTTCTCCTCTTCATCTGGAATTCAGTTGTGGCAAAACTTCTGTCTTCTTAATTAATGTGTTCTAGAGATTACTACCATGTAGGTCTCAGAGGGACAGAAGCTGAGACAAGGAACTTGTAGTAATTCAAATATGCAAGCCTCTAGTGAATCTGAAATTCTGACCAGGGTCCCAGCACACTCCATTTCAACAAGTCCTCTAAAAGATCCTGAGGCTTTCCAACATTTGAAGACCACCATTCTATTGAAATAACTGTGAGAATGGTTCTTACAGTTGCTAGCACTGATGGATTCTGACAATTGGAAAACCTAAGGGTCCCTGTCTCTTGGGCTCTGTTTTGTCCCAAACAGATAATAAATCATGAATCCTCAACAATTTAAGTACAGTCCTGTCTGGACACAATGTACAAAGACAAAAAAGCTTACAGCTTTTTAAAAGTCAGGTCAGGGTGTTGCCACAGGATTGAGGGTAGAGAGTAGCGTCTCATCAGACAGGTTTCATTAAGCCTCCAGTGGAAGAGTAGAGTGGGTACATGGGTGCCTGGTAGCTTTGAATGTCAGAATGTGGAATGCCCAGGGGGATCCCTTGCTTCTGACATCTGTTTTGTTTCTTTGTGTTTTGTTTTCCTTAGCTCTGGAAAAAGTCAATTCTTTATTTCTTTGTCAAAATTTCTTGATCCCCCCCCCCTCCTCTTGCTTTAAAGTAGATTTGAAGAGCTTATTCATAGGATGAGGGAGCTATGTGAGTAAAGAGAATGACTGGATCACCTCTAGGTAAGTTAGAGAGATCTTGCCTAAAAATAATAAAAATAAAAATATAAAGGGCTTGGGGTGTAGTTTAATGGTATAGCTAATTAAGTGAGTCAGTTAGTTCAATCCCCACTGTTACAACATAAATAATTAGTAAATAAATACATAAGTATCCACCTCTAGTCTCTTCATTAACTCTCTCTGCAGACACTTTGGAAGCTCTTTTTCTTAAGAGCAACTTACCTGAAGAAGTGTTCATTTCCTCCCCCTAAAAGCGCAAATAATCCTATGCATAAAGCATATGTCTTCGATTAAGATGATTTAGAGCCTGCTCCTTGAGGAATATTAAAGCTGGCGTCCTTGTGTGAAGGAGCATTTTGACTTCTTATTGAGGCAGATTACATTTCAAAGGTCATCAAATTAGTGGGATGAACTTGGACCTATTTGAGCCACCAGGAATAACATCCACTAATCCCAAATATATTATCCTTGATCCTCAAATCTCTCTTGTGATAGAAAAGGGAGTGAAAGGTAGGTGTTGGAATTAGCTGCCTTGGAATGACTCTGGGACAGAACTTCTCAATATTAATGGCCAATTAGATACTCATTATGGCAAAAGCCATTAAGTCCCTGAGGGATTTTTAACACCTAGAATAGAATTGCAGGAAATTCCAAGAGCTGGGGACTTTTCTACCAAACATTCAGGTATTCCTTTGGGAACTGTTCTGGACCACATTAAGCCATGAGACTCTTACCAAACAGTAATATAGCTGCCTAATTTGTCTCTCTTGGGGTCAGTGTATTTACATTTTGATATAAATCTTGTTATTGGCTACAGAAGAGGGAGGGAATGCCTTATAAAATATAATTTTTAGTACTTCATGCTCAGGAAAAGAAATAATCCAGACTATGTGGGCTTTTGATTTTAAGAACACACAATTTAACTAGTGTTCCAGGGTCCCTCTGTGGTAGACAGGTAGTTGACTAAAGTATAGGCCACTAGATTTGACCACTATACTGGTAAAGAAAGAAAAATAAAAGACAGATTACACGAAGTAAATGAAGGGAAAGAGCACATCTCCATATTGAGCCCGGCACACCTGACCAGCTGCTGTGAACACACCTCTCCAAATGGATGTGATCACCTTCTCCCTCTACCCATGGTCCTTGACACATCAAACCTTTGAGGGAAGAGGTCTTTGGATCCACCTTGCCATCAGAAAAAGACAACATTACTATGATGTTTATTTTTCCTAGGTCCAAAAAAAAATATGCATCTGTTTATCACAGCTGATATATATGAAAGAATTATCATAAATTATTAGAAACAACAAAGAGACCCCAGAGTTTCTTAACTGTCTCTCCCACTGACTCTCTCCTGGAGTTAGAATGCACTCAGCAGTCTCTATGCCAATGCCAGTAACAGCCTTGTTCCCAGAGTTGCATATTTAACTTCATAAAGAACAAATTTAACTTAATTAAAATTCAAATGAAATTTCACCAATTCCAATTTAAAAGACCATATTAGATTAAGTAAGACTGAAGCTATGTTCTTTGATTTGGTGATGTATTTCAATTTAATTTATTTTATTTTGTTTAAATTATTCTCTTTCATTTCATTGTATTGTATTATACTTGATTTGAAATGATTCATTCCTTTTTGAGATTTGTGATGATCTCTCTGATGAAGGATTGTGGTAACAGCAGAAAGAACATACAATGAGTGTGAGAAACAGGCAAGGTTCTTTCTTCTAATGTTAATTGTTGGTGTGGGTCATGTTTGTATATGCATGGGCAACTCTGTGAGTGTGCATCCATGTGCGCTTATGTGTGGAGGCCAGATATCCTCAGGTGCAATTCCTCCTCAAGTGTTGTCCACATTTTTTCCTCACTGGCCTGAAGCCTGCCAATGAGGCTATGGAAGCTGGCCAGTAAACTCCAGAGATTCATCTCTCTTTGCTTCCCCAATATCAAGATTACTAGCATGCACCAACTCAACAAGCTTTATAATGTGGATATTGGGGAGCAAATTAAGGTCCCTATGCATGCAAGCACTTTATTGACTAAGCCATCTCCCTGGTCCCTCATTATTTTTAAAGAGTGTAGTGATGAAACATAAGGATTTGATTATTTCAATTTGTATAAAAAGTAACAAAATGCATCAATTTATATTGATTTTTTCTGGTGCTAAATGATAAAAGAACATATGGACTTATTTAAAACTATAAAGAGCTACATAGCAATTGTCATGAAGGAATATCAGGCTCTTCATCCAAGGTTTCTATTTCACCTGCATTTTCTCTCATTTGTCTGATTGTCCATCCATCTGTTGTAGAGAAATGCTAAATATTGCTAGTCAGATCGACCACTTCTAGGAGGTTTTTTCCCCATTTTTGCATAGGATGAAATCTTACTATGTTAAGTGTATACAATACCACACTTTTACTTTGTTATTCTCAAGTTAATGTGTGTCTCCTTCTACAAATCTTTGTTTCAGGTAATTTCTCATTGCAAAGGTTATTCTGGTCAAATACTTCTGCTTATAGTACCAAAGGTAGAGAATCTCATGATGGGGAAAGGGTGGTAGGAGCAGGTTCCCAAAATCATGTCATCACATCATGAGGGAGGATGTAGAGGGAGAACAGCAAGCAAGGTAAGGCAAGGCAAAGCAAGGCAAGATAAGACAAAAAAAAAAAAAAAGGTGTTAAGCATATAGCTGATGGTAAAAGTTGGGAAATAGGAATCAGAAAAATCAGGAAGAAAGGAGATCATGTAAGATATAGTCATACTGTGTTATGGAGGTGGTGGACAATGCTGAAAGATTTTCTATAATATAAGGGATACATTTAATAATTCACTGAAACATAATAAGGAACTTTCGATTAAGTATCATGCAACTAATTTACCATACATGTTCTAATTTCTTGTATATGAGATTTGAATGCCTAGTTGAACCCATACAATCAAATACCCTCATTTAATACTAAATTACTACTGAGGTGGTATGTTGCAGGGCTCAAAAGAGAAATTCACACAAATAAAATTTTGTATGAAATTGCTGAGAGTTCGCTGATTAGCCAGATAAGAGATGTTTATTCCTTCCTAGCAATAAATATCAATGTAAAACAATCTTCCTTTTACCCAAGGATTTACACATGAATACAGAAGCCTATTGCTGGCCTTATAAGCCCTGTTTGATTAGATTCTGTCACAGCTTTCTATGTTATACGGGAGCTCTCACTACCAAACACTCTTAGGGTAAGAAACTTGATCCCCATTTTCATATTTCCACCTTCATGCATGCTGCAAGATGGATGATTTCCAGGTGTGTAGTTGAACTTTTAATCTTCAGTCTTAAAATACAAAAAGGAGTGAACTTTTTCTCAAGTGTGGGCAGCTGCACTATTTTTTTTTAAGAAAAAAAAAGTCCATTTATTTCCAATAGATCCATGGTAGGCACTGTGTTTTGCACCCTTAAATCAATTTAGCCTTAAGCTCAATTTTCTTCACTTGAATGCTCATCTAGATAAACTCCTTAGGGCTTGATCCTTGGAGAATTTTGTTAAACCTAATTTTATTAAAACTTGGGATATGAAAACCTTGTTTGCATAATTATCTATATTAAATATTTCTACCTGTTTCTTTAGAGAATTCAATGGTAATCCTCTATTTTTTTTGGATTTTACTATATTTTTATGGATTTTAGATGTGCTGGCCAACCCAAGAAAATTTGCAAAATAAGAATGTAGTATATTTTCTCAATTAAAATTAACTAAAACATCTAGATATAGCACATTCTGTTAAACAGAGAGCTAGGCCTATTGCTTTTGATCATGCTTGGTTAAAACTGTCTTATTTCTTTGTCTACAAGTGTATACTAATAAAACCTGTACTATTAAATCTCACAAAGTATTAGATAATCAAGGAGGCATTATGTGGTTGGAGAAATGATTTAGCTATTAAAGGTACTTGCTTGCAAAGCCTGACACCCTGCATTTGATTCGCCAGTATCCACATAAAGCCAGATGCACAAAGTGGTGCATGAGTCTGGAGTTAGTTTCCAGGGGCAGAAGGCCCTGGTACACCCATTTACATGTATTCTCTTTCTCTCTTGAAATTAATTAAGTAAAAATATTTTTCAATGAAAATGTTTTCAAACATTCTCAAATATAGCATGCATATTAAATAGTATCATGTTGTCCTTTCCACAAGGACACAGAGAATCATGTGAACAGGAATGGTTGAGGTAGTGTCTGTCCATGACAGCAGGGGAAACAGGAACTTACTTCAGAGCATCAAGCACAGTGATAAAAACGTTGAGAGTGTTTTTTGTTGCTCCAACGGATGAGCTGACCTGTGGATCAGCTCCTTCTGTCACTAATTTGAAGGAGAAGATCTTAAAGCCAAACTGTCACTAAGCCATCTTCATCCCACACTTTCTCAGAATGAACCCTGACTCACTGCGGGTGTGGCTCTCCTTTAAGGCAAACCTTATGATGCTGACTCTTCAACTTGACTGGATTTAGTCCCCTTGGAGATTGGTGAGGCTCCACTCTGTGTGAGTTTGTTTGTTTGTTTGTTTGTTTGTTTGTTTGTTTGTTTGTTTGTTTGTTTGTTTGTGAGAGAGAGAGGAAGAGGCATATATAGAGAAAGAGAGAATGAGTGCACCAGGGCCTCTGGCCACTACAAATGAACTCTAGAAGCATATGCCCCTTGTTCCTTTAGCTTACATGAGAATTAGGGAATTGAGCCAGGGTCCTTTGGCAAATGCCTTAACTGCTAATCCATTCCCCCTAACCCTATGTTTGTGTTTCTAAAGAGAGGATTTACTAAGGGGGGAAATCCATGCTAAATGTTAGCTGTCATTATCCAACAGCCAATGGCCCAGTCATAGTAAAAAGAAGGAGGAAGTGAGCTGTGTGTTAGCACTTCTGCCTCTTTCCATTTCCTTTCCACCATGGTACAAGCTGTTCCACCATGCTCTTTATACCATAATAGAATGGATCCTCTGAAATGTAAGAAAGATAAATTTTTGGTTTTGAGTTGATTGTGCTGGATATTTTGGCCACAGCAGTGAAAGGAACTAAAACTAAAATACCATAGATATACTTGAGCAATGCACAGTGTGCAATTTACAGGGAAGGGTAGAGGGACTAACCCATCCTTCCCATGGAACTAGCTCAACTAAAGATTGAAGTTCTTGCATGCTGTAGAACCCTATACAAGGTACAGGGCATATCAGGAAGATGAATGCACAGACTTGCTCATCTTTCCTATAGGATTTTAAAGTTCTCCTTGGTGTTAGCGAAACTGAAGTGAGACTCTATATAGGGAATTTATTTTTTGCAACATAATAATAATGTCATCCCCTTCATGAAAATCATAATTATATTACAAAACAATCAGAGTAGAAATATTCAAATCACCAAATGCAGTGACACTGGGGCTACAGAGTGATAAAAAATGAAACACTTAAAGAGATGATGCTTAGCAAAACACATAAACAAAGGAGACAGAGTCAGTGCATAGGTGAATATTGTGTACTCTTTTCCTGATAGGTACCTGCTTTGTCTAGTCTTACCTGCATGAGCTGCAGTGTGTCTTTTAAAGATCTACAAGCCTGTGAATATAACAACAGTCAGGATCTGTTCAGTGGAACTGCACCCATAGCTAGAACTGGGAAACAAGTCAAAATCGTATCAAAAAAATGACCTTACCCTCGAATATCAAGCTCCCACAAATCTGGGGCTACAAGAGGGCCTACACCTATTAAATTCTCTCTAAACTAATAATGGTTATCCCATTTATCTGGAGCTTACTTCACTCTCCATTGCATAATTTGCTTTTCTTTTTCAGATGGACCTGAGGAGAGAATCAGCCCATAGTATTTCACCAGGGCCCCAGCTGAAACCATAGAGTAATGGGGGAAATGAGCAAGAGTGCTGCTTTCTTGGTGAATCAGCATGTGGTAGTTTGAATATATGTCCCCCAATATATTCAGTGTTTTATTACTTTATAGTTTGCATCTGCAATCACCTTGCTAGAGGCAAGGTCACTGGGGGCCGGTCTTAAGGTGTGGTGATGGTTTGAGATTCCATTGTAAAGATATGCAAATATGCCTAGCAGGAGTTCCTGAAGTGTGCTGTGTGACCTTTTGGCTGTAGTTTTGCTCTGTGTGCTGTGGTGGCTGGTTGGTTTCTCTCTCGCTCTCTCTGCTTGGCCCTGTGGAGAACAGGCCGTTTCTCTTGCCATTATGGAACGTCCCCTGGATCTGTAAGCTTCAATAAATAATATCCCTTCCTCCATAACTGTGCCTGGTCTGGAAGTTCATCTCAGCGAACCTGAAGCTGTCTGCTACACAGCACAAGGGTGAAGGAGATAGACACAAAGAACACTCAATTCTTACCAAACCAGAGATCCAGAGACACAGTGGCTCCCAAGCCCGTATCACTGAAATAGACCTAAAACGAACCCAACATGGCTTAGGGAAATTCTGGGAAGTGGGAGCAGAGAGATTGTTACAGCCACAAATTGGATCATTGTGCACAGAGACATTGCCTCTTCGCCAGAACTGATCACTGTTCTCACAATGCGCAGTCCACAATCCCCATGGGGATAACTGGCATCCCCAAACGAGGAGGGTCCCTTCTGGGTGGAGGGCAGGGAGAAGGCCAAGGATAGTACCAACATGTGCTGTTTACACACTGAGTATGTACATAACTAATAAAAAAAAGGTGTGAACAAAAAAGAAGAGTCTCATCATTGGTATGAGGTACTTCTGGAAGCCCATCACAGTCTTCCCATGTCCTCACAAGCAGGGTTTTAATTACCATTCCCTGGCAGTTACTCTGTCTTGTAGGTCATGCCTTCAGGGAACCACAGAGCTGCCCCAGGGGGTAGCCAATTCTACCATCATTCCCTGTTCTGTGCTTGATTCACCCACTGAGAGCCCCCATTCTGTTTTGAGTTCCACAATGTTGCTGAGCATAACAGTGCTCTGGTCACAGTCTCCCAGGCACAGTCTTCTTAGAGAATGCTCTTCCTGAGAGATCCTGCCAATTTCTCATATCATGCTCAGTCACCAGAACCATCCTGACATGTGACAGTCACAGTTTATAACAGGCTTATGTGTAAGATAATTTTAATGAAATATGTATGGCTATTTCTCCACACTCTGTGGATAATCTCTTTACAATTTTTTTTTAGAATCAAATGAGAGAACTTTCCAATTTGGTTGGTATCCAGAATGCTTTCTCAAGCCTTACTTTTATTTAGTACCATTCACTCTCAAATCACATCCATCTTTATTGAAAAGATACAACACGGTTTTATGGCAAAAACAAAAGTGTTGTTATCAATATTCTCTGGGCTTTTGTTCTGGCTGTTCCATTTGTTACGTGTAGACCTTTCAACTTTTCACTTGAAAACATTAAACTTCCTGTTTAAATATGTAATTTCAGGGTTATATGTATCCTAAGAGGTCATTGTGAACATTTCAACAAAAAGCACTGTCTGGCAAAATAACACAGGCCAATGGAAAATCTAAATAACTGACTTTTTTCAGTTATCTCTACAATTAGTTGGGTTACCCTGTAGCATATGATGAGCTGCTCCTTCCTCCAAAGCAGGCTTTCTCACTGTGGAGCAAACACATAGCGTAGACATATTTACACTGATGTATTAGAGGCCCAGTATACTCTATGAGACGAATAAGATAGCTGGAGTAGAAAAACTTTTAGTACAAAGAATAAACATTAATGATGGAATCTGGGACTCTGGCCCTTCTGGTGCAATGAGCTTTTATATCCTTGCTGATGTGATCCATAGAAGCTTTCCCTGAGTGAGTTTGGCTTCAGAAATCCTATTATCCCTCCCCCACTCCGTCACACCAGCTAGCACGGAAACGGGCCATTTTATTATAAACTAATTACTATTCACTTTTTATCAGCCAACAAATGGATTTGCACAGCACTTTTTAAAATTCAGGAACTGCTGTATGAATTTGTTGAAACAAAGAGGATCATTACCAAGTCCTATTACCTATCTTGCTGGCTCTCTCTTGGGTTTTAATTATTCCAGCCACGAGTAGATATTGGATAAGAAGGCAGGTCACTAAAGTCCTGCCAGTTTGAGTCATGTGTGCTTGGTCTTCCTAAACCCCTGTCAACCACGTGGCCTTTCTTCCTCCAGGATACAATAGGAATGGCAGAGGATCATAGACAGTCCTTCTCCTCAAATAACCCTCAGTTAACCATCACTACGCTCCCTCCTCCACAGTCTTAAGAGCCAGTGAGTCACTGGGGCTGTAAAAATTGCTCTACGACTAGCTGCAAGGGTTTGGTAACTGACCTTGGGGACAGGACCTTGGAGTTATGCCTATGTTTGGCATCTCAGTATGTCAGTAACTGTAGCTGACAGGGGTAATGAACTCTATAGCTACGAAGTGCTCCTTGGAAGTGTTAATGCCTGTCACCTTCTAATCTATGACATAACTTATTTACTGAGTTCACTGTTTACTTTCACCTCTGTGTACTAGAACAGAGAGACCAAAAGGACATGATCCTTTGTTTTGTCTCCTGAAATTTTTTTCAGTACCTGTATGAGTGACTAGGACATAATAAGTTGGAAGCAAACATCGGTCTTATGAATGTACTAAACACTGTCTAAATGATCAAATCATCTAGACAACTGCTCATGTCAATTTCTTAAATTCATGATTTTGTAATTCTTGGGCTCTTTATGGGATGAGTAATAAATCAATTAAGTACTACAATAATATTTCTATATCAATCCCCAATGTTTATTCCTAAATCAAGAGCTCTCCAATTTCTTCTCCCTCTCTGTCCATCTTGATGGAGAATGAAGGACTTGTGGAATTCATCATCTTCATGGTGATAACCATTAATTCCACCCACACTGCACTGATATCATGACCTTATTTTTACTCATATTCATATGCAAGACTTTCTTTATATGTGTTCATTATATTTGTATCTATACCATAACTGAATGATTGGATCTTGCCTTTGGGCACAAATGTCTGATTGTTTCTTTTAAAAGTACATCAGCAACATGGGCTTATGCATACTTTTCGTTCCCTTTCCTAGGAGATGGATCTCAGAAGTACCTGACAGAAAAGTAGGGTTAATGCATTCTGAGTGGACTCCATTGCAGTAGTTCCAAGAAACATGGCCTGTTTTCTTTTCATTTTTTAAAGTGCTATAATATCTTCACATATTACTGCATATTTAGCCTGAAAAGTAGGAGCTTGAGGTTTACCACAGTTTGAATCTATTTTATAAAGAATCAAAACCATATCACCTTCTCTCTGCACTGACACTTTCTTTACACTAGTAGCTCAATATTTTTTTTTCTAAATGTGTGTTCCTGTTTACTTACAGTTGAGATAATATCCTCAAAGCAATAGTTCTCATATTAATTTAGTGCAAAAATACAATTATTAGTTTTATCTGTTAACTTCTACCAAAATTAATACTTATTTTCAACCCAGCCTTCAATATAATGTGTTAATGGTGAAGGGTCTTAGTCCCTATCTAAACATTTACAGACACATGTACAATATTGTATACATACACATGCATGTGTATGCACACATACTTACATGTGTAAACACACACACTGCAACAACTCATGAGTGAAAATGCTCTGTCTTTTTATCCTTTAATTTTTTTTAATTTTGATATAAATAAATTACAGTAATTTAGATTTATAGTGATAGTACTCATAACTATTTATTTCCTTTATCCATTTTTGTTTATTTTACATTAAAATACATAAGGTAACTATTTCTTAAGTAAGAAAGGAGCTATATTAAAATTATACATTTGAAAATTATAATGAATATGTCAGTTTTGAAACTGCATATTTCTCAAAATAAACAAGGTGAAATGAATTTTGGAATATTTAAACTATTAGCTTCTTCAATTTTTTTTTAATTACCATTTTCAAAATTGTAGATCTTGTGGGAAAGACAAGCTATCCCTGTGAGGGGCTGGTGATGGGTGTCAAGTGTCCAACATACCTGAGCAGTGGCTGCTGTGCTCAGGTGTCAAGTATTACCAGTTACTTTCATCTTTGCAATGGTTAATTCTCACTGGGCAGACCTTTGTCAAGATGTGCGTGTAAATAAAGCACTCCAATATCTTCTGAGGATAGTAGTTCAGTCTATGTGAGACTGCACCAAGTCTAACAACCTTGGGTGTCATATACTTAATTTAACATTTCATACAATTTGTGAATAATATGTAACTTTGTGCTTTTGAAGTTTTGAATTAATGAAAGAAGAATGGGAGACTGCCTAGAAGGCATTATGTTTTAAATCTGTCTGTTGGGGGCTGGAGATATGGCTTAGTGGTTAAGGCGCCTGCCTCCTAAGCCTAAGAAAGCTGGTTCCAATCTCCAGGTCCCATGTGTAGCCAGATGCAAAGTGACACAAGGGCACAATGCCGCACTTGACCACAAGGGGACACATGCATCTGGATTTCATTCTCAGCAGCTGAGAGGCTGCTGGCATACCCATCTCTGTCTTATCTCCCTCTCTCTCTATCTCTCTCTGTCTCTCTCCAAAAAGAAAAAAAAAATATCTGTCTTTTGGTGTGCAGAGGCTCCCATGAGCCATAAAAAGGATGAAAGTTTCTAAACTGTCTTTATCTTCCTTCTCAGTATCTTGTGTCAGCCATAATTACTATCCAATTGTGCTAGTCAGCTTTCTGTTACTGTAAAAGAGTAACACCTGAGTATTATTCCTACCTGTATAACTCAATGGAGATAAAGAAAATGTGTATTTTGCCTCATACTGTCAGAGGTGTTAATAACAACATCCTCTAGCCCCATTATTATTGTGTCTGTAAGCCAATACATCATGGTAAAAGTAAAAAAGAAAGAAAAGTGTCCCTTCTCATAGTTTCAAGGAAACAGATAGCTAGAGAATGAGGTGAGGTTGCAATATATCCTTTTCAGGTATGCTCCAATGTCCATCTACTTTGCTCCAAATTCTTCCACCACCTCACAATAGCACCACCTGGAAACCAAATCTTTATCATAGAATCCTTTAGGAGATATTCCTGAGAGAAAGTATCACAATGTTTTTATTGTGAAACTAATCCTCTGGCACAAACAAATTATAAATTCCATCTATTTTCCATTAGGAGTTTTGTGGTGGGTCTAACAAAATTTTATTTCTCCCTAAATCTTGTAATATTGTCTCTGGTTTTGTTGAATGTACTTAGTTTCCTTGTTTTCTTATTTTCCTAAGGTCCCATGAAAAATCTTTTAGGACTACCTATGTAGGAAGCAGATGGAGCTTAGAGCATTGCTACATATTATATGGATGTGAGAATAGAGCCCAAACCCTATGCAGAAGTTATTGTAATTTTTTTTATTGTCTGGAACATAGAGCCTTCTTTTTAATAGAGTATAATTTCATTAAGAATATGAATCATATTAATCATTCAACACTGCATATACAAAGCCAATAAGAATGCATAGTGTATTGCAGAAGGTCAAAAGCTGTCAACTGAATGAATTCTGCAAGTTCATCCTATTATTGACCTTGGGACTGATGGACGAGGTATTCCATTTAGGGGAGAGAGAGACTCCTACTAGTCTAGGTAAAGATAACAACAACTATTTTATACTTGGTCCAACAATATATATATATATATATATATATATACACTCAATGTCAAGATTTCTATAGGAAATTTACAGCTCATCCCAATGGCTTAATTAAGCTTTCAGAACACACATATGCTGATTCCAATGACAAATCATGTGAGCAAAAGTAATTTCCTTGCTGTTATTTTGACACCAGAGTCTCATGTCTCTTTCCCATATCTCAGGAGTCACAGGCAGGGTTGTTGGTGATGATGTATAATGAATGACTATGAGATTACAGAAGTACTAAAGAAAGAAATATCTGCCTTACCTCGTTTCCTCAGAGGAACATTCTCTAAGCATAGACTAAGGAATTAATGGGCTCCATATATATTACTCTAATGAAAGAGGGGAGAGAGAGAGAGAGAGAGAGAGAGAGAGAGAGAGAGAGACGAGGATGATAAAAGGAAAGAATAGCCAGTTTAGATCATTTGATGGAACTGACCTCTGCTTTGTATCAAGTGTTGTGTATTAGTTATCCTTCTTGTGGTTGTGACTGAATACCTAGGAAGAAGCAACCTAAGGAAGGATTTATTGTAGCTCATGGTTTAAGAGGATCAAGTCCATCATGGCAGGCAGATATGTTGCAATTCATGATGATGGGACATACAAGTGGCTCTTCTCATATTTCTAGGGATAAGGAAACAGGCAAACAAAACCCTACTCATTACACTAACAAATATTTAACCTTTATTTCAAGTCCCCTTACTATCTGCCTCAGAGTATGCCAGAATTCTCAGAGCTTCTTCTGACAGGAAGATGGAGGATAACTTACTTTGTTGAGGCATATTGATATTTGAACAATAGCTACTCTAATTCAAGTGTGTATAAGGATAAATTTGTAATGAGAAAAGGGACATATATTATCATAGATCCTTCAGGATGTTTGTATACATGTCTATATGTGTATGGCTATATATAAGCATGCATATATATATACACATACACACACACACACACACATACAATATAGATATATTATGATAGTTACCTACTCCTTGGTGGATTGGTGGGACAAAACACCCAACCAGAGGAAGCCTATCTGAGAAAACATTTTATTTTAAAGTTCAGAGGGGAAGCCTCATCATGGCAGGAAAATTGAGGCATGAAGAGAGTGGCATCACAAGTAAGCATATGAGCAGTCTCAGGACTGGTCACAGTGCTGAGCTAATATACCTTAAAGCCCACCCTCAATCACACATGCCTTCCAAGAAGGTTCCACTTCCCAAATTATAACCATTTAATATCAAGTATAAGGGACTGGTGTGGTGGCACATACCTTTAGGGAGGCAGAGATAGGAGGATCACCGGGTTCAAGACCAGCCTATGACTACATAGTGAGTTCCAGGTCAGCCTGAGCTACAGTGGGACCCTACCAGGAAAAATCAAAACAAACAAACAAACAAACAAACAAAGATCAAGTATAGGGCACAATTACAAACACGAACAGCGATACTTTACATTCAAATCACCACATATATATTCACAACTTAGGAAGTTACAGAGTCTTAAAGGCTGGGTGCAATATGCAACATGAAATCATGCCAGTAAGATTTGTATACTTAACCTTAAATAAAATGACCAACAGATTTTGTTTGTTGAATAATTTTCATACAGAATCCATTTTGTAACAATATACTTCAGTCAATTGGAAAAATACTAGCTTACTGAAATTTGTGCATTATTCATTTATTGATAAATTCACTCATTAATGTTAACAAATACATATTCTTTTATGGAAGTCACTAAGTACTTGGAAGCACTCCACTCCCCCAGTACTTTTTCTTAAAATATTTTATTTTCATTTATTTATTTGAGAGAGAGAGAAAACGTGAGAGAGAGAAAGAGAGAGAGAGAGAAGAACGGGCACACCAGGACCTCCAGCCACTACAAACAAACTCCAGATGCATTCACCACTTTGTGCATCTGGCTTACATGGGTCTTGGGGAATCAAACCTGGGTCCTTTGGCTTTGCAGCCAGTGCCTTAACCACTAAGCAATCTTTCTAGCACCTCCCCAGTACTTTTAATGTTTTATGAAATTATAGGAATTACATGATGCATTCAGTCTGTTTTCTCTTCTCTAAGTTTATAATTTTATATGAAAGTATAAATTTTAATTTGATTTATCCTTTATATGACAATATTACTTATAGCTCATTGATTTGATTGGCCCTCTAATATGAATTAATTTTCACTCCTTGGTTGCTATTGGTTCTTTATTTTTGACAATTTCATGCACATATAATGTATTTTGACTCTCATTATCCTCTTTTACCCCATCCTACTCCTGCCAAAACATGTCTTTCCAAATAATTCCCTTCTGGAAAGCTGTATAATACTTGGTGATAGATACAAGGTTTATAAAATTAGCTTATTTTTTGAAAACTTCAATTTGATCAATGGACAGAAAGTACTGTCCAGTTTTTGTCCATAAAATTACATGAATCTACAGTGAATTTCTTTCTTAAATGTTATTATTATTAACATATTTTGTATGGATACATCATGTGTTGGTACCCTCTTTTCTCTCTTCCCTACCCCCATCCTGTTGGGGAAGCTCCTTAATGGAATTACACATATTTCCCATGGAGTTGTGGTGGATAAATGGTGGGAGCCAGTTATTTTGGGGAGAGGAAATGCCTCTGGACATGATTGATCAATCTGTGGTTCTTTCTCAGAAGGTAGGGAGACTGGAAGAGATAATCTACAGTACATTTCTAAGAAAATAGCTACTAAACACCCATGGCTGAATAACTACCCTTTGTTTATGTTGTACATTACCTTCCCCAAATTCAATTCTATTTAAAACGGATGTGGCTAGCTTCATTTGCCACCCATGGATTTTTTTTTTTTTTAATTTCTCAGATAACCCTGGTGTTGGTGTGCAATGGAAGAGTTTAGGACACATTTGTTTGCACACCCAGAATAGTAAGAACATATATGCTCAAGTTGGGACTAAAGTAAATATATTTATTATTTCTCTGTGGGCATTTAAAAATCAACTTTCCTACCAATTATGTGGTGAAAACAGTATTACAGTTTGGTGTCACTACATTTACTTCTATCCAAAGGAATCACTTTTCTACCATTTGTGCAATTGTGAAAACAGTTTGAAATGTAAATATCACTTGAGGTTATTTTGTATAATGAGCACAGTTTAATTACACACATCCAAAGGAAAATAAGGTTTGGGTGTTCAGAGACTTCTCATGGACATACATCTCAGTTTTACCCAGCTGCACAGAATGTATGTATCTACCTATTGCATACTGTGGTATCTTCCATTTCAGCATTACGTGAGTGTCTCCTGAACTTGACTCATTTCTGTTGGACTGTGAAATTATAAAAGACAAATTCACATGGTATGCAGACATCCCTGCATCCCTGGATGAGATATTTTTGCAATGTAAAAGCTCCAGAAATGGTTCTTTCCCTAAAAATCACTTTTCAAATTTATATTAAAAGATAAAAGACGCCTTTAATCCCAGCATTCGGGAGGCAAGGTAGGATTGCTGAACGAGGCCACCCTGAGACCCCAAAAATTCCAGGTCAGCCTGGGAGTGAGACCCTACTCGCAAAACCAAAAAAAAAAAAAAAAAAAAAGATATCTTATTATTTATTTATTTATTTATTTATTTATTTATTTATTTAAGACAGAAAGAGGTGAAGAGAGAGAGAGAGTGAGAATGGGAGCACCAGGGCCTCTAGCCACTGCAAACGAACTCCAGACACATGTGTTGCCATATACATCTGGCTTATGTGGGACCTGGAGAATTGAACCTGGGTTGTTTGGCTTCACAGGCAAGCACCTTAACTGCTAAGCCATCTCTCCAGCCTATAAATTAATTTTTTTTTTTGAGGTAGGGTCTACACTCTTGCTCAGGCTGACCTGGAATTCACTATGTAGTCTCAGATGGCCTCGAACTCACGGTGATCCTCCTGCCTCTGCCTCCCGAGTGCCAGGATTAAAGGTGTATGCCACTACACCCAGCTCACATGTATCCTTTAACATTGCATGCTATTGAAACAAATGAATTGATGCCTAGAGAACAGTTCATATCAAACATTTGGCTAAATTTTTGAGTAACAATATAGCATTGTTTGTTTTAATTTTTTTCTCAAAAGCTTGTGCCAAAACGAGCTGAATAGCAAGCAACATAAGAAGGCTGACTGCCTTGCAAGAGTCGTTATCAGAGACAGGGCTTGTTGAGGAATCTGGGTCATAAGACTGAGCATGCATCGAAGGACCATCCTCTTAGCTCTTTCCACAATGACTTGCTGAAGACAAAGAGAACTTGTTTTGGGTTGTCACAGGACGTAGACATTAAAAAAATAAAAATTGTCTTTAATCCCAGCCCTCGGGAGGCAGAGGTAGGAGGATCGCCGAGAGTTCGAGGCCACCCTGAGACTACGTAGTTAATTCCAGGTCAGCCTGGGCCAGAGTGAGACCCTACCTTGAAAAACAAAAAACAAACAAAAAAAATAAATAAAATAAAATAAAATAAAATAAAATAAAATAAAATAAAATAAAATAAAATAAAATAAAATAAAATAAAAATGGCTTAGTTGCATGGAGTCATTTTTTCCTATTCTCTACTCCTTCCAATTCAAGATTTGCCCAAGAAGTCTCAGATTCATTCATCTAAAGTCCCTTTTCCCTTTTTATTACCTAAATACAATGGGTAACTGAAAAAGAACTCATGCATCCTGAATGTCTCTTCTTTGGAATCTTGTTTCTGTTTTTACTCAGATAAATCAGCTCAAAATGTTATACTGCTTATTAAAAATAACCAGTCCCAGACCACTCCTTGTTTCCTGCTTCAGACTGTTTCTGTCCTTCCCTCTTTACTCCCATCCTTCCTCTCTCCCCCCTTTCCTCCATTTCTCACCTTTACCCTTTATCCTCTGTATCTGTAAAAAATTAATTTAGTACTATTATCTCTATACATTTTAAAATGGAAGCTTACTTCTCTGCAATATAGAATATAAGTCATATTCTAAGAAAATAATAGATTTATAGTTTTGATTATACCATTGCCCCAAAGTGTGAGCACTAATTGGTACTACCCAACACTCTTACTTTTCTTGGTTTTGGTATACAATGAAATTAAGAATTATATGCCAGTAGTCTCTCTCTGCTCTTCTGGAATCTTCAGAATCTCTAACAGTTCATTACAAAGGGGATAAAATTGAAAGGTTTGTGGACATATGTGATGCAGTGGGTACAAGTTTACGAATCACTAAATAATATTTCAATAACTTCCATTTTGAAGGAGAGATATATACATTAGTGAATCATTAATTACTAGATTCTCCTTCACTTCTACAATCAGAAGGTTACAAGAAATTACAAATGTTTGCATAGGTACACCTCCTCATGAATGCACACACACTAAAAACAAGGCAGCAAATGTTTGTATAGGTGTTCATTTCACGTTCTGAAGCAATGCCTTCTCAGCAAATGGGAGATAGCTCGATTCCACAATGGAGTCTAAGGGTTAGCAGTGAGCAACTTTCCTTCTTGTCTCTTTGGCTGTTTACATTTTTACCTTTCAGCTGAAAAGAAAATGTAAGAATAAAACAAAAGGACAACACAGTTGTCTCTAAAACACACACAGTTGTTACTTTATCTTACTTATTTGGAACAAGTTGGCTGTCAATGCATGGCAAGCTGCTTCATCTTCATACAGAAATTCCACATTTCATTTTATGCATGAGATTCAGACTGAACTGTGAACAATTCCTCATTTATTTTAATGTGATTTTAAGCATTGTTGTTTTCAACAGGTAAGTCTGTATGGATAAAGGCATCAGAGTGAACTTCTCAACTCATATGGTCATGTAGACCCACACATAAATACATTCGGATACACGTGGATGTGTGTACGTATACATTTATATATGGTGTAACACATTTGAAAAACTAAAACATTTGCTCATTTCCTAGAACTGAATTAAGTGAATGAGGGCTGGATGTAGTTCAGTTGATAAAGTGATAGAATGCCCTTGGATTTGTTCTCCAGCACCACAAAAATGATAATGATGATAATAAATTAAGTTACAGAAGTACATGGTACAGGGAAAGTTGCTGTCTTTACAGCAATGTACAGGGAGGAAAGAAAGGGAGAGAGAGAGAGAGAGTACCAGGGACACAAAGGCATGCACCCAGTATCACCTTCCTTCAACTATTCCCTGCTTTCTAATGATCCACCCAGCTATGAACTCAATGGATTATACCCTTGTGATCTAATCACTTCCCAGTAGAGACCATGTGTTTGGCACATGAACCTATTGAGAAATTTCATGATTTTGAACATTGTCCAATAAAGCTATACTTAAACTATCTTATGAAAATATTTATTTCTCTGTCATTTTAAAAAGATATAACTCAAAAAAAAATGCTCTTCTATACTATATAGGAATGGTTGAAAAGACAACACCTGCAACCTTCCCTGAGGTTTCAAATGTGAATCAAAATGTGAATATTTCACTTGAGATTTTTGCTTCTCTTTGACTTCATTTTTTTTCTCCTTGTGATAATCTCTTGCACACTTCAACCATCCCTGCTGTTTTGAAGCCCTTCCCAGACCCATCCTGGAAGGTCTCTCGCCTGCCATGCAGATGATGTGTTTTCCTTTCTTGGACTCGAGGTCCTTGCAGGCGTTCCTACTCTGGCTGCTGGCCCTGGTCCTTTTCTAGAAGTCTTTCTACGTGCTTCATGAGTTTCTTTACAGGTACATCTGCCTTGATCTTTGGTCATAACAGCTCATCTAAGTGTCTCCTTCTCAACACCCTCTGTCTACAAGTGAGGTTTGCCTAAAGGTTTTATGGTCGAAGCTCACCCAAGAGCATTGGCTTCTATTTCGTTAGCGAGAACTTAGTTTTCTCACCACCTTTGTCTGTAAGGATGACAAGAATGTACTATTTTTTAGTCATGAATCTCTGTGCTATCCTCAGAAACTGTAGAGTTCTAAAATCAGAGTTGAATAACTCTAGTCAATAGCCATCCTGTAAGAACTCACACTTTTCATAAGAACCATTGAAAGCTCCTATTACCATCTTTATGAAGTTCTAGCTCTTGGTCTGAGCTATAAATTGCTCCATAAAATGATTGCTTTTACAGCATAGGACGTCATTTCCACCAAACTCAAGACTTCACAATGGCTCTGTGTGACAGCTTCATTCATGGCCCTGTAAATCCCCATTCTTTACTCATATCTCCCCACACAGGAATGTCTTTCTTTTTACCTCATGAGTTATCTAATCTTATCTCAAGATCCAGTGTAAGTTCCATACCCAAAGGATTATTTCAGGACTGAATTGATGTCTTTCTTTGGAGAAGATTTGTTAATAATAATTAAAAATAATTTGTTTTCTGTTTCACTTTTGTTTTCTTGCAACATAAAGTTGTCTTCCATGTTTGCTGACTCAACTAGAATGATACTAAGGACAACACAATGTCTTATACTTCTTTGTCTCTGCTGTAAAGCCACCGAAGTTTGGTATTAACATAAGGGTGCTTGAGAAATCAGTCATGATTGATAGACTTAAAATATAAACATGAAACCTGTGAATCTTTAAATGCTACACACAGTAATTTCTTTTCTTTTTTTCAGCTTTTGAATGGGACATTTTAGCATCTGCATTACTATTTGGAATATAAAATATATAAAAAAGAATTAAGTTTTGAGTAGGAAGATTTACTTAATATAAAAATAAATGAACTATATATAGTCTATTCTTAAATAGATCAATGTTTTATTCTTCATGACTAGTGTGGCAGGTTTTAATATGTCTTATCAAATCAATTTTAATTCTAATATATTTGGATGTTTTATATTTTTCCATCTCCGTGTGTGTGTGTGTGTGTGTGTGTGTGTGTGTGTGTGTGTTTGCATGCACCAGAGACTTTCACCATACAATCAGCAGACACTTGCACTAATTTTTTTTGTATCTGGTTTATGTGGCTTTTTTTTTTTGGGGGTATTGAACCCTGGCCTGCAGGCTTTGCAAATAAGCACCATTAACCACACAGCCATCTCCCCAGGCCCCGATATATTTACTATTAAAGTAGATACTGACAATATTTTTGCTACTTCTATGAAATATTTTTTTTTTCTTTTTCAATTTGCTAATACTATGAATTTGTTGATATGACTTTAAAGTTCCTTTACCATTAAGAAACTAGAAACTGTTCTTTTATCTATAACCATGCAAGTATCCAGACTATTAATATTCTATAACTAATACCTCTGCCTACCTGAGTGTCATGCTTGTTCAGTTTAATCTGTAGTATGTGGAGGCCCCAGACAAAGGGAGAAAAACAACAAACAAGCAAAAGGCATTGAATACCTATGTAGTGCATTGATCTGTATATATTCCCTGGACACAAATGAGAGGTAGGTACATATAAGAATGTTAGAAACTCATCAGTGAGCAAATAATTAATAAATAATGCATATAATAATTAAATTAGACAGATAAAATTAAGTAAATTATAGCATGAGTGATATAAATAAATAGTGCAAGCATGATAAGAGAGAATGGGAGTACTAGAGTTTAGGGCAAAGGCTTCATTTTAAGTGGAATGACCAGGACAGGTTCCAAGGCAGTGATTATGAAATAGCTGGAAGGAAAGGAGAAAGTTCAATGCACAGAACAGGAGGTATAAATGATGGTATTTGGGGCTGGAGAGATGGCTTAGCGGTTAAGGCGCCTGCCTGCTAAGCCTAAGAACGCTGGTTCCAATCTCCAGCAGTTCCAATCTCCAGGTCCCACGTTTAGCCAGATGCAAAGTGACTCCAGGGCGCAATGCCACACTTGCTGACAAGGGGGCGCACACATCTGGATTTTGTTCACAGCAGCTGAGAGACTGCTGGTGCTCCCATTTTCTATCTGTCTCCCTCTCCCTCTCTATCTCTCTCTGTGTCTCTCTCCAAAAAATAAATAAAAATAATAAAAATAATAAAAAAGATGGTATTTATAAATGCAACAGGGGAAGCCAACTGATAATGCTTTGAATAAGCAAACTAGAGGGGCAAGGATGTAAGAAGACAAGGGCAGAAACATAAGTGAAATAGGAGTCACTGGAGAGCTTGTAGTGGCTAGAGAACCATTCTGGGGGTTGAATGAAGATGGCATGTATATTACACAGTGGAAGTGAGAACCCAAACAGAAGTTATACGGTGATGGTGTCCACATGTGGAGAATGTTGGTGTGGTGGTGCACACCATTAATCCTTGAACTTGGAAGGCTTAGGCAAGAAAACTGAGATTTCGTGGACAGCTCAGGACATGAAGAATGACCCTGCTTCAAAAATGAGAGGGGGCCGGGATGGAGAGATTCCTTGGTGGTTAAGCACTTGCCTGTGAAGCCTAAGTTCAAGGCTTGATTCTCCAGGAATCACATAAACCAATGTGGTACATGCATCTGGAGTTCATTTGCAGGGGCTAGAGGCCCTGGTGCATCCACTCTCTCTCTCTTTCTCTCTCTCTCTCTGTCTCTCTCTCTTTATCCCTCTTTCTCTCTCTGTCACTCTCAAATAAATACAAAGAAAATTAACAAAAATGAGAGAGAGGGGAGAGAGGTGATTTACCTATACCTATTTATAAAAGACCTTGTATATTTTCAGTTTCTTAACAGTCATGAAATTAGTTCAGTTAATAGAAGTAACAGTCTCATCACTAAAGTATACATAAAACACAGCCACCAAAGCTAAGGGAGCTTTGCAGAAGGCTGGATGAAAGATTATAAGAGCCACAGGTGGGATATCAGGCCCAGAGGCATTGCCTCCCTCAATAATTGACTGCTGCTCCCGCAATACATAATGTACAACCCCATGGGGAATACCAGAGACTCCACTGAGGAAGGCACCCTGCAGAATCAGGGCAGGGAAGATGGAAAATATGGTATTAACACATGATGTATCCATACAAAGTATGTTCTTAATAGAAAAAAAGAGCTGGGTGTGGTGGCGCACACCTTTAATACCAGCACTTAGGAGGCAGAGGTAGAAGGATCTCTGGGAGTTCAAGGCCACTCTGAGACTACATAGTGAATTCCAGATCAGCATGGACTAGAGCAAGACCCTACCTTGAAAAAAAAAAAAAAAAAGAAAAAAGAAATAACAGCCAATATTTCCTTTTAAAATATTTTATTTATTTATTTGCAAGCAGAGAGAGATAGGAGAGAGAGAGAATGGGTGCACCAGGTCTTCCAGCCACTACAAATAAACTCCAGACGCATGCACTATTTTGTGAATCTGCCTTTATGTGGGTTCTGGGGAATCAAACTTGGGTCGTTAAGCTATGCAGACAACTGTCTTAACCACTGAGCCATTTCACCAGCCCAATAGTCAATATTTACACATAATCCCTATGAGTTAAGTGATCTAACATGTAGAAAATGTTGACATTGTTTTAATCATCATTGAAATGTTGCTACATATTTTTGCATATGCTTTGTGGTGTGATGTATATGTATGCATTCATGTTTCTTGTGTTACATGTGCTTGTGGAGAACAGAAGCTGAAACCTTCCTGAATCCCTCTCCTTATTGTTTAATACAGTGCCCCTCATTGAGCCTGGAGCTCACCAAGTCGGCAAGATTAGCTAGTCAGAAAACCCTAGAGACCCTCCTGCCTCCACCTTCCCAATGCTGGGCTTATCAGCACACATAGACATGCCGGGCTTTTATGTGGTTCTGGAAATTTGAATTCAGGTCCTTATTCTTACAAGGCAAGCATTTTATGGCTGAGGAACCTCCAAATCCCTGTTGCTAATTTTATTTTTTTTTTTTTTTTTTTTGAGAGAGACACAGAGCGAGGGAGGGAGAGGAAGACAGATAGAGAATGGGCACGCCAGCAGCCTCTCAGCCGCTGCAAATGAACTCCAGATGTGTGAGCCCCCTTGTGGACAAGTGTGGCATTCTGTCACTGTATCTGGCTAAAATGTGGGACCTGGAAATTGGAACTGACGTTCTTAGGCTTAGCAGGCAGGTGCCTTAACTGCTAAGCCATCAATCCAGCCCACTTTTACAGTACTTTGAATCAAACACTATGCAGGAAAATCATGGGGGCCTGATAATGAAGGAAATAACATAGCTAACCAGAAAAAAAAAATCCTTATTAAAGTTAAAAAAAAAAAAAAAAAAAACTTTTAAAATTTAATTTGGAAAACATTTGAGAAATCCTGAATGATATTTTTATAAAGCATATAGAAAATAAATAAATGATGATATGTACTTCCCAATATATTTCTAGTCTATGAGGAAAGATGCCAAGTTAGTCTCTACTGTCTAGAGAGTGAAATGATTCAGTTAGTGACATTAGGAACAAGCAAAAACATTCCTAGTATTTCTAGTTGAGAACCTGATCTGATGGAGGCATTGCAGAGCCATGGCTACCAAACCATGTAGCATGTTCAGAGGGCCATGAATTCTCAGTCCTAATGAACAATGGGAAGGCCTCCATGAAAATAAAAATAGGGAAATGGAAATTTTGACTGTGCTGGGGAGGTCTTCAGGACTCACTAAGGAATTTCACTTTTATACTATAATCAGTGGATAATTAAAGGTTTATAAGTAAAAGTGATAGTGAAGTCAGAGTGGAACATGATTTGAGCAGAACTTCTTTAATCCCAGACATGGAGGTTATGATTACAGAGAAAGGGCTAGGGATGGAGTTGAGTGTAAAGAACAAAGAAGCAGGGTGTGGTGGTGCCTTTAATCCCAGCACTTGGCAGGCAGAGGTGGGAGAATCACTATGAGTTTGAATCCACCCTAAGACTGCATAGTGAATTCCAGGTCAGCCTGGGATAGAGTGAGACCCTATCAATGTCATTTGTTAAGACATATGTAACAATGGCAAAAACCAGTAATGCAGTGCTGTGAGCAAGAGGGTGAAACATGTAAATTCATGGTATAATGTGCTTAGTGGTGTGTGCTTGCTATATATTTTTTATAACTTTTTATTTATTTATTTTTAAAAATACTTTATTTCTGTGAAAGAGAAACACAGAGAAAGAGAATGAGAGCAAGAAAAAAGAGATAGAGAGAGAATGGATGCACAGAGCCCCTAACCTCTGCAAACAAACTCCAGATGCATGTGCCACTTTGTGCATCTGGCTTATATGGGTAATGAGGAATCAAATCTGGGTCCTTAGGCTTTGCAGGCAAGCACCTTGACCACTAAACCATCTAGCAAGCCCCTATTTATTTCTTTTTTACATGGGTTATAATCTTATATGCCCTCTCTCCAAGTCCCCATTTCTCTCAGCAGGATTATTGGGGTTATTAGGGCCTCAGTCAGTCTCTGGAGGGTGAGGCACTGCACTTCAGCTGTCAGCCCTGTGGCTCTTACAGTCTTCCCACCCCTGCCTCCACAGAAGTACTTGAGCCGTGGCAGGTATGTCAGCAGTTTGTTGTAGTGTTGAGTTCTCTGTGGCCTCTGTTTCTCTGCTATGAAGTATTTCCATTCACCATGTTTGTTGCTGTTTCCTGGAGGTGGTTGTCAGGATAGCAATGGGAGCAATACTCTTGACCGCTTAATATACTTTGTTGCGCCCCATGTTGGGCACCTATTGCCGGTGCTTTTCCTCCACCACCGGCAGGTAGAGCGGAAGAGAGAGAGTCGGGCCAGCTGCTTCTCTCTCGGAAATGAAAGCAAAGAGAAAGTAACGAAAAGATGTTGAAGTAAGCACAGATTACAGAAACAAAGGTTAGAATATTAAATATGAAGATTACCTCATAACTTATGAGGATACCCCCTTCAGCAGTCCGATTAAGCCCGTCAGCTTAATTTTGTATTTTTCCTTCGTCACGTCGGCAGTCCGCAGTCCGTTCTGAATCCTCACACGGGGCACCAGTTGTTGCTCCCCACGTTGGGCACCTGTTGCCAGTGCTTTTCCTCCACCACCGGCAGGTAGAGCGGAAGAGAGAGAGAGTCAGGCCAGCCGCTTCTCTCTCGGGGCTGAGCGTGAAGGCGGGTGTCGGCGACTCAAAAAACCTCCCCAAGCCACCAGGGAAAAGAAAACCACATTGAGCCGGAAGTCCATCTGGCAGAAATCTCTCCTTTATTGTCATGGGGAGGTATTTATATATTTTGAGGAAGAGGGTGGGAAGAGAGGATGAGGCAAAGGTATAAGGGCCAATATTACTTCACCACGTCAGCTTCAGCTGGGCGGAGGCAGTTTCAGGTTTGGTGCTTAGTCATTCCAAGGACAGGTCGCAAAACTCTACTCAGGCTCCGGAAGCTCGACTAGGCCTCACCGGGAGTAGGCCAAGTACAAACTGGCTGTGCTAACCACTAGGCTTCACACCGGGCAGGGCCCAACAATACTCTTGTATGTAAATTACTTTTCTGAAATTTAGAAAATTAGTATGTTAGTTTATTGCTTAAATTTCCATTGCTAAAAATAAAAAAAAAATAATAATCCTACCAGACTGTGGTAAAACATTTTTTCTTCAATATCAATGCTTCCTGCTTTAGCTTCACCATGTTATTGGATATGTGTTTGGGTGGTTTGGGGGAAGGTGGTGTGTGAATATTCATGCTCTCTGTGCAAGTCTGCAGAGATCACAGGAGAACAGCAAGTGCCTTCCTGTATTACACATCTGTTTGTTTCCTTGAGACAGAACTTCATACTGAACCTGGGACTGCCATTTCAATGAGACTGGCTGATGCTACGTCCCTGCGATTCTTGGGTCTCTGCTCCAAGCATGACTGGATACAGATGTGTGTGATTACATCCAGCTCATTATGTTGGGGCTAGGAATTGAACTCAGGGTAGATCAGGTTCTCTCAGGACTAAATGCCTACACAGAAAACACTCTTACCTGTGTGTCATCTCTCCAATCCCAATCATGTTGTCAGACATAGTCTGCAATCACTCCAAAGGTGAATGAAATGATTAGCAGGGGGGCATAAAAGTAAGAAAGCGAAAGAAATAACCTGAAGCTATTATACTTGACCATGGGGAGAAGAGTATTTTTTAAATTTTCTACTCAAGACAAGAGAGATGGTTCTTTGGATTAAGCAACTGTCACATAAGTATGAGGATCTGAATTCCCATGTACATGATGGGTGAGCATGGCAACCATCTGTAATGCCATCACATGGGAGGTGGAGGTGGGGACATTCTCAAGGCACATTACCTAGCTAGACAAGTTCTAGCTTGGGCAAGTTCTGCACTCAAGTGAAAGACTCTGCCATAGTAAACCAAGTGGAAACTGATCAAAGGAGACATCCGATATCAACCTCTAGCCTCCAAATGTATGTTCACACATGTGCATGTACATTTAACACATGTGCACATACACCCATGTGAACATGAACACACACAAACATATGCAAATGTCTCATACTTGAATTTATGTGTTGCACAGTATTGCTTCAGGACACTCAGGACACTAGAACTCATTGTAGAGCAAGCCACAGGACCTCCTCTCTTATCCGAACCTTATAGAATTTAAGGACTGCAATGTTACTGACTCCTCTGATGTCCTTTATGAGATTTGAATTGACTGACGGCCTGTGACAGGCGTCCTCCCACCATGGTCTAAGAGACCTTTCTTGTTCTATGACTTGCTATTACTTCTACCATAAAGTTAGTTTCTTTGATTCTTCTTGTTTTCCTATTATTTTTAGTTTAGTTTTGTTTTGTAATAGAATTGAAACATTTGCAATTTCCACCAATCCAGGAATGATTCTATTTTCATGCATACTCTCTTTTATTCCAGGCTGGATATATAAAATTTAATTTCCTGACCTCTTCTGCTGATGTATAGCAGTCATTTTTCCACAACATTAGACTAGGTAATCTAGTCTTAGGGGAACCTCGTCAAGCCTGACTGATATTCTGCATTTTTCTTTCTTTTTGCAATTTCTTATCTTGAGTTTTTGCTCTTTTCTATCCTTAATATTTTCCACTATGGAAATATGGTAATAATAATACAACATCTCTGAAAAAGTGGAATGTATTTGCCAATCCATAATTCTAAGATGAAGCAAAAGAGAGGTCACGTTTTCCATTCCTGAAAATAAAATAAAATAATAAATTTGCATCTTCAGAAAAACCCATGGACTTAGTTACTAAGATACCTTCTGTAGATTGTTTTGATACTGATACTATATTGGAAGATGAATTCTAGTGTCAGAGAAAAGTGCTGGCATAATAATAGTTATAGGACCCAATTCCTTTTACGAATGCAAAGGAGATGGAGATGTCACAGGTTTTCTACCGTCCTGTCTGCTCACTTCTTTCAGAGGACCCCGAGAAGGCCACCTTGCTTCCTTGACAGGGCTGAGCAATGCCAAGCTCACATTGGACACACAGCTAGCCGATTGCCACAACAATGTTGGGTCCTTCATGTTTTCTTCACTTTTCATCCCATGGCCCATCAGAAAAAGGAATACTGTCAACATGTTCTTATTTTCTTGCTCCACAAACTGGACACTGGACAGCTGTCAGTTTGGGGAAAAAAAAAATAACAACTTCTACTCACAATCAATTTTTATCTGATGTGAAGAACTGAGCAGTGAATGCAATGAGAAAAGTCCATTCCCATTGTGCAGAGGCCTGGGCCAGATCTGGCAGAGGTTGGCAAGCAATGAACTGATAGAACTCTGTCTTGTATATAGAGTCTAGTATTTGATAAGAGGCAGGAATCATATGTCAGGAATCTTCTGAGATGGTGCCAGTATTGCAGAAGCAATGCTTGTTGGAAAATCAAGGAAGGTGGCACTCAAGGGGACTTTGCACCTTAACAGGAGACCTACTCATATAACAAAGCTATCTATTGAAACGACTAATGATAATAAATATTATGTCATAGGTAGGAGAGCCCAGCATGTTGCCTAAGTTGATTAGGAAAAGCTTCAGAGTTTTGAAGAATGGATAAGGATTCTGTATGTTGAATACAGGGAAAGATCACAATTAAGGACCAGTAGTCCACCAAAGGAGAACACAAAGCTATGTTGGCCCCATTGTACTCAATGGGAAAGTCCTTCAATACCCTTATGCCTGTTCTTCCCTACCCCAAGGATTTCTGCACTCCACAAAGACATGCATAGTAAAGTGTGCCTCAAAAGTCTTTCTTTATCACACAAAGGACTTTTTAACCCCTATCTAAATGGGAGAACTGCTTTGTGGAATTTCTTTCAATGTCATTACATTTTGTTTTTGAGACCAGGTAGCGTAGTGAGTTGTTGCGTATTTGTTATTATTCTCTAAGAATAGGTTTTAAAACTGTGAATAACTATATGATACTAAATATACTAGTTGTATATACATTTTCAATTCTTGTAGCAGTTCATAAGGGAAATAGAGTTGCAGCAATTAAGATAATATTAATGGAGACTATGCAACCTCATACATCAGTAATAAATAGAGATATGTTTAAAGATATTAGGCATATCTTAACAAAATCTATTATTTCTGTTTTCCTTAAGTCACAGCTATTCTCAGTTTAGTTGAATTTCATATCTTCCAAATGGAAATGGCAATCTAAGTCAACCTTCCCATCTTTTATGACAGGGTGTTAGTAGCAGCTACTTCAATGTCCTACCCAAGTGATGATATATTTAAAGACCACATTTAGTATTTCAGAAAGTTATAGGAAAAAGTTTCCACTTACATTGAAATAATTAGATAGACAACATTATCCTTTCTGGCCCTATCATTTGCTTTTCTGATAAACAGACACTACTGAACCATCCTGAATATTCTAGTTCCTTACATGAATTTGATTGTCTTCTGCCAGGTCTCAACTTTAAACAGCAACAACACGAATAACTGCTTTCTATTCTCAGCACAATATTTCTCACCATCAAAGGACTATGTTTTGTTTTGTTTTGTTTTTTTTTTTCCCGGTGGTGGTGGTGGTGGTGGTGTGTTTTTTTTTGCCATGAAAATCAATCCACTAATTTCTAGACACTAACTGAGTGTCTTACAATGTCATTCATTGCCTCCCACCCATCCAGAGGTGGCTATGGCAGTTTGAATCAGATGCTTCCCCATAAACATGTGTTTTGAATGCTTGGTCCCAAGTTTTTGCTAATTTTGGAGTTGGAGCTTGCTGTAGGAAGTGTAGTGTTGGGGCCCAGCTTAAAGGTGTCAAAGCCAGTTCACCCTTGCTAAAGTTCAACTCACTTTTGCAGTGATTTTCCACCTGCTATGTCAAATTGTGATTTTCAGCCTCTGGCCATGCCATGGTTTCCCCTCCATTATGAAGCTTCACCTCAAGATTTTGAGACAAAATAAACCCTTTTCTCACATCTGCTGCTTTTGGTCAGGTGTTTGTCACAGAAACATGAGGATAACAACAGTGGCACAGACTTAAGTTTAGGGTTCAGCTCAGGAGACCTCCCTCTCTTTCAGGTGCTTGTCACAACTCCTCGCTCACACTCTGTCTTGATGAAATCTAAGGCTCCTATAACCCCTGCATGTTTGGCAGTCTTCAATAACTGCTCAGTGAATTCAAGTAAATACTTGATTTACCACCAGCTCATTTAGGAGGATAGTACGGAGGATACAAATGAAAGGCTGGATGAAGTACTGCACAGATTGAGGTCCAGAGAGCTCTTGAGCACAGAGCATCTTTTCTGGTGCAGGTGGGGTGTGCAATGTTACCTGCATGTGAAGGATTTTTGCAGGCCAGAGCTGCTCTGCGTCCTTCCAGGCCTGTCACCTTTGATGCAGGAACCTTTTCTTTCTCTTTCCTCCTCCTCCTTTTTCTTCTAATTTTCTTTTTCAAGGTAGGGTCTTGTAATAGCCCAGGCTGACCTGGAATTCACTATGTAGTCTCAGGTTGGCCTCAAACTCACTGCAACCTACCTCTGCCTTCTGAGTGCTAAGGTTGAAGGCATGCACCACCATGCCTGCTCTTTTACTTCTTCTTCTTCTTCTTTTTTTTTTTTTTTTTCTTTTTGAGCAGGGTCTTACTCTGGAGGTCAGAGTAGCTTCAAACTCACAGTAAGCTTTCTCTTTCAGCCTCCTGACCACTGAGATTATAACCCACTATGCCCAGATATTTATTGGAACAGGAATCATTGCTGGGATAGAACCTGAGTCCTTTGAATCGTAGGCAAGCACACTATTGCTGACCTACATCCTTGGCCTTTATGTTAGTTTAGAAATTAGCTTTGAAAGGCATGATTGATGAACTCACTGGCCATCAGTGATCAGCTCATTTCCTTGTCTCTGTAAATTTCCCAGTAGTTAAGAGAGCATGGGTGAGAGTGGAATTTCTAACCCTCTTATCTCATGACTCTTCCTCTGGCAACCAGCTATTTGCTCCAAGAGTCATATGACATTGGCTTAAAATCAGGTCTTTGGAAAAGGGAACTTCTATGAATGACAAAGGATGTTCCTTCTCCCCTACCACCCATGAAGTTATAAGATCTTAAAAACTCATGTCAAGAACCCAGAGTTCCTAAGCAAAAGTCTATGGCAGGTGGGCTGGAGGGATGGCTTAGCGGTTAAGGCGCCTGCCTGCTAAGCCTAAGAACCCGGTTCCAATCTCCAGGTCCCACTTTTAGCCAGATGCAGTGACGCAAGGGCGCAATGCCACACTTGACCACAAGGGGGCGCAGGCGTCTGGATTTCTTTTACAGCAGCTGAGAGACTGCTGGCGCGCCCATCTCTATCTGTCCTCCTCTCCCTCTCTCTCTGTCTGTCTCACTCTGTGTCTCACAAAAAGAAAAGTCTATGGCAGGTGAGGTCATGAGTCTTAGGGGTTTAAAGCCTGCTCTTGTCTGAATAAATGTATATATTATTCCCACCAAGCTGCCCTGAAAGCACTACACTTAATGTGCATATTCACATATTAACACTACTCTCACTTCTGTTTAGAGAAGCTTCTCTTTTCAGATGGCGATAACCACTGGGATGATCCAAAAGGCAACATAGTGCTGAGAAGAAGGGATGGAGGAGTGCCCAGCACTGAAACACCTCTGTCACACCTTCCAAGGCTCAGGCACCATTGCTGAAGAGAGGGCAGATAGAATGGAAGAGCCAAAGGAAGGGTATGACTTCTTACAATGCAACTGCCCAGACAGAAATTGGCCTCGATATCCATGACCTTGCAGTGCCTAGCAATACCTTCGCAAGACCCTCAAAATAGAAGAAAAAGATGATGACATCAAATTAAAAGGGAGACTAATGGAGAGCAGGAGGGGATATGATGGAGATTGGAGTTCTAAAATCGAATGGGGGGAGGAGAGGGAAATATCATGTGTTTTTTTGAATGTAAGTATAGAAATTGTCAATAAAAATTATAATAATTAAAAAAAAGAACCCAGAGCTATGAACTAATATTAACATAATATCAAGGACTAAGACACATTTTGACTCATTGCATTACAATATGGTACATCATACATCTCCTGTTTTTTTTTCATATTCTCTCTGTCTCCTTACCTCCCTCTCTTTTCCTCCCGCGTTTTTCTCCACAACCACATACACACACACACACACACACACACACACACACACACACACACACACTTAGCTGGGTGTTTGGCACACTCCTTGAATCCAGCACTCAGGAGGCAGAGGTAGGAGGATTGTTGAGTTTGAGGCCACCCTGAGACTACATATTTAATTCCAGGACAGCCTGGGCCAGATAAGATCCTACCTCAAAAAAAAAAAAAAAAAAAAAAATACAAATAAACAAACAAACAAACAAACAAACAAACAAAAACCCTGAACATCTGTGGTAAAACTAGGAAAGTCTTCACCCCCTGCCTGCTACCCTCCTATTTCATTAACTACATCCTGATATGCGGGCTAAAGTATGAACTTTAGAAATGATCAATTTGAAATAAATATTTAATCAAAAATGATGACTGTAAGTGATTTTAATTGGAGCTACTTCAACAAAAATATATTTGTTATTGTAGTAAATTAGTATGGAATCCAAACATACATTTAAAATCAAGGATACAAAATGTTGGGTATGTTATAGGCACTCAATAATATTTTTTGAAGTACTGAATGAATGAATGAATGAATGAATGGAGGGGAATCCATCTCCAGTCCAAATCCCGTTAATTTTGCTTGGTCCTAAAGACTAAATAATCTCCGAGATTTTCAGCACCAGTGCTGCGTCAGATCTTTTATTTCTGTACCTAGTATTTAGGATTACAAATGAATTTGTGGTCTGAAAGGGCACATGGAAAAACCGAGGCTGAAGAAGAAACAGTTGAGCAATGATTTCCTGCCTTCAGTCCCACAGAAAGAACTCCCCTGTGAGCTGTCAAATTCCCATTGGCAGGATAGATCTACAAGAAAACTACCAAGAGTGTCACAATGATGCTCTGAGGAAAAACCCAAAATGCTTATTAAAAATAAACAAATAAAGCCTAGTAACACAACATGGCAGTTTGTGGACAGAATATGGACGAGAGAAACTCCCCTAGGAAACAACTGTGCTGTGAGTTTAGATTTAAGTCCTAGTGGCTGGGAAGTATTGGGACTTCAACTGGCAGTGCATCTCAGCTCCCCCAGCTTTGATGACCGTGTGGAATCGTCTCCATGTCTACTCATTACCACTTAAAAAACAAAGAGAGATCTGACAAACTCAGCAATTGTCTTTAGCTTCTGTTGTTTTCCATTAGCAACAAGAGCATATTCTTTTAGTGAGACACAAAAGCTGGTATCCCAGGCTACCGCTGTGCCTTGCAGCATGCAGAGCCATTCCCTCATTCAGAGAGATGCTTTGAAAGGTGGTTAGAGACTGTTTTAGCACTTTATTTGTCCCAATTATCTGCTCCTGCCTATTAGGGTGAATAGAACATCATGGCATTATCACAGGCTTTCTATTCGCTAATAATGTTGTTGTTTATTACAGGAAGCATGCTGTATGCAGTCAACCCAGCTCCTGCTAATACCCACTGCTCCAACTTCTCTTTCTTTATCTTTTCTCTTCCCCAAGACAAATTAGATACCACTCAACCAACCAAGATCCTCCCCCTCCCCCAGCTTGGGATGGTAAAGTTGCCTCCTTGATTTGGGCTTCAGGCCGATTGGTTTCAGGCTGAAAGCACTAGAGGAAATGGCAGGGCAAAACTCACCTGCAGGAATGGCTTTCCTGCCATATTTCAGTGGCAAGTGCCTGCCTGGGCATTTCCTTGCAGGTGCTCACAGCCTGAATTGCACTAGCTCATGTAACCTTCAGAGAAGAATGCAGCATGCAGTTGCCATTACATCATTCAGACTTCCCCAAAGTCCTCTTTTTCACACACTATTTTACACAAGCATATCCAGGGACTCTACAGGACTCAAGGTCTGCTGAATGTGTGTTTAAAAAAATGTCCCTCATTTGGGACTGTAGGAAGATACTATCACTGTAGTCTATTATTCCCAGACCTTACAGACATGTGCATGCTCTAAGACCATTCCTTTGCCCAGGCTTACTACAGCCCTGGACACAGAGCTTTTGTCAATAGGCAGTGAAGGTAGATGATTAATATCTAAAAGGAAGAGCAATTCCTTAATTATGCACGTAGTGATCTGCTCTCTTTTCCCACCCCTCCCTGGAAATGACATTCATTATCCAGCTACTTAGGTAACTTAGGCAGGTAACAGGGTATGACACCAGGACCTTGTTGAAAGGTGTGCATTGCCTCTCATCATTGATAATAAGGAACGTTAGTATTTCAAACTGATAGCACAACTCAGGTTAACAAATATCACAAATTACAGCTGCTTTTGGAGCTTTACACCTCAAATATGCTTATTGTAGATAAGGAAAAATAGGGGTAAAAGTAGGAAAGAAAATCTGGTCTTTAGATGTAGGAAGAGTAGCTTTTCTAATCTAGTATCTTCTTTAAGCTATTGAAAATTGTTTTGCATTTCAACTTCCTTCATGTAAAAATGAGGACACTATCCATCTCATAAGCTTGTATAGAGCATTAGAAATCAATAATAATGACTACAAACGGTTAATATTGAAGGAATAGAGCAAGTCTCTGTAAACACTTCCATTTATGTACTTGATACAGAGCTCTAGAAACTGAGCAATTGCCTCTAGTAAACTAGCTATGTCTTAGCAGCAAGAGGAAAGCCTGGTGACCTTTGTGTGCATGTGATCTTCATTTCCAGCTTGCAGTAGGGAAACAAGTGTGCAAAAATAAAGCCCAGTCTTGTAAAGGAGAACGACGAGATCCAAGCTGATGGAAGAATTCTTACAGGCAGGAAACAAGAAAGTAAAATTCTGAAGCATTAAGTATGTGGCCAAAGCAGTTTTAAAATAAGGAGAGTAGTCCAAATGTGGGTAATGGTGGAGAATTGGACTAATTCCCCCACAGATTGTGGGAATAAAATCTGAAAATAACATTTAAAAGCAGCTTTGTACAGAAATTCAGGATGTATATCTTGGAATATTCAGCACAGCAGGCAAAGGCTATGACTTGTAGCAATTGTCTGACGGCATGCTGCTCTCAGAGCACTAAAAGAGCCCTTAGCTTTATGAATCTAGTACTGGGGAGCTTCAAGTATGTGGGTGCAGAATGAGGCTCACAGATCAGCGGCAGTTAGGAATGGTGTCTGTAGTGGATAGCTTCCGGTTTGCTGAGATGAACTTCCAGACCAGGCACAGTTATGGAGGAAGGGATTTATTGAAGTTTACAGATCCAGGAGAAGATCCATAATGGCAGAAGAAGCTGGCCTGCTTTCACAGGACTAAACACAGAGAACAAAAGCCACAACCAAAAGCCTCACAGCACACTTCAGGAACTTCTGCTAGGCACACTTTGCATATCTTTAGATTGAAATCCCGAATCCACCACCACACCTTAAGATCCGCCCAGTGACATTGCCTCCAGCCAGATGGCTGCAGATACAAACTATAAACTAACTATAAACTTATAAACTAATAAAACACTGAATATATTGGGGGACATCTATTAAAACTACCACAATATCCTTACAAACAAGAGATGAAAGTGTGGATCACAAAATAAGAGTATAAAAATCTATCCATGTCCTTAGCCAACACTGTAACTGTGAGGAAGCCTAGAGCAGGCAAAGCTGGAATGTGAGGAAAAGACCAGAGGACTTGATTCTAGAGAAAGTGTGCAGCTTAAAATCTGAGCAAAGTATTTTTTTTTTTTAAATCCGGAAAAATAAACTTCTTTTATCTGCAAGTAGAAAGAAAGAGAGAGAGAAAGGGAGGGAAAATGGCCAAAACAGGGCCTTTATCCACTGTAAATGAACTCAAGATGCATGTGCCACTTTGTGCATATGGCTTTACATGGCTACTGGGGAATTCAACTTGGATCATTAAGCTTTGCAGTCAAGTGCCTTAACCACTCAATCATCTCTTCAGCCCTTTTTATTCTCAATGTAATTTTTATTTATAAAATATCACTTTTGGGAGGAACATTACATAAATCAGAGGAACATTCACAATTTTATATAAAGTACAGGATCAAATAAAGCAGAAAAAATAAAACTCCTCCAAAACACAAGATATGGAAATAAAATCCAAAAATGAGATATTTGTATACATATTCAGAAAAATATATCAATAGATATTAACTTTAAAATTACTGTGTTGTAAGGTTATTGGAAAGCTATATAAAGTCAAATCTTTTTAGTATGCTCAAAAGTATGCACAAGCACAAACATAATAGAAAATAAAATTAAAAACACAGATAGTATAAATCCAGAGATTTCAGAACTGAAAACATAAGAACTAACCTACCGGGCTGGAGAGATGGCTTAGCAGTTAAGCACTTGCCTGTGAAGCCTAAGGACACCAGTTCGAGGCTTGGTTCCCCAGTACCCGCATAAGCCAGATGCACAAGGTGGCGCATGCATCTGGAGTTCGTTTGCAGTGGCTAGATGCCCCAGTGTGCCGGTTCTCTCCCTCTCTCTTTCTCCCTCTCCCTCTTTCTCTCTGTATGTTGCTCTCAAATAAATAAATAAAAATAAACAAAAATTTAAAAAAGAACTAAAATACCAAATTATCTATTTGGGGTTAAGAACATATTGGGAATAACAAATAATGAATAAAGGTATATGACAATAGAATAGTAAGAAGACATCTTGGAAAACAGAGACAACAAAACAAAACAAAAGGTTAGGAGCTGGAAAGATGGCTTAGCAGATGAGGTGCTTGCCTGCAAAGCCAAAGGAACTATGTTCAAATCCCTAGGACCTCCATAAGCCAGATGCACAAGGTGGTGCATACATCTGGAGTTTGTTTGCAGTGCCTGAAGGCTCTGGCTCTTTCTCTCTCTCTCTCAAAACTAAATGCATTAAAAAAAAAGCTTTAACAAAGAAAAAGGAAAGAAAAGAGAAGCTTAGGTTTGTAGAAATGTGAGGGCATACTTTGATCCCCTGCTTGTGCCTTAGAGGCTCCAGGAGGAAAGAAACAAAGGCTGGTGATAGAAAAATGGCTAAAAATTTACCCATTCTGGATAGACTAAGAAACCTTTCAACTCCAGAAGCAAAACAAACCTCATGCATTAGAAAGAAGGAAAAAACATTCTTAAGACCATCAAAGTCAAACTTATGAAATACAAAGATAAGGAAAAGATCCCCTGATTATGATAGATTACAGAGAGAAAGTGACCTTTAATCCTAGCTGGTAACAAGAGTGGAGAGGAGGCTAGGGTACTTTGAAATGCAGTGAGAGCAAACAGAGGGAAACAATCCAGTGAGGACTTAGTGCAGAACGGCTAACTTTCTGGAATGATGATGAAATAACAACATTTTAGATAAAATGGAGAGAACTCCTCAACACATACAGAAAAGGGACCCTGGATTTTCCAGGACTCAGGAATGTAGCACAGGTGAAATTCAAATCTTCAGGAAGCAGTGAGGATCCACGGGAGTGATCAATATCTGTAAATGTATCAGAATACTGTTATTCACTGCTGGTGTATTGAGTATGGTCTAGAACAACTTCCATTCCTATTCTCACCCCCACTAACCCCAAGCAGTTATGAATGGAACTAGGCTGTTAAAGATTCTTACACATTTCATAAAGCCTACACCACCACTTATGAATGGATAATTATAAGTCAAAAATACCTGTTCTTGGGCTGGGGAAATGTCTTAGCATCTGCCAAAGCCAAAAGACCCTGGTTTGATTCCCCAGGACCCACATAAACCAGATGCACAAGGGGATTCATGTGCCTGGAGTTCATTTGCACACGCTGAAGGCCCTGGCGTATCTACTCCTTCTTCCCTCTGTCTCTTCCTCTCTCTCTCTCTCCCTCAAATAAATAAATGAATAAATAAATAAATAAATAAATAAATAAATAAATAAATAATTTTTTTAAAAATACCTGTTCTTTTTCCAGAGCAACCACTTGAAAAATCTAAAGATCACAGAACTCCAGGTTGAGTATTTGTCATCTGAACAACCAAAATCTGAAATTTTCCCAAATGAGCCAACAAAATGCTGATTGTTTTTTTCAAATCTCAGAGGACTTTGGATTTGAGTTATTTGCAATATGGTAACTGGTAAATTATATGCAAATATGTCCAAAAGTAGAAAGAACAACATATGAAATATAGCTTTCCTAAACATTGTGGATAAGGGGCATTCAACTTGTAGACAGAATACTCATAAAATGATAATAATTTGTTATTAAAATCTACTGAGAAAGAGGTGGAAATTAAAGGACAGTGAATGAAAATAATGATGGGGCTAACTTTAAAAATATTTTTATTGGGCTGGAGAGATGGCTTAGCGGTTAAGGTGCCTGCCTTCTAAGCCTAAGAACGCTGGTTCCAATCTCCAGGTCCCAAGTTTAGCCAGATGCAAAGTGATGCAAGGGTGCAATGCTGCACGTGACCACAAAGGGGCGAACACATCTGGATTTCGTTTGCAGCAGCTGAGAGGCTGCTGGCGCGCCCATTCTCTATCTGTCTTCCTCTCCCTCTCTCTGTCTCTCTCTGTCTTTCTCCAATTTTTTTTTTTTTTTATTTTCAGAAAGAGAGACAGAAAAGAAAAAAGAAGGAAGGAAGGAAGGAAGGAAGGAAGAAAGAAAGAAAGAAAGAAAGAAAGAAAGAAAGAAAGAAAGGAAAGAAAGAGATAGAATATAGGTACTTTAGGTCTTCTTGCCACTGCAAAAGAATTCCAGATGCTTGCATCACTTTGTGCATCTGGGTTTGGCATAATTGAATTTGTGCCAGCAAGCAAGACCTTTTAATCACTGAACCTCAGTCAAAGGGACTATTTTATTTTTTCTGCTTCCATCTATATGGAGCTCAGTATTTACTATGTCATCCAAAGAAGTTAAACTCAGAACTAACTGAAAAAGTTAGCAAATTACTGGAACCATTAGAAAACTGAGATCACAGACAAGCTGCTGCCCATCCCCTGCTATTTCAGAGACAGAGAGGTGGAGTCTTGCAGTCAAAACACCTGGGCAGAAGCCTTTATGGGAATTAGAACTTAAGAGAACTGAAACTGTGAGTCACTGGAGGTCAGAGAGAGGTTAATACATTCTGTAATGGAATTAGTATCTCTGATGACGTGAGGGTATACCAATAGAAATCTATCAAGCTGAAAAGAAAAGGGAACAAACACCAATAACAAGAAAAGCAAACAAAACCACAACACAATATCCAAGATTGGTGAAAAAATTGGCAAAAGGTATAGTTTAAGCATAATAGGAAAACCCAAATGAGATCCTTCCATGTTGTTGTTGTTCATTTGGTTTTGAGATAGGCAGGTCTCAGTTATGTAGCCCTGCCTGCCTAGGAACTCACTATGTAGACCAGGTTGGCCTCAATTTTTCAGAGATCCTTCTTGTGATTCCTGGAATTAGAGGCAGTACTCCTATGCCTGGCAGGATTTTTTCCTGTTTATGGTTCTGTGGAAAATGTCACTGGAATTTTAATAGAAAATGCATTGAAACAGTATGTCAATTTGGGTGGTAGTTATATATATATATATATATATTATATTTGGAGAGAGACACAGAGGGGGGAGAGGAAGATAGAGATATGGGCACCAGCAGCCTCTCAGCTCCTGCAAATGAAATCCAGATGTGTGCACCCCCTTGTGGTCAAGTGCGGCATTGCGCCCTTGCATCACTTTGCATCTGGCTAAACGTGGGACCTGGAGATTGGAACAGCTGGAGATTGGAACTGGCGTTCTTAGGCTTAGGAGGCAGGCGCCATCTCTCCAGCCCAGTAGTTATATTTTAATATTATTATTTCTTCCAATAAATGGACATTGAATTTATTTCCATTTATTCATTGCTTCATTTGTTATATTTTATTCTATTTATTTGCACAGACACATGAGACACAGAGAGACAGAGAGAGAGAGAGAGAGAGAGAGAGAGAGAGAGAGAATATGAGAATGAGAGTGTGGGAAGGGGAATATGTGCACCAGGGCCACTGGCCACTGCATCTGGATTTGTGTGAGTACTGAGGAATTTTGGTTCCCAGGACAGCAGGCTTTGGCAGAGAGCACCTTTCGCTTCTGAGCTATCTCCTCAGCCCATAAACTTCATTTTAACATTTTTAATTTTTAAAAATTATTTATTCTGGAAATTTTCACAATTTCATTTTCCATGCTGCTGAATAGAAGGTCATTGGGTGTGTGTGTTCCACAATTACATTATTCATTAATCTACTAATAGGTATAATGGCTGATTCTATTTCTTAGCTATTTTAAATAGAGCAACAATAAACATGGATGTGCAAATATCTCAGTAGTAGAGTGTAGTGTACATGTCTTTGAGTTGTACAGCTGGAATTTTACTTCTAAGTTTTGCAATATGCTTATTTATTTGATAACAGAGACTGAATATGGGTGCGCCAGGGCCTCTAGCAATTGCAAATGAACTCCTGACATGTGCCCTACTTTGTGCATTTGGCTTTCCATGAGTACTGGGGAATCAAGCCTGGACCATCAGGGTTGGCAAGCAAGTACATTTAACTGCCGAGCCATCTTCCCAGGCCCCAATTAATTTTTGAGGTATCATTCCCATACTTATTTCCAAAATGGCTATACTAGTTTGTTCTCCCAGCAGTTCTTCTTTCCCCACAACCTCATCAGCACTTTTTCTTAGTTTGTTTCTCGATTATAGCCACTGTGACTGGGGTGACATGGTATCTCAAAGTTTCTTCTTAACTTTTAGAGGATAAACTTGCTTTAATAAGAATTCCGAGGTTTCAGATTGTTTTTGTTATTTTTTTCAACACTTTAAATATTTTGCTTGTCTTTTCTTGCCAGCAAGTTTTCTGAAGAAGATTCTAATGTTAAGTTTTATCCTTTTTATATTACAAGTAAAAATCATAGCTTTTGTTTATCTCTTACTATATATTTTTGGTATTCCCCATGCTGTTTAAGTTTGTGATTTACAGTTTCTTGATCCTTCTATTATTAAATTAGTAAAATACTTAGGCTAGAGAGATTGTTTAGTGGTTAAGGACCTTGTCTGTGAAACCTACAGACCCAGGTTTGATTCTCCAGTACCCACGTAAGCCAGATTCACAAGGTGGCAAATGTGCCTGGAGTTTGTTTGCAATGGTTAGAGGCCCTGGCATGCCCACTCTCTCTCTCTCTTTCTGTCTCTCCCCTCTCCCTCCCTCTTTCTCAATAAGTAAATTAGGAAATTTCTCAGCCCTCTTTTTCCCAAATATTTTATTTCTGTTTTTTATATTCCCCTCTGTTATTATAATAACATTCACCAAAGGAATGTAGAGATGGCTTAGCATTTAAGGTGCTTGTTTGTGAAGTCTAAGGACCCATATTTGATTCTCCAGGTTCTATGTAAGCCAGAAACACAGTGACACAAGAGTGCAATGTTGCAATGTGCACAAGGGGGCACATGCGTCTGGAGTTTGATTGTAATGGCTGGAGGCCTTGCCATGCCAATTCTCTGTCCTCTCTCTCTATATATATATATATATATATATATATATATATATATATATATATATATATATATGCCAATCTGTTGGGCTTGCCTCAGAAAAGGATATTCACCATAAGTAATTTTTAACATAGAACTTGGATAATCTACTGCATGATTGAAAAGTCACTCTTGGGGCTGGGGAGATGACACAGAAGTTTTTAAAAGTACTTAATTACAAGCCAGGCGTGGTGGCACACGCCTTTAATCCCAGCACTCGGGAGGCAGAGGTAGGCGGATTGCCGTGAGTTCGAGGCCACCCTGAGACTGTATAGTAAATTCCAGGTCAGCCTGAGCTAGAGTGAGACCCTACCTCGAAAAACCAAAAAAAAAAAAAAAAAAAAAAAAAAAAAAAAAAGTACTTAATTACAAAGCCTGACAGCCTAGGTTAGATTCCCTATTTCCCATGTAAAGACAATGGCCAAAATGGTTAATCAGTCTGGAATGTGTTTGTAGATGCCAGAGGTACTATTGTGTCTATTCTTTCTCTCACTCTTTCTCTCAAATTATTATTTTTTTTTAAATGTAAAAAGAAACATTGTCCTTGTGCTTTGCATATTGGGAAATTTTTAGTAATGTATTTTTATATCACCAATTCTTTCTTCAGTCATGTCCAACTTACTTATAAGGCCATAAAGTATTTTTCTTTCATTTTATGCAAGATTATAACTCTAGAATTTCTTTTTGATTCCCATCCAGTGCTTGCATCTCTCTGCTTGAATGAATCAAATGCTTTGGCTTGGTGTACACTTTTCCCATTAGAGAACATGGTGTGCAGACCATCATTATTTTCATTGTCTTGATGATTTCAAAATCAATATATCATCACAGTCTAGTGCCAATCCTGGCTCCTCCATGGCTCCAAACTGTTTCCTTGTTTCTATTGATGTTTTGGCATTTTTTGTTGAAAGTCAAGTTAGTCGTATCCAGCCAAAGGTAGTGTGATAACCAGACCTTTAATGTGAAGCTGAATGTTACCTGGCTGGAAGTTTGGCATTGTTTACCACTTCCCAAAAGAAAGATGTTACAAACTAAAACTTACACTGTTGTTTTGTGTTTTTGCCTCCATTATAAATTTTGGTTTTCCTTTGAGATGTACTTAATAGGCCATGATTCTTGTAGTTGGTTTTGTTTTGTTCCCTTGATAAGATACTGTTGTGAACATAGTAGATTTATGGGTGGGGAGGAGTGCCCTAAATTTTTTTAAATTTGGCTTTAGAAAAAGGATTCTTGAGCTGGATAAATATCTTAGTGGTTAAGCTGCTTTCCTGCAAAGCTAAGGACCTGGGTTCAATTATCCAATACCCATGTAAAGATAGATGCACAGGGTGGAACTCATGCATCTGGAGTTTACTTGCAATGGCTAGAGACCCTGTCATGGCCATTCTCTGTCTGAGCCCCCATATATAAATAAATAAATAATTAATTAATTAAATAAAATACTTTCAAAGATAGTACTCAATTCATACTTTATTTGTTTTGCTACTGCTCACCTCAATAAGAATAGTATATTTCTCATGATGCTTGCATCCTGAGTTCGTTTGTAGCAGCTCGAGGTCCTAGCATGCCCATTCTCTCTCTGTGTCTCTCAGCTAGCAAGTAAATAAATAAAAATAATCTATAGTTCTGAGAGAGTATTTATAAGTCCTGAAAAGTGAGAGTTAGGCTGGAGAGATGGCTATGCTTGCTTTCACAGCCTCCTAGCCTGTATTGGCCAAGGTTTTATTGCCCAGTACCCACATAAAAAATGACATGCTCAAAAGTGGTGCACGCATCTAGAGTTCATTTGCAGTGGCAAGAAAACCTCATGTGCCTATTTTTTTTTCTCTTTCTCTCTCTCTCAGAACTATACCTTGTACTGACTTAATGAATGAGGGTGAGTTGCTTTCCCTGATGAATAAGTGCACAAGGATCTCACAATGGGGCCAGAAATTATGTGAAGTCCTCTGACATGTATGAAACATGGTTTCTATAGTTTCAAAACCTTCACTGAGTCAGAAAACAATTAAATAATAGTTTTATAAGAGAAAATTCTCAGTAAAGTCTTAAATGGAACCTACATCCTTAAAAGGTAAGGATTTCATTAAATTTTTTTCAGGTTTTCTTGATGAATGAATATAGTTTGTCAATGATGTAGAACAGAAAATTGAATATCCAATGTGGTAGATGTAAGAGGATATGGAGAGAACTTGCCACAGATAGATTAAAAATCTCTTAAAATCTCTGTCTGTGATCTTATTAGAAGTTTTACAGTTTTTTTTTTCTCCCGATAAGCTCAATTAGTAATAAGTAATAATTAGTAATAAGGGAAAGGATGTGGAGACTTAAGAGTCATTGTTTCATAAGTGTAAAACAGAAAAGATTGAGTGATATATCCAAATGACACAATATCCCTAATGCAGAAGTGAAAGGTGAGTATGATGCCTTTGCACTTTATATGGCTGTGACAATGGACCTGTGGAACTAATCCATCTGATTTAACTTCGAAATGTAGACTCACTTTCTTCCACAAAGACTATACGCTGGGCCGGGTGTGGTGGCTCGCACCTTTAATCCCAGCACTCGGGAGGCAGAGGTAGGATCGCCATGAGTTCTAGGCCACCTTGAGACTATTTAGTGAATTCCAGGTCAGCCTGACCTAGAGTGAGACACTACTTTGAAAATCAAAAAAAGAAAAGAAAAAAAAGACTATACAATGGGATGCATATTGTCATAAGACTCCTGAGTTTGATGACAATTCTCTAAGCAAGCTTTTGGGGTTGGTGGAATATTTTCTATGTTTAGTTAGTGGTAATAGTGATGCTGACCATTTTAAATAAAATGAATCACTCTAGCAGCTAAGCAAGCTGCAGCTCCAAAATCCCAAATTCTAACACACCACTGCACAGATAGGGTAATCTTGTCTGAAGACACCCCAAGTAACTCAACAAATAGAACTTAAGGGTCCTTGGAGATGGCTCTGTGAATGAACTGTTTGAACTGTCAGATCCCCAGAACCTATGTAAAAAGCTGGATATTGTGTCACTGACATCTGTGATACCAGCAAATAAAAGGTAAGGAGAGACTAAGAGACATGAGAATCTGCAAGAAGTTCGGGCCAGTTAGCCTGGAAAACATAGTGGTGAAAAACGAGACACCCTGCCTCTAACAACATAGAAGGTGATGACAGGCACTTGAAATTAGCCTTTGACCCCTACATGTGTGCCCATACTTTTACACACAACCATGCGCATATATACAAAATACAAAACACACACACACACACACACACACAAACATACATACATACAAAGGAGGCTGTGGAGATGGTTTAGTGGGTAAAAGCATTTGCTTCGCAAAACCTGGTGTTTCAATCCCCAGAGTCCATACCCAGCTGGAATAAAGTAGTATACATGTCTATAATCCCTACACACCTAGTCTGGTGCTCATGGAAGCAAACAAGAGAGACCTTATCTCTAACAATGCGGAAAAGTGAAGATGAACAACCCTATTATGTCCTCTGACTTCCACATGCGTGCAATGGTATGTGTATACTCACACATACACACACTTGCAGAGTTAAACTCACATACACACACCACAAAGAGGGAGTGAGAGAGAAAGAACTTACCCCTGGTTTTTAGCCAATCACTAGCATGTTGACAGCTTATGGCTAGTCATGTCACCCTTTGGGAATTTTATGGTTGTTTTGCTAAAAGGGACATGCTGTGTCCACCAAACTGTTCTGACATATTTATATTGATGCCCTTAGATGAGTGCTGCTTTCATTTTTGGCTAGAGAAGCTTTTTTATTTTTTTATTTTATTATTTTTTTTGCAGTGAGAAGTTACTACTGAAGAGATTTAAAACTCTTCAAAATGCTGAGAATATGTTGCTATTGAGTACTCAGCAGTAAATGGAATAGAATATATCAGCCCCTCTAAGAATTAGGGGACATAGAAGAAGAGGAGGTGGAAAAATGTAAGAGACAGAAGATGGGGAGGCCATTGCATTCACGACCCCATAGTGACTGTCATTCCCTGAACAAGAGCTGCATGCACTATGACCCATGAACATTCCATAATGCATGAGAGAGGGACTCAGGAGGCCCCAGTCCTCACCAGCAGTTAATGCTGCAGGAGGAGTCAACTTTTTCTTCAGTCGTGTAGTGTTGCAGTCAGTTCCACAATGCTGGGATGAACATACAAACCAAAACTAGTTTATGGGAGGATTTATTTCAAGCTTATAGATCCAGGGGACTTCTATTAATACCAAGAACCTGCCCCCCTTTGATAGATCCCAGCAGAGAGAAATCTGCTCAAAACCAGCAAATACCAAAAAGCAGTAAGCACAATATCAAAGTTGAAGTTGAACTAGTTGTGAAGAAGAGATTCAGTGAGATGGGGAGGTGGCAAGAGATCATCATGGGAGGTGAATCTGATCAAACTGCACCTGTGGTGGTTTGCAGGTGTCCCCATAAACATGAATAAAATATAAACCTCCTGGAGGCAGGTATTGTTCATGGGTAAATAATATTCCAGAGGGTGATGTCCAAAAAGATTAGCCTAACAAAATAATCAACTTTCAGTCGGGTGATTTCTCCCAGCAATGTGAACCTGACTAATCCTAACAACTGACTGTGGCTTTGGCCTTTTGGAGCTGATTTTCAAGAGGAATGTGGAAGGATTTGAAAACCACATGCCTTATCATGTCCTAATGGACTATTCTGGTCAGAGCTGAAAGACCTGAATGCAGTAAGAACTAGACTGTCAGGTTTGGCTTATGAGGGTGAGAAAGACTGGACTGGGCTAGCAGTTTGTGTGAGATACTTGCAGTTATGCCCGTGTCCTGAGAAGCTGTGCAGGGTTGCTTTGCATAAAAATGAACTGAGCAGAGGCAGAAAAAATGCTTTTGAACTCTGCCCATTCACCTTTAAGATTACAAATTGAATTTCAGTGGGGCAACAGGAAGAATGATATTTATAATACCACTTTTCCTGTTCTTCAAAGTCTGTATTCTACACCTGGTATTATAATCTTCAGGAAAAAAAATGAGTTTTTAGCCTGTCTTGTGTTTTGGAAATGGCCATGGGCCAGGTTTGCATGCCCATGGAAATTCAGATGAGGATGGATTATTCTTTGTGACCCAGTTGATGCCGGGACCATGAGATGGAGATGGGGAGCCCTGGATGAAGATTTTCCAGGACTTTGCCCACTACGGAAAGAACTCCAGAGACTTGTTGCTGGTTAAATTGGAGGGTTTGCATAGTGTTTTTTGCCCTGGTTGATTAATCTTTGTTTCCTTTGCAGTGTGAAAATTCTTGCCATTATGGTTTTTGGGGGATTATTTTTGGTATTTGGCTCAGCCATCCTTTTCTGTGCCATTATGGGTTTTTTGGGGATTAGTCAGACCTTGGATTACATGAACATCATTGGAATTGTTATGGGGACTTTTAAATTTGTGAATACATTTTCTACATCAACGGTTATGATATTGGTTTGAGTTCTCTTTGAAAGGTTCCCAGTGATGGCAACAGATTCTCCTGGAGGCAGACATGCGGGCTTATGGGTATTATAGCCAGCTTCTCTGCCAGTGAAGGATCTCTGGTTGCTGTTGTGAACCTTATTTAAATGATGCATGGCCTCATTTTATTCATTTAGCCTGTAAGCCAAAAAAAGTCTTTTTTACTGTCCTTGTGTCCAATTTCTTGAACCTGACTGCAACAGTATCCATTTAAAAGGGTCAGAAAACTGGATTTTGCTAAGTCATTAGTTAAAACCACTGCCTATCATGTCCTAGGACAAGTCTTGCAGAAAATACCAGACCAAGAGCAGTTTGTAGGAAAAGGTTTATTTTTACTTTTTCCTGTATTTACAGACTCAAAGAAATGGCTAGCCTGTCTTAAAGCTCCATGGGGATTACAGCAGAAAGGGATGGGGAAATGATAACATGAGCAGGGTTTGGTGGACATAATCTTTGCCCAACATCAGATGAACAATAGCAACAGGAAAGTGTGCCAAACACTGGCAAAGGGAAACTGGCTATAACACCCATGCATTTACCCCCAAAAATCCAACACTGCCATTTCACAGAAAACAGGAGCCATTGATTCCCAATTCTCTATCAGCTGGGAAGGTTTATTAGCACTCAGAAAACCTGACAAGTTTAGGGTGACATGGGACACCTGAATCAAACCAAACACACAATGGATGGCATCACCATAAGGACCTGTGAGCCAAGCCTATCTATCATACTGAGATAGTGGGACAACAATGGATGGCATCACCACAGGACCTGTGACAAGCCTATCCATACTGAGATAGTGCAACTATCTCCATAGATCAAAGGGAAAAAAAAAAAAAAAAACTTGTGAAAAGTCCCTGCCAATGTGTTCACTATAGTGGGTGGGCCTTATATCTACAGAGGAAAACTCATTTTCCTGAATTACTGTAAGAATTACTTAATCCAGCTGTTGCATAGCATGTTCATCTGAATTGAAACATTTCACCCTAGAGGGAGGGTCTTAAGATCCAGAAGTTTAAGACTCAGAAAGTAAACAAGCTTAGGAATTCACAATTCTCAGGAAGTTTCTGAAACTTACAAGCCTCTCAAGGCCTTTTCCAGGTATTAAAAAGGAGTAAAAACTAACACAGGAGACACTGTTACCCTAGTTGCATGCAAGACAGTGAGCTCCAGAGCTACAGCTAGAGGGAGGGGTCAACCCTACTGAGATGGACTTTTTACCAATGTGGCTGCCTTTGTTACAGATGTTCCCACTTTGTAAATAACCCCAATAAATCCATTAGGTCACCAAGCTAGACTTTCTTGGAATTGGTTCTTGGGTCTGTTTTTGGTTCCCTGCTGGGTGATAAGTGTCTGTTCATGTCTCCCCAGGAAAACTTTAATCCAACATGAGCACAACTTTCCATTAATTTACTAAAAGGTAGTTTATATGATCTTTTACTTTAGATGTAATTAGAATCAAAACTTGATTGCATGTGTTATTGGTAAGAAAACAGAACAGATAGCACTGATTATTTGTCTAGTTACCATGAAATAAAGAGTGGATCCTGCAGTTACTAATGTAACTGCATTTATCTACATGGTAATTCACAGGGGTACTAAGTTCTATTTGCCATTTGTAGGCTGATATGTTATATAGCAATAACAGATGTTAAATTAGTTTATAAAAACACCTAGGAACCACTGAAGGAGCAGACTGCTTGTGAGTAATAGGCAAGATTATAAAATTCAGATAACATGAAATGCAATAGGTCTAAACTGCGACAAAGAAAAAGTACATATAAATATTAGAGACAAGGTGTGTAGTGGGCCGAATTAAGATAAAGCAAAACAAATGGGTTCCATATAAGCTAATAACATTAATAATAAGATAGTTCAGTGACTACCCTAACACTGGGGACCTTGGTGAATCTCACACCCATTTTTGAGATGTTTGATGATATATATTCCTCTGAACTCTATAAATGCTTGTGACATACATTGAAAATTGATATTTAACTAAAAATAAAAGATTTACAAGTGCATTACGAATTTTTTTAAAAAATTCCATATTCTTGGAATTGTATGAAGAAACTAGCTTCTTTTTTTGGCTTTTTAAAAAATTTTATTTATTCTTATATATATTATTCTAGTTTTACATTCATAGTGGTGACTCCATTATCCTCTTCCTGTCCTCCTGCATGCTTCCAGAGGGAGGGGGTGGATGTGCAAAATAGAAACCAGCTTCTTTAATCAGTGAATTTATTGAAGATACTTTAATTATAAGCTGTAAGAAATACTAATACCAACTTGACCACCACCACACAAGCCACAGCTCATTGTAATGGGGCTGGATTGCATTGCATTTTTTTAAAGAAATGTTTATATGCTATTATGTATTTGTGTGTGGGGGGGTGGGGTGTGTGTGTCTATGATGCACATGTGGAGGTCTGAGGAAACTTTTGAAGTGTATGTATTACACCTTCTTAGACTCAGAATTTCTTTTTTTAAATTTTTAAATTTTTATTTATTTCTTCAAGATTGGCTGACAGTGAGAGATAGAGGCAGAGGCAGAGAGAGAGAGAGAGAGAGAGAGAGAGAGAGAGAATGGGTGCACCAGGGCTTCTAGCCACTGCAAAAGAACTCCAGATGCTTGTGCTCCCTTATGCATCTGGCTTACATGGGTAGTGGGGAATCGAGCCTTGAACCGGGATCCTTAAGCTTCACAGGCAAGTGCTTAACCACTAAGCCATCTCTCCAGCCCAGTCACAGAATTTCTTGTTCCAAATGAACTGTCAGACTGCAAACTGACAGACGAGGATTGGATCCTATTGGCTCCACCACCCATGATAGAATCCATGGTGTATGTGCATTCTATTCAGCTTTGCATGGTTATTGAGGAATTGAACCTGTGTCAGCAAGCTCTGCAGCTTACATCTGTAAAAGCTGAGCCATCTCCTCAGTCTCCTTGATTGCATTTTAAGTATCTCCCAAGTGGGTGAAGCATTAACATTTTTCCTACAAATCCATTGGGACCACATTAATTTCAACAAATTTGAAATTTCTTATCTAAAATAGTAGGTTATTTGAGATAAACATTCAGGTGAGGGAGGAAGGTGTGTGTGTGTGTGTGTGTGTGTGTGTGTGTGTGTGTGTGTGTGTGTTCATAGCTCAGTGGGCACATCTGTTGCTTGCATGCATGTGGAAATTCGAAATCAATGTCAGATGTCTTTGTTCATTCTTTTGCACTGTATTTTCACAAGACAGGGCCCTCACTGAACCAGGAGCTCACTGATTTGGTTTGAGCACCTAGCTGGCCAGCCAATGTGAGGGATCCTCTGGTATTGTCTCCACTGCCCAAGTGCTGGGATTGTTGGTAGGTACTGACTGCCATACTAGAAAGGACATTTGTGATACAGATGGTATTATCAGTATTTCTTTATAAAAATAGGGCAAAATCTTCAATGGAAATATGTGTATTTGCTGAAAACAATTAGTAAGATTTTTTCTGGTTTCATAAGGGACAGAGGAGATAACTTTTCAGTGAGCAATTCGGTGAAAAAAAGTGTAATTCTGTTCAATAACATCATTTATTATTCCTCTAAAAAGAGGCAGCCTTGTTGATTCTCAGCATCATTTTAAACGGTCATGACTAGCATGACAATGACTGTTGCTGCCCAAGAGTGGAGGAGAAAGTTCATTCCTGCCTCTGTTTCTTCACAATCAATATGCTGGAAGGAAATGTTGTAGACTCCATTGAAAGTAATAGGTTTGTACTTTTTGGGATAATGGCACACCCAGAAGCCATAGACTATGGCTAGAAACATTTCAGTGCCAGAGATGGGATACCTTCCAGTGAGTTGTTGGCCAGGGAGGTCCGTGATGCCCCTAAAACATTCCAGGATCTTGCCAAGGCTCTTGGTTTCCCATCAGAGATAGATGGTAAAACCCTATTGCTAAAGATTCCACATGCCTGGGCTGCAAGGTCACTGAGAAATCAAACTGGGCCTGAGCTGAAAACCTCCTCCCTGTAGACCAGCTGACATAAATCTGGAAAAACCCACACTTCATGCAGCTCTATGGGAGACAGAAGCCATCAGTGTTAAAAAAAAAAAGTGGACACTTCAAGCCTCAAGTTTGGCAAGCCAGGCCAAATGAGACAATGGGTGCAATAGTGGCATGTATGTTATAGGGGAAACCAACTGCTCTCTAATAGGACTGGAGGCCTGGTGCTGAAAACCTAATCAAAAGCCTAGGGTGGGGGAGGCCATGAGCCTTAGGAATGTAACACCTGCTCTTGTCTGGCTAAATGCATATATTATGTCCACCAAAGTGCCCAATAAGCATGTTACTTAATGTTCATACCTATATATTAATGCCACTCTCACTTTTCATAAGAAAAGCTTTTTTGTTCAGATGGCAGTGACCACTGGGATGACCCAAAAGACACCATAGTGCTGAGAAGATGTGACAGAAGAGAGTCTAGCACTGAAACATATCTATCACACCTTCCAATGTTCAGGGTCCATTGTGGAAGAGGTGGTGTATGAGCCAAAGAATGTAGGACTGCTTACAATGCAATCATCTGGACAGAAATGGGCCTGGAGATCCCTGACCTCACAGTGCCTAGAGATACCTTCACAAGACCCCCATAATAGGAGGAAAACAATGCAGGGGAAAGGCAAGAGTTCAGCGTTCATGGCGATCACGACACCAGAAAAAGGCTGAAGAAGATAAACACAGAGAACATCCAACTCCAACTAAGCCAGATATCCAGAGACACAGAGTCTCCCAAAACTTCATCACTGAAACAGAACTAAAATGACCCCAATGTGGTTCAGGGAAACTCGCGGAAGAGGGGGAGGAAAGATTGTTAGAGTCACAAGTTGGGGCATTATGCACAGAGACTGGGGCCTACACCCCAGAACTCTTGACTAACCTCACAATGCATGACCCACATTCCCCATTGATGAGGGTCCCTTTGAAAGTGGGAGGATAGGGAGGAGGACAATGGAACCAATACTATGAATGTAAAATCAGAATAATATAAATTTTAAAAGGGGGAAAAATAAAATAAAATAAAAGAGAGACTAATGGAGAGAGGGAGGGGATATGATGGACTGCGGCTTTGTGAAGGAGAAAGTGAGAGATGTAAGAGAATTATAATGGTTTATTGTCTGTAACTATGGAAGCTGTCAATAAAAAAAAAGTTTTTTTTTTTTAAAAGTCAACAGGGTTTTGAATGAAATAAATTATGTAACTAAAGCAGTATGGAAGATTTTATAAGAAATCCAATTAAAGTAACAAATGTGAAAGAAAGAAAGTAATAAGTTTATATCACCATTAAGTTTTCTATTCAATGAGCTGAAGCTGTTTGGGGCCATGTCTGTTGGAAAATTCACCTGTTTGAAAATGTTCATTTTATTCAAGACACTGGAACAAAACAGTACAGTGATGAGTGATGAGCCTGCTGTATTCCCAGCTTGGTCATGTCCTTTTCCCATTTCACATTCAATGCAGCCCATAGAAGCTCAACAGACCTATCTGAAATATCTGGAAACTTCAGGAGCAGTGCCATCCATCAGAGCAGGTTGTTTAGAATATTAGGAGAACATTTTCCTTGGTTACCTTAGTATTACATTTCAACATTCCTTCCTCCCACTCTGCCCTCTGTGAAAGCTTTTGACTGTCTCCTCCCGGGCTTCTGATACATGGTTCTCTATACCATTGTGCTCTGTAGTCATTAATTGTCTCTGCTACCTTTATTCTGGGACAAGTGCTATGATCTATGACTTCTGTTCAGTCATGAAGATAGTCACATACCTATAATCTGTGAAATACTGGAGTAGTGGTTTACTGCTTCTAGACATGCTTACACATTACAAAATTACCATCTTCTCCATAAAGGATATCTCCACCAGAAGACTTCAGAGGAAGGAATTTTGAGAGAAGGAAATGATCTGCTCTATCTTTTTATAGACCACCACATTCAATATGTGTAGCATCAAAATTATGGTTTATTCTTTGGTTTAAAGCTAAGGGTTACATATGAGGGTTATGTGTCATGGGTACATGGGAAACTTCAGTCACTACTAATTTCATAACCCTCCATATTCACATTTTTATCTGATTTTTTTTTCCAATTTTATGTTAAGTGATAATGATTTTCCCTCTATATGATCCAGGAACCAAGAATGGGCATGGAATTAAGCTTGAGAGGAAACACTCCCATGCCTACTGTAATGGTTTAAATGTGTGACTCTCACCGTAGACTCAGGCTTGAATCTTGAGTCTCCAGTGGATGAAACCACCACACTGGGAAAGAGGTATGTCACTCAAACAAGATCTTAAGTCCAGCCCTAAGATGTGAAAAGAGCAGTTTGAGCTCTGGCTATTGGTGATTTCTGCTATTGGTATTTGTTTTCTACAGTTGTTTCTTTCTGTTTGTATATATGAAAGTAATCAGCTTCTTCTACCACCAATGGAATTTCTGGATTTTGCAAGCCTGAAAGAAACCCCTTCCTCCCATAAGCAGTGAGTGGTTGCATGTTTGTTCTAGGAATGTGAAGCAGTTGACTACAATGCCTACCTTTCTGGGGTCTATCCAGAATGAGTACTTTCCTATACCTTGATAATGCACTATTATTTGTTGGATTTTTGTCATGTGTCCATGACAATATTTTATGGAAGCTAACATCTGAGCTCGTTCTATTTTCTGAGACTTGACTTACTGCTTTACTAGTAAGTGAACATAAGAGGCTTTTTTTTTCGCCCTCAATTACTTTTTCCAGTGTCCTGAGACAATATATTAGGGATAAAATGCCTACTGTAGTTTGATTGTTGAGTTGAAACAATATACAAAGCATTTAAATATATACAAAGCATTTAAAGTATTTAGCAAATGTCTCATCGTTTTTTTTTTTTTTTTTTAATTTTTCGAAGTAGGGTCTCACTCTGGTCGAGGCTGACCTGGAATTCACTATGTAGTCTCAGGGTGGCCTCGAACTCACGAAGATCCTCCTACCTCTGCCTCCCGAGTGCTGGGATTAAAGGCGTGTGCCACCACGTCCGGCTTAAATATCTCATCTTATAAACAACTATTGTGTATTGCATTATTACAATTAAATAATAAAGTCAAGCCCATCCCATGTTCATAGAAATGTCAGAGTTGGGGCTAAAGAAATGGCTTAGTAGTTAAGGCATTTGCCTGCAAAGCCAAAGGATCCCAGTTCAATTCTCCAGGACCCACATAAGCCAGATGCACAAGGCGCACATGCATCTGGAGTTCATTTGCAGTGGCTAGAGGCCCGGGCATACCCATTGTCTCTCTGTGTGCTCTCTCTCTCTCTCTCTCTCTCTCTTTCTCTCTTTCTCTCTCTCTCTGCTTGCAAATAAATAAATAAAAACTTTTAAAAAAAGAAATGTCAGAGATCTTTCATCTGATTGGCAGTAATCATTTTGAGTTTAGGATGCTGACATTAAAGAGCAGAAAAAAAAGGGAAGGTAGATAGGGGGGATGTTGACAGATTCATCAACCCCTGTTGTCTCCAAGGATTGACAGTAATAGCAGGTATTTTGAACATATTCTAACCATTAATGATTTAATAAAACTGGCTTATTAAAAACACTGTGGCATTATCCTCCTTTGACTGATGTTTATGCTGGATAATAATTCATTAAAAGTTTAGATTCTAAAACTCTGGACATTCTTAGGCCTTCAAATTATTTATCCAAGCAAAAATAATTCTCATGCTAATGGGGGCAAAAAATTGGATTCCCAGTTTACAGAGTACACCAAACTGAGCAAAATTGTCAGCATAACATTTAAATTACTTTTTTGATAAGCTTGGGTATTTACAAATCATCAGACAATTACATCTTCCAAAAACTCCTTAACATCAATTCACACTGCCTTTGCAACAGTGCACTCCACTAATTTCAAATAAATTGAAAAAAATTACCTTGCAGATTGCAAGAAACTGACCAAAAACAATTGCTAGGGTTTTAGTTTGCATATTGTTCAGCCATAGAATTTCCCTTTGCTGTATCACTTGTGGCACAGATGTTAACCCTTTAGAACACACAGAAAGAAAACAGATGGTAAACCTGAGACCCAGCTGTGTCTTCAGAATTTCTATGATGTCACTGTCATGATATTTTACATGTTTATTTTATTTAGTGACAGAGTCTAGGGTCATTCCCTAACACAGTGACCTTATAATTACATTGTTCACTGTAATATTCCTGTTAAAAAAGAATTAGAGAGGATAGGGAGATAATTGAGCAAGTAAAATTGAGTGCCCAAGCCTAAGGACCTAAGTTCAGAACCCTACACCCATGTAAAATGTTGGACACGCTAGTGCATGCCTGTAATCACAGCACCGGGGAGGCAGAAACAGAAACATCCATAAGGCTTGCTCTAGGTTGAGTAGGGAGACCTCATGTCAGAAAACAAGGTGGAGAGCAATTGAAGAAGACACCTGTTGTTGACCTCTAAAGAACCTGAACTTGGGCTGGAGAGATGGCTTAGGGGTTAAGGCGCCTGCCTCCTAAGCCTAAGAACACTGGTTCCAATCTCCAGCGGTTCCAATCTCCAGGTCCCACATTTAGCCAGATGCAAAGTGACGCAAGGGCGCAATGCCGCACTTGACCACAAGGGAGTGCACACATCTGGATTTCGTTCACAGCAGCTGAGACACTGCTGGTGCGCCCATCTCTGTCTTCCTCTCCCCCTCTCTCTCTGTCTCTCTCTGTGTCTGTCTCCAAAAAAAATAATAGAAAATAAAAAAATAAATAAAAAGTTTTAAAAAGAACCTGAACTCATTTTATTCAAATATATACACACGTATATACACACACATGAACATACAACCATATGAACACATGGGCACAGACACAACCATGCATACCCACCACACACATATATACGTACAAAAACTGTCCTGTGAAGACTAATGCCAGTACTAAAGAATGCATATCTGACCCTAAGAATCAACCGAAGCTTTGTCCAGCAAATAAATGAAACCACTGAGGATGATGACTCCCAGCACACCCATGACCTTCCCAAGACTTGACTACTTACAGCATCTATCAAGCTGTCTTGAAACTGTCCTCTGAGAGTAAAATCTTAAAGGAATTGCTCTCTGACATTACATGCTTAGCACAAAAACTGAGTCTATCCAAGGATGAACAGAGGTCAGCAGCAGGGCCAAAGCTTGATAAATGGCCATGCACTAACCCAAGTTTCAGGTGTATGCATGAGCATAAGATATTTTGCACTCACACATAGGGTTCTTATGATTGTTAAATTCCGTTGTCGACTTATCATATTAGAAGTCAAGTAAGAGGAGGCTGGAGGGAATGATCAGTAGTAAAATGAGCTTGCAAGGCATGGATGGTTTGATTCCCCAGTACCCATGTAACCCAGATGCACAAAGTGACACATGAGTCTGGTGCTCATTTACAGCAGCAAGGGCCCTGATACTCATCCCTATTCCCCCCTCTCTCTATACCTTTCTTTCTTTCTCTTTCTCACATGAAGGCATTTCTACAAAGGATTAATTGCATGATTCCCTGCCCCCACAAAGACTGACTGAAGCCATCAGGGCCCTACAGTGAAAAGCAGTTATAACCCTAGTGAGGAGGGCCTTCAGTGGAATGGGGGAAGAGAGAGGGTGTATAAGAGTATAACCTTTAAAAAATAAAATTTAATTTATAAAAAGGATTAACTGAGGGAGAAAGTTCTTCCTTTAGAGTGAGCAGTCCACTCAATGGTGGATAATGTGTGTGTGTGTGTGTGTGTGTGTGTGTGTGTGTGTGTATACATGTATGTAACACAGGGCCTTGTGCATGGCTATATCGGGTACATGTCAGGGTATGTTTCCACCATATTGCTGCTGTTCTGTGTGGACATTAAAAGCTAGCTTCATCAGCCTTCCAACATGGACTGAAAGCCAATGGCTCTCCAGGAATCCTCCAGGCTTTCTGTGCAAGACTAGCATCCAACCTCATAGATTGAGCAGCTACAGGTTTCTCCTAGTCTTCAGGCTGCAGGCAGACAGTTATTTTTTATACTGTTTCCTGTAAGGTAATCTAATAATCAGATATGAATAATACATATGCAAATATATTATACATTATATATAATGCTTATGATACACATTATGTATATAGGAGATATAGAAAAAAATATATAGAAGGAATATATATATATTCTTTCTATTGGTTCTGTTCCTCCAAAGAACCTGAACTAATACAGTACTCATTTTATTCAAATGTATTTCATCCCCAACCCTTCCATCATCATTCTGGCATTTAATCAGACAAGACTGTTTCATTAGGTGAGTTCCAATATTCTTTAAAAAGGAAAAACAAAGCTGGGTGTGGTGGCGCACCCCTTTAATCCTAGCACTCATGAGTTCAAACCCAGCCTGAGACTATATAGCCCAGGTCAGCTTGGAATAGAGTGAGACCCTACCTCAAAAAAATATATATATATATATATATATATATATATATATGGCTATTCCCTAAGAAAATCAGTGAACGACCCCTGTAATCTCACCACCTGGGAGGATGAGCCAAAAGGATCATGAGTTTCAACCAGGTTAGTCTACCTAGATAGATTGTATGGCAAATACAAAATAAAAATTATAAAATTCAACTCAAATATCAGAAGTAAATAAGCTCATGTTTTATATTTGTTCTAGACTTGCCTCTGGCATTTCAATTTGCCTTTGGAATGTGTCTGCCTACAGCCCGAGGTGACTTCCCCTAGGAGTTAATAGTCAGCTTTCTTCCCTGAGACAGCTTCCTGCCTTCCATGTGGCCTCATGTTTGAATGTTCCTGTTCTGGTGAGCTATGTAGAACTAGCCTGGTATTTAGTGTATATCACTGATGTGATGGGTTGTTATTGATCAAAGGGATGAGAATATCAACAGTCTTGATAGATAAAATGTCCATCAAGAATGTTTTAAAATCCAGACAATGTGAATTTCACAAGGAACTTAAAGCAGTTATATGCAAAGATCACCTTCCATGTCAAATTGTCTAGGGTTTATTCTGCTCCCAAAGCAATGAAGAGGATCTTAGTGGAAGGTAATCTTTGGATAAATGATACATAACCCTTTTCACCCTATAAATCAAGGTCTGGTAAGGACTTCAGGAAAAGTAAAAACACTGCCATTGTAGGAGCTCATCCCTTCTATCAGGGGATAGCATTATAGGACAGTGATTAAGTAAAGAGGTATTAACAGTCCAGTGGCCAAAAATCCTCCACTGAGTGCAGTTGGGGCAAAAGTAATTAATTTGATTTACAACAGCTAGAATACACTTGAGCTTCCTGTCTCTGTAATTGTTTAAGAGAGAGAGTACATTGAAGAGAACAGAGATTCATGTTAACCCTTTGTTATTTACAGTACAGCTTTCTTTCTTATCTTAGAAGATATTTTTGAACTATTTGGTCTTAGGTTTAATTTCATCCAAAAGTCGTAATAGACTCTTATCTTAATTGCCTATAAATGATCATTATTTAGCTTCAGGGCATGAATACGAAAGGAAAAAAAAAAGGGATACCAATTAAATTTCCATTGGCTATTTTTTAAAGCTGCAAACAGTAGAATACCCATTTCAATTTAATTAAGTAGGAGAGAAAGTTAAAGAAACAAAAACCTGCACTTTTACGTTTTATACTCAAATGTATAATATATATTTTTGAAAGAAATTTCTTCACTAGAGTAAGAGGAAATGAGCATAAAGAGCATTAAGAAAATAGATAGTATTGGCTACGTAGGATGATTACATCACCCTTATAATTTTGTACTGTGTTTCGCCAGAAACCCAAACAATAGCCTTTGTGATCGTGAGGCCCGACTCTCTGTCTCCTTTCTTGTTCACTTTCAAGCCATCTGGGATAAAAGAGGTCTGAGTATCACATGCACCTTGAAAAATCTGTGAAATTATCCCCTGCATAAATGGAAAAATGTCATTTCTAGTGTATAAGAGAGGTTAGTCTTTGTAGAGTGAAGAATACTTGCCCCTTGATAGAGTAGTGAACTGCAAGAACCAGGAAGAAATCTAATGCTAAAACTTATTTTCAAGCCATGAACTCATTCTCTCCTTTTCACATTTGTCTCCCTGCCAAGCCAAAGTTAGCTTTATGTTTCGATAGAGAATTTTCACCTAGAAAGTTTAAATTCTCCTATGACAGGAGTCTCACAGGTCTCTTCTTTGACCTATGAGTACTACAAGCTCAACCATTACTGCTATGGTTGTGGAAACTCTCTAAATGCAAAAGTCTTAGTAGAAATATAAGACAGTAATGATGGTACCTTTATAGTGGGTATCTGAAAAGTATCAGAAGAAATAAATTGTTGTTCAGCAGTTTACCTGAATCAGATGCCTAGAACCAGGAATGTTGCTGCTTTGAGGATATTGGAAGGTATGTGAGGTGGAGGAGTTTTGGGTAGAGATGGAGAGATGCTTCAGTCTATGGAGGTATGCGTGCATTAATCAAACATTTACTTACCTATCTGTGAAGAAGATGAAAGGAAAACTATCATGCTGGGCACTGGGTACATAGAAGATGATGCAGGAAGTAATGTCTTTACTGCTTAAATAGTAAATGATATTGCCCATTGTTAACAACTCCTCATTCACCTTTACCAGAATTTCAGTTTGAGTACAAAAAAGGAAAGTTTAATAATGATTTTTTTTTCATTGCTTGCACATAGGCATGATTATGCTTCTTTGCACACTGTTCAAACATGCACTGCTGGGCTCCTCCTCTTCCTCATCTGCTATGGGACTGTGATGATTCTGACAATATTTATTTATTTATTCATTTATTTATTTATTTAGAGAGAGAGAGTGAGAATGGGTGTGTCAGGGCCCCCAGCCACTGAAAATGAACTCCAGATGCATGCATCACTTTGTGCATCTGCCTTGGGTATTGGGAATCCAACCTGGGTTGTTAAGAATTGCAGGTAAGTGCCTTTATAGCTGAGCCATCTCTCCAGCCTGCAAACATTTTTTGAGATGTGTTTTGTGGAAGGTAGTTCTACAAAACTGAAAATGCCTCAATTTAAAGACCAGAGTCCTGCTTCCCGGGGAGATAAACCCAATGGATTAAAACCCAAAGCACATTGTATGGGAAGAACATTTGGGTAATGAGTGTCCACATGTGCAGAAGTGGACACTCTTCATAAGTTTTGGAAGTGAAGAAATCAGAATGTGAAAAGCTCCAAAGAAAACACAAAACTTCTCATTTTGATTCATGAACAAATACAAATTATACCTGAGATATTTTCAAAAGTGTGATCACAATATGGGCCAGTGAAGGGAGGAATGGATTCTCCCTGAATCCTTTCTCCTTGAATATCATTGAGATCCTGCACCCAGAAATAAATGCTGCCATTAATTTTCTCAAAATATGAAGTCTTTTCACATTTTCTTTTTTCTATTATGAACTAATAATTTGATTTAAATGAAAAATGGTAATGGTAATAGAATGTACACATTAAAAAAAAATCTTTGAAGACCATAGTGGGAACAAGCATTATTTTTAGGCCCTCCAGAATGTAGTGAGTGTGGGAGGAGCTAAGGTATAGAGTGGGAGGGGCTACTGATAGGATGGGAGAAGCTAATAATGTCAGTGTGGGAGGAGCTAAGGACTAAGGGGCTCATACAGAATTGGGAAGAGCTGTTAGGACATAGAGGAGGAAGATCAGATTCATCCCATGGACCACGAGTAATTGTAAGAATGATGTTATTGGACCCTGTTTAAAAAAAAGAAAAGAGAAGAAAAAATAGAAAATGGAAGGAAAGAAAATATGGAATTGGAAAAAAGAACATATTGTGTACAAAAATGGTTCTCTTAGAGGACTTTGGCTAGAAGACAGAGAATTGTGTTCCTATCAGAAGTAAGAGGAGTGATAGTATCTACTTCCTGAAAAGCCAGCATGGAAGAATTGCCAGGAGGCTAGATGAGAGCTGGCTGAGAGTAAATACATCAATTTAAAAACCAGTTTTATAGGCTGTTCTGTATTATAATTCCTTTGTGTAGGTTTCAACTATCCTGTAAACCTCTTACCAACAAGGCCTGTGTTACACCTTTCAGTCAAAGAAACTAAATATGTGCATGTTGTCTCGTTGAAGGCTTTATAGGCTGATTATTAGCATAAATATTGTCAGCAGTCATTGGTAAGAAGGAAATTTTGTTGTGAGGAATTCTAATGCCCCATTCCTGGTAACACTCACTCAAGCCCTCACTCAGTCTTTGCAAAGATCTGGATGTAATTTTAAGCAATACAATATACAATTTCTTAAGGATACAATCAATGAAGGGAAATAGTTCTAAAGTAGATGTTCACCTTCTAATCATCAAAATATGTCTTTGCTATTTGCTTGCCCCCATTTCAAAACCAAAGACTTTAATCAGAAGTTGCTCTGCCTGGCTCATGGTAGCACCTGTGCTGAAAACCTATGGTGTACTCAGAAGTCCTGGTCCCTGTGATATGTCACAGTGGATAGAAAAATGAATCTGCTTCTGGGAGGAGCTCTGTTGCTGGGGCGCAAGACCCAGTGTCTTTGATTACAGAAGCCTGAATACATGTCTGCTACATCATAAATCACAAGATGCAGATTGCCAAGCCTAAAAGTATGGATAAAGCCACTTTTTTTTTCATTTATTTATTTGACCAAGAGAAAGAGGAAGAGAGAGGAAAAGAAGAGAGAGAGAGAGAGAGAGAGAGAGAGAGAGAGAGAGAGAGAATGGGCATGCTAGGGCCTCCAGCCACTGCCAACGAACTCCAGATCTGTGTGCCCCCTTGTGCATTTGGCTGACATGGGCCCTGGGGAATCTAACCTGGGTCCTTTGGCTTTGCAGGCAAACACCTTAAAAGCTAAGCCATCCCTCCAGCCTGATAAAGCCACTTTTACATTGCCTCCATGAGTTACTTGCTCCTGTGTCACAGACTATATAATCTTTTATAATTAGGTAAACAGAAGTATGGTCAGTAAACAATTGTCTGTTTTCTAAGAAAAGATCAGAATGCACAGGGTTGATCTGGTAAGCAACTAGTAGGAGGCAAATGTTAAGCCAAAGTTCCCCCATTTTACTTTGCAATGCAACATTGGGTATTTGATGCCATCACAGATATTTTATTATGCATTTTATATATGGGCTTCATTCTACATAATAATGGTCTTCATCATATTTCATGTATGTATCACTGCATTTGCGTATGTATTCTCCCCCACTGCCCTCCCTTGTTGTTCAGCCCCAAAAGTCTCTCCCTTCAAGCAATCTTCTTCTTTAGTTGTATATAAATTGCTCAATTTCTCTTTATTTCAGGTTGTTCCTTCTTTAAAAGTCACAGAGTCATTCAATACTCCATCTGCTTTATTAATTTAGTTCCGAAGGTCCCATTTGCCCATTTACTTCCCTCTCACACCCTATCCCAGATGGCTGATTTTTAAAATTCTTCTCCCCCTTAATATCAAGAGGAAATTCAAGCATATACAATTCCTCACTTCCCTTTTAAAACTCAGCCAAGCCTACCAGCTTGTGTGAGCACCATCTACCTCAGGTAGCCATTTTGCACTTCACACTTCCCTCATTAATATGCCAGAAATGTAGCTGATTGCCTCTGTGGCCCCTTAATTAAAGACAATTAAAAGTGGCTGGGTTTCCATGGGGATGACTGATTACCCAGCGGAGTTCACATTTGAGAAGATGAACCCTCAATTGTCCTCATGCATGAGAAACAAGGACTTAGCCCTCAGGCCCCTTTATTTCATTCCCACAATACTAGCTAAGCTTTTATTAAAGTTGAAACTCCAGGTCTCTCACTTAAAGGAGTCATACTGCAAAACAAATCACAAGTGTCTCTTTGTTTCCCTCTCCCAGGCCTCTTCTGAAGTCTGTTATCTCTAAATGTTGAAGATGGAAGGATATTTTCAAATTTAGTTAGACTTGTTAAACCAGGCAGTATAGCCAACTAGCTAACTTTACCATCTTTTCCATGTCCCAAATTTGGGACAAGATACTTTTGGCTAATTCTCTGTCCTCTTGCTCCCAGACCAGTTTTTGTGAGCTAATACCTGGAATAATGCAGAGTCCCTGGTCCTTTTTTGAAGATCTGAGCTGATAAATGCAAATACAGATGGCTTCAGCCCCCTGGTCTCCTTGGTTTGGTCCAATGACTCTTGGATCTTTGAAAATTTGCCACAATAGATAAACATTGCAAAAAAATTAATGCTTCCACTTATTCTTTAGAGTAGAGATAACTGATCTGGTGCTCCCCTGTACCTCTAATATTCCCATACTATTTATCTTTGCATTGCATTCCTGAGCTTCCTAATGTAATATCTGATCCCATTTCCTCAGGCTTTCCATGGATGATAATCTTCTTTAAAAACTCTTTTAAAAAATGAGGGCCTCGTCGGACATGGTGGAGTACACCTTTAATCCCAGCACTCACGAGACAGAAGTAGGAGGATCGCTGTGAGTTCGAGGCTGCCCTGAGACTACATAGTTAAATCCAGGTCTGCCTGGGCCAGAATAAGACCCTACCTCAATAGACAAAAACCAAAAACAACAACAAAAAAGAGGGCCTAGAGAGATTGCTTAGTGGCTAAGATACTTTCCTGTGAAGCCTAAGGTCCCAGGTTTGATTCCCTGGTAAGCACATAAGCCAGATGCACAAGGTGGAACATGTGTTGGAGTTTGTTTGCAGAGGCTAGAGCTCCTGGCTTGCCCATTCCTTCTATCTCTCTGCCTCTTGCTCTCTCTCAAATAAATAAATAAATAAAATATATTTTAAAAATCACTGATACTGTAGTGGATTAGTTTTGTTTTGTTAGTCCTTGGAAAGATTAGTTTGTCCAAAGAGAAAGAGTTCCTTCATGATGAGTGGGTGGCTACAGACTAAAGCCCACCTCCCCATAGATAGAGCTTAGGGCTATATGAGGGCTAAAAAAGCAGGGTGGTCTGAGATATAGAAAAATCTGAAGGGAGGCAGGAAAGCTGAAACAGCTGAGATCTGCTCATATGTGAGCCAACATCATGTTCCTTGCTATGAAGCATATTTAGAAAATGGTACTGTATGATTTGGGAGATGGCTCAATGGATACAGCACATGATAAGCAAGAATGAAAACCTGGCTTTAGAATTCCAGAACCCACATCAAGTTGGTTGTGGCAATGTGAGCATCTTGAATCTCAGTGTGTGTCTAAGATGAGATGTGATATGGAGACAGGATACTCACAGGAAACCAGAAACCACGTGGGACAACTAATCTGCTGTATGTGGTGGTGACCAAGACTCTGCCTCCAACAAGATAGGAAGTTATCCTCTGATTTTAACTCACGTGCCATGGCACACAGATGCCTGAGCTCATACCTATGAGCACGTGGGTACATGCATACGCACAAGAACAACAAAAACCACAAAAGTTTAGCAACAAAAAAAAATTGGTTGTGTTAACATGAGTTTGGATATTTTGGCCATTTATCTAACAAAGTCACTCATTGGACACACACATAGCCTGAGGTGAACAGATGGGTGACTTTGACCACTGAGAACTAGACAACATGTTGGGTAGGAGATTATAACCAGTGTGAGCTAGACACATGTTCTATTTTAGATGTAAGATTTGTACACTCCCAAGAGGCTCATGTGGAAGCTAGGTTCCCAGCTGGTGTCAGACACTGCTGAGAGGTGACTGAGTCACAGCAGTACTATGTTCATCAATGGGTTAACCCACTGACAAGTTCATGGCTGAATAGGCTATAAGGTGATGGGACCAACTTGGACGAAGTCAGTCACGGAGGTTGTTCACTTAATGGGTATGACTCACTCCCAGTCCTTCTCAGTGTCTGCAGGCTAGCCACTGTGGGGCGAGCATCTACACTCCCAGAGGTTAACAAGCATACTCTTCTGACTCACTGTCTTGAGAGACAGTGGAGACCAGAGACCATGAACTGGAACCTCTGAAACCCTGATCCAGAAGAGAGCTTTCCAGTGTTGACTCTCTTGAGTATTTTGTAACAGTGATGGATACTAACACCAAGATGTCTTGGAAATCCCTATCAAAAAAAGATGAGTCCATGTACATTGCATGGTGACCATGTATTACAGGCATTATCAATAATAACAATATCAATAATGTAGTGCTCTCAGGTTTACTTAAGCAAACTCTAAAACCAATGAATGCCGGTAAAGCAACTAAACATAGATGGTTTATCTGGGTATAATTTGAGTGTCCAAAGAATGGGTTTGTCCTTTGGATTTTAAAGTTTAACTAGAGAGTAAGAATGATTCAACCTTTTATAAATGAAGAAAATATTAATTTCATTTTGGGGAATTGATAACAAATATTACCCATGAGTCAGTAATGCATATTCACAGAGCCCTTGTTCTCACCAGATAGCCCTTGTCTCATTCTCTCTGTATGCTGAGATTTTGATTCAGTACAGATGGATCTGTCCACTGAGATGCAGCCCTGCCCCTGGCTTTGGCTCCCATCCTCTGCTGAGTTATGGGACTGTTGAAAGGGAATCCCCAGATACAGGCAAGCCCCAGTCCATTTCATGTTCTCCCAGTTACTGAAAAGGTCTTGCAAGGCAGAGACCCATGGATCCCCTATGTCTGCTCATGCACTTTTGTCTTCATTTGACAGGATTTTTAAAAATATATATTTATTTACTTGCAATCAGACAGAGATAGAGAAAAGAGAGACAGAGAGAGGAATGGGTATACCAGGTACTCCAGCTGCTTCAAATAAACTCCAAATGCATGCAATTGTTTGTAGGCAAGAGCTTTAATCATTGAGCAATCTCTCCAGCCCCATTTGACAGGATTTTACCAACCTAAAATCTTGCTATTTTCAGTGGATTCTATCTGGAGTTCTGGGTGGGAGCTAACTGTAAATGAGAATGTCTAGACCATTAGATGGCCAAAGTATTCCCCTGTTCCAACATTGTCATGTGACACTCACTGTGGTAAGAGTCATCTATTAGGAACAGGCATTTTCTAGAGACACCTACACCTGCCTCTGGCACAGAGTCATTATTAGCACACTTCAGGAAAGATCTCATATGATCTAAAGGGAAATATTTAATTTGTGAAGTTGAACCACAGAATGTGAATTAAGTCTCTCTCTTCTTTTGGTTGTTTGGTTGTGATGGTTAATCACTGGTTGTCAACTTGACAACATTTAGAATTATCACAATGGAAATAAATTATCTCTGGGCATGTCTGTTAAACATTTTTCTAGATGAAGTAATTAAAGACCCACCTAAATGAAAGTAGCATAGTTCTATGGATGAGAGGAGTCCTGGACTGCCACATTTATTGCACTCTGCTGGATTGCAAACACAATGAGACCACTTCCCTCAAGCTCTGGTTCTCAGGACTTCCCTGCCCCGATGGGATATAAGCTTGAACTTTACATTAAAATAAATCCTTCCTTCCTTTAATGTGTTTTTTGTCAGGTGTTTGGTCACAGCAATGAGAGACTAATATATTGATTATTTAAGGATTTTGTCTTAATTGTAGCCATAATCACCATCTAAAATGTCTGGCTTTCAAAGGTAAGAAGAATTCATACCTGTTTTCAATCCAAAGGAAATAACAGAAAGATGTCTTCAATTTATGCCCTGTTCTTCTCTGTCGTCCAGCTACTATATATGTTATTCACAGAAAACACACTACATTTGGATTCTAAAAGGAAATGTGAGTGTTATTGCGGTGAGCTTCTCTAATGCACCTTGAATGTAACACTCCAGCAACCTATGATTGATTGGATGTCGTAAGTGTAAAATAATCTTAATAATTTTAAAAACCAATAAGCAGCAACTAATTTAAAGGGCCCACTTTGTATGTGCTAGAATCAGAGCATGTCATTTCAGTGCTTCATCAGATAATGGAAGCATACTATGTGTGAAAGACTGACAATTTGGACCTAGTGGGTGGCCAGGAGAAGGTCACTTGTGGGGCCACCTGTCCTTTGTTCCTATGCTGCTCAGCCATGTTTCAAGTAGTCCTGGGGTAAGGCACCCCCACACTGAGCTCTCCACAGGAGGCTAGCCTGACCTATAGAGACCACCTCCAAGAGAGTGTGTAGTTCACTTTCCAGGACTGGCTCTGTCATTGATCTCCATGCTGTGAATGACATGAGGGTGACCAATTAGTGGGCACTGAGATGGTGTTTGCTGTGATGTTGTAAGGGCACAGAGGTCACGGGTAATTCAAGCTCAGCTGAATCCCAGGAGGCTGTACAAAGCCAACCCTCTGAAGTCTGACTTTAACCCAGCATCCCGCAAATGAGGGTAGGGCTTGTTTTTGAACTTGACCGGTGCAAGGCAGCTGTCACAGCAGTTTTGAATAGCAAAGACGTATACTGATTACCCAACCTCAGATTTACCCCGTGATAAGGTAAACTGGGTCATTCTCAAGGGGAGATGAAGGCTGCATTACTCGGAAGGAAAACGGAGTTCTGGAGTTGGAGGTTTCGGGGACTAAACTGTACAGTAACTCTAAACACACATCAATATTTTCATTCACCTTCTCTTTCCACTACAGAATTTCTCCATATTCTCTTCACATGAGGGTAACAGTCATGGCATTCTGTTGTTATTTCAACATGGAGAATGGGCTTTACTATCCCAATTTGTGAGTTAAGGAAATTGCCTTTAGCTCTTTGATGAAGCAAAATGAGATTCCTAGTGTCCATAGTCCTTTTGTTTTTCTGTTGTATTATTCGTTCCATTTAATTTTCCATAGCACAGGGCCAGTGGAGTAAGCCCAGGAAAAGGGCTGAGTGATCCTGTGGTGAGAGGGCAATCACCTCAGCAGAAGCAGGACAAGCAGAACTGGGAGATTCGAGGAGAAGTATGAAGCATCTCTAATGACCCTCTTGGTCAATCAGCAGGATTCAAAGCAAAGCCAGTCCCAAAGTGAATGGGAAACCTGTAGACAGACCAGTTTTATCTGTCCTTGAGTCTATTGGAATAGTTCTGATAAAGCTGTCATGCCCTAGCCAGACCTCATGGCAAAAGAAACCAGGAAGTGGCTTCTATGAACATGGCGTCCTGCTCAGGCCTGGTGTGACAACAGCTACAGTCCCATGCTTGCGAGAAACCTGCTAGGAGATGATCTTTTCTAGATAGCTGTCATTGGTCACAAAAAGAGGACCACCCCATACAATGATTGGTCAGCCAAGCCCCTTTAAAACCCCCTACACTTCCTTGAATAAACGAGTTTGCTGCAGCTCGCCCTCTGCCTGCTTTTACCCACCTCCCGGAGTCTGTGTCATGATTCTGCGCTTCTCACCCCCAACTCGGCAGAGACCCTGCCGTCCCTCCTGGGCTGGCCCTAGGGAGGACCCCAACACACAGCAAATAAAACGCAGACCCTATTTCAAACTTTAGGACAAAATACATAATTTTCATCTAATGATGTCCAAAATATTGTGTGGGGCATAGAAATATACAAGCTATTTATGTGCACATGCATGCTTGTGTGTGGCACAAGTGTGTTGGCAGATGTGCATGTAAGGGTGTGTAAATGTTCATGGAAACAAGAGGTGGACACTGGGTATCTTTCTTCATCACTCTCAACCTTACTGTTTGGAGACTACTTCTTGCACTGAACCTAGAACTCACCAATTCAGCTACATTAGCTAGCTAGCAAGCCCTAGTGATTCTCCTGTCTCCACCTTTCCTGGACTGAGATGACATCGTGTGTGGCATATATGGGGGTACAGGGGATCTCATCTCACGTCCTTTGCCTATTGAGCCATCTTCACAGACTCAGGCTGTATTGTTTTAATGGACAGGGGAAGGTTAAATTCCAACACACAAGCTCAGGTCACTTCAGGGACTTACCTTGACTGTTGGAAGGAAGAAGCCTCTCGCTCATAGCAAGTGAGAGGAAATGTTCAGAATAGAAAGCTCTAGGGTTTATTTGTTTGTTTGTTTGTTTGTTTAGTTTTCCCTTGGTCATATCATGCTGAAATCAGTTTAGAAGTAAAGATGGCTCTATTTTCAGGAAATGGTAAAAGACTCGGGAACATTTACTCTCACCTGCATTATAAGCTTTGACTTCATACATTTCATCAAATTCTGAGGTTCCCTTTTTCCAATTGTGATTTTAGTTATCTTAACAACAATATTCCAAGTCATTGCCTGTTTCTCCTAAAAATTAATTAATTAATAAAAGAAAGGAAAGAAAACAAAGAGTACTTATTTGTATATACCCCACAGCGACACACAAAAATCTGGTGATAATATAAACATAGCTTCATGATTTTCAGATGAGAAAGGCTATAAAATGTGCAAATGCCAAGTGTTATTATAATCACAGAGTTCATCTTTCTAAAGAAGCTCATAATTTCTCAGACATTTACAACAGCTCTTTCTGCCCCCGCGGAGATGAGTTATAATCAGACACAACCACAGGCCATTGTCTCTGAGCCAAACTCAAAGACAACCTCCATTAAAACATACCAACATTATTCATTTGTCTTTACTTTGTGTAGTGATTATATCTAGGGAGTGAGACGCCAGAGCAAAGCAGCACACGACTCAGTGAGGCCCTGGTGCTACTGCATTGTAATCCTTTGATTGGCATTTGTACAGACAAAGAAACAATACTCATCTATAGCTGAAAACCCCTTTCTTTTCTCTCCTATTTACCCTTTCTCTTCTCTCAATATTGTGCTAATTCTCTCTTCCTAGTTTTTTTTTTTTTTTTCCTGATTTATGCTCACCCTATTCTTGGCATTTTTCTCCCTCTCAGTTGTCGGTCTTTTCTCTTCATTTCTTCTTTCTGTAAGCAGGCTTTGTGGACATCATTGGTAATGCCAGGGCAGTGCTCTTGATCTGAGAACTGAACAGCTGCTTGTGGATTTGCTGGTGCTCTGATTTATACATTCTGTGTTGTTTGGGGAGGATTTCAAACTGTATTTACTAAACAAGAGAAAACGAGCCCATTAATCTCCTTTGCTTTCTCATTCTAGCTTACTCTATTTCTTTAAACTATCTTTTGCCTTTGTGAGAAATAGACTTTGAAAATACACTTTAGTACCAATAAAACACACCTGACCAAGCTGTGTCAACTGGAATACCAAGATGTGTACAGTCCAACAATCATCTGTATTCCTATTGGGTGACTATTCTGGCACCCCCATACAGGGTCCAACTTGAGGGAAGATGAGACAACTTTGCTCACTGAACACAGTGATGAGTAGATGCTATGCACACATTTCTGCAGCTTTCAAATATGCCCCCCCAACTTATCTGGTGATATCTTTCTTTCAAAGACTTTATTCTCAAATTGTATTGCTATTTTCTTCTTTCTATTGGATCATTGCCATCAATCTCAAGGCATATCATAATTTTAATATTTTTATTTATCTATTTGATAGAGACAGAAGGAGAAAGAAAGAAGCAGATAGAGAATGGGTGCTCAGGGCCCCCAGCCACTGCAAACGAACTCCAGATGCATGTGCCCCCTTGTGCATCTGGCTTATGTGGGTCCTGGGGAGTTGAACCTGGATCCATTGGCTTTACAGGCAAATGCCTTAATAGCTAAGCCATCGTTCTAGCCCCACATTATAATTTTAAAAGAAGATAAATAACAAAAATGTAAGTCTGGGGCTGGAGAGATGGTTTAGCAGTTAAAGTGTTTGCCTTCAAAGTCTAAGGACCCAGGTTTTATTCTCCAGGTCCCACGTAAGCCAGATGCACATGGTGGAGCATTGTTTGCAGTGGCTGGAGGGCATGGTGTGCCCATTACCTCTTTCTTTCCCTCTCTTTCCCTCTCTCTGTCTCTAATAAAAAATAAAAATATAAAAGCTTAAAAAATGTAAGTCTGACTATAAACCTCTCACTACAGTCACTCTATATGTTTCTTCTAAGTTTAGAGCAATTGCTTTTGTAATTTCCATGGAAATTACATTTATGCCACTGAAAATAGATAAAAAGTAGATTGAAATACTATTTTTGTCAAAGATGTCCCCAAGTTTTCAGACAATTCTTATACATTAGTGTATATGAAAATATCTTAAGGTAGACAGGTATGTGTCAATGACATGAAGAAAAAATGTCCCTTGACAAAGAAAGCTTGAGTCAACTGTGATGAGACAATGTTTGGAATGTTTGGTAAGAAGCCAGCTTCAGTCCTCACCATGGCCCATCCCCCACCAACTTCAGTTCTCACCATGGTCCAACCCCCACCAATTGAGGATTAAACATATATGCCGGTTTAGGAAATAAACACACAGACACACAATTGAGAAGCTGACAAAACAACCTTCATGAAAGTTACCTGGCTATTAAGGGAACAATTGTGGAACAGAGTTATTTATACTGACAATGTTTAGATAGGAGTAAGGGATGACATCCCTACATCCTCTCCATTGTAGTTTAAACTGGTGGTAATTGGATTGGGAACTATTAGTTATCTGTCCAGAGTAATTTCCTAATTATTTTATCTACATTTTTCAGTATGGTGCATATGATCTATCTTCTTAGCCAAAATTCATTCAGTGGCATTCTTAAATGTGCAATCTCAGCTATTGCACTGACACTTGAGGAATGCTTCCACCTTCCATGTGGCTGGGTCACTGGTATATTTACCCCCAAATGGAGAACCTTACCCTGTGAAATTTCAGAATCCTGACTCTACATTTTCCCTTTCTCATCCTGCTCATCTTATCTGGTTGTCAATTCATGTTGGCACAGTTCCTGCTGCTTCTAAACTGTTAGAAACTGAGGAGGTTATACAAAGTGTACTGCCATTATGCTGCAAAAAAACCAGAGAGAACCAGAGTGGAAAAGTATGTGTTTTGGTCCATTTTGTATCATTTTAGTTGAATGCTACAGACCATCAAAGTTATAAACCGTCATTATATTTCTTACAGTTTTGGTGACTGCGATATATAAAGTCAAGGAACCAATGAGTATGGTAAGCTGGAAAGGGTGCCTTCTCTTCTACCAAAATGGCTTCTTGGATATCACATCTGCTGGGGTAGATACCTGCTATCTTCACATAGTAGAATTCATAAAGACCAAAGAATAAGTGCTTCCATAGAGGACCCGATCCCATCCATGAGGATGAAAGCGTCATGGGATAGTCACCTACCAAAGATCACACCTCTCACAACTTAGGCCATGGAAATTATGTTTCTATACAAATTCTAGAGGGGAAAAATAGTTGAAATCAGTAACATGAGAAAGACACAAGAAGTTTTGAATATTTAAGACATTGACCTTCCCTAGTTCATGTCATAAACACTATGTTAATCATTGACATCGCATGTATTTCATATCTAGTGTTCCTGTCCCACTAAGTATCATAAAAATGTCCTGAAGTCCAATATTTAGAAAGCAATTCTATTCTACTTACTGATTTCCCCTGAGTCTTGCAACTCAGCTTCATCTCAATCTATGCAGGTGCCATTGCATTGAATGTCTAGACTATATTGGCACTTAATATAGCACTCCTTATATCTCTATTTTTCTCTGAATTTATAGTCTCCACAAGTAATTTATGGCCTCATTCAGGTCAAAAATCACTTTCATCTCACTTTGTTTTGCATTTCTTTATTTGTTTTAAGTATTTACATCCATGTCAGTCTGAAAAAGAAGGATTAGCTATGACTCAAACATTACAACTCTGGAAGTTAATACATAAAGAATGAAAAGTCAGAAGATAGGAATCATTGTAAAAAATGAGAGGAAATCAAGGGTGAGATTAATACATACAGATTCTTGCTGAAAATTTCCCTACACTGCTATTTTTACATTATTAAATGTCTTACCTATCTAACAGCAGATCCAAAGATGAATTCATGAGCAGACACTGGATTTCTACTCAGTATAACACAGACAATCAGACAAAAAAAAAAAAAAAAGCAAAACATCTACCTCTTTGTCATGCTCAGGAAATATCTCCAGGAGTCTTCAAATCCCTGATTCTGTGTCAAGAAGTAAAGTTTTAAGTCTCTGAAGTGAACTGTCAGCCAAAGGGCTTCATCTGCTTATTTTGCATAATGCCCCTTGGCTCAGGCTGAAGCACCTGACTAAAAACTGGGCTTTCTACATTGTTATGCTCACATTGATTTGAGCCATTGATACAAACAATATTCAAAAGCAGAATCAGCTGCTCTGTGCCCCTGGTAGGAGCCAGCACACAAACTGAACACACATATACACACGCCCGGCGAATGTTCATTTCAGATTAGTTTGTGCTTTTATTTGGCTCTGGGAGTAAATGGGACATTTCTAATGAGTGTTCATCGTGTTGGCAGCCAGACGACACACAGATGATGTGAGCCACTAACCACCAGGGACAATGTTTGCCCAGATGTGACTCTATCTCCTGCTACAAAGCATTGTAAATGTCAAACCCCTGGTTGGTAGGCAATTCTCCATTTTCCATACACAAAGCCTGCTGGAGAACAAAAGGTGCCAGATAGGGATGCACAAATGATTACAATGGGACCACCTCATCAGCAGCATCGCCCCCTAGAAACAGGATGGCCTGAGGTCACATTTCTTAGATCACTCACCCCTGTGCAAAATGCCCTTTTTTGTTTGCCCTGTTTTTTGAGAGGCACCATGGGCTTTTTGTAATTAAAGTTGTATTGATTTTGATTTTTTTTTTTTAAAAAGACTATAAAAAGGCTAGCATAAACCAGAACAAAGGCAGATAATGGATAGTAAACATGAGGAAAGCTAACAGTCCACAAATGTGCTCATCAGAGCTCTCATAGACCTGCTCCCCAAAGTTGATCCAGATACTTTTTTCAAAACCCCATCCTGTGTTCCAGTGGTTTTCAGTAGTGGCCCTAGCATTGACTTGCATTGATTACAACAATCATGCTTGTAGTCTTTTGAGTTTCAAAATCTTTAATTCATCTTAACTGAAATGTTTGTCCATGGATTACGGATGCAATGGTCAAGGCCTGGGGTATGCTGATAAAACACCTTTTGAGTACTACTGTATCTATCCCCTGTGTTGGGTGCTGCAGCACATGCACAGGCTGGACATGTTGACAAAGCCTCAGGAGGGATAAAAAGGTAATGATTGCTCTGTGTAATAGTGAACAAGGTAACTGAGAGCATTAGATGGAAAAGCTGACCACATACCTCTGCAGTGCTGACCTCAGTGCAGTGTCTAGCAACACTTTCCAGTCCCCTAGGGATATGAATTATGGGATGTCACTAGACTGTATGGTTCCTTCACCTCTGTAGATGAAGGTGGGTGTGGTAGTTTAAATAGATGCCCCCAATATATTCAGGGTTTTATTACTTTGTAGTTTGCATCTGCAGCCACCTGGCTGGAGGCAATGTCATTGGGCGGATCTTACTTAAGGTGTGGTGGTGGGTTTGAGATTTCAATCTAAAGATATGCAAAGTGTGCCTAGCTGGAGTTCCTGAGGTGTGCTGTGCTGTGCTGTGCTGTGTGGCTTTTGGCTTGTGCTTCTCTTTCTCTGCCTGGCCCTGTGAAAGCAGGCCAGCTTCTTCTGCCATTACAGAACTTCCCCTGGATCTGTGTCAATAAATCCCTTCCTCCATAACTGTGCCAGATCTGGACGTTCATCTCAGGGACCTGAAGCTGTCTGCAACAGTAGTCATCAGAATAGTGGTGCCAAGGAGCTGGTGAGATAGCTCAGCTGTTAAAGGCACTTACTTGCAAATCCTGGTGGCCTGGGTTTGATTCCCCAGGACGCAAGTAAAGAGGTACATGCATCTGAAGTTCATTTGCAGTGGCAAGAAACCCTGACATGCCCACCACCATCCCTTCATCCTCTGCTTGCAAATACATAAAAGTATTTTTAAAATACCAAGAATTTCCTCGAGTACAATCCCTGAAGAGGTACCTCAGTTACATGTGTAGTTTTCCTTAGAATGTATCAATGCTCTTCTTGGTCTGCTACTGGACTTTCCATTGGACTCTCCACTTTCCTTGGGCTTCTCCTCCAAACTCTGAAGAAAAATTCAGGGGTCTCAGCTCGCAAGACTTGGCTAGCAAGTCTATCCAAGATGATAACATGCCTGGGTTGGTAGCCCTTTGAATGACTGCTACATGGCACCACTCTCCATCTTGATCGTTTCCCCAGAGGTTGAAGAAATGGCTCCTTCTACCACGTGTGCTGAACCTTTGTCACCTCTATCTCTCTGGGACTAGTGGTTGCTCATATGAAGCTAATGCCTTTACAGGTTACCCATGAGCATCAGGTTCTTCTGGAATTGAAGCTCAGACAGAGCTGATGCTATTCTCTCTATTTTCTCTCTTATCACACTCTTTTTTATGCCCACCCCCTTATTCCTAGAGGTCTGTGCGCAAATCCCCTCTCCATTTCAGTCAAAACCTAAAGTCCTTTGCAAATCAATTCAGACAAATGAATTGCTGTTATTTGAATCTCAGTTTGTGTAGGAGATTGAAACTAAAGAGAAAATGAGATGTTAGATTAGCAGTGGTTTCCACGTAGCTCTGGTTTACTAGCTAGCATGCATAATGGGCATGTGACTGAGACAATCAGATAGATATTGGAATAGCTAAATGGATGTGATTGATGTGATATATGTGCAAATTACACGGGAAAGCTTAAGCATTTTGAGTCAGAAATCCTGTGATCTAGTTTTAGCTCTATTCGTAACTAGTTGTGGGATCTAAGGAAATGTAATTAAATTTCCTGAGCACAACATTAAACATCCTCTTTATACTAAATATAAGGTTTCTCATATATTAAGTTACATTCAGCTGTCTGCTTCCAGGAGAATAAACATCTAAGCTGGATCTTCTGTGCCAAATGTTGATATATTTTCAAATTATATCTTTGAAGCCTTTCTACACCCTGACAGGGAATTAGTAAACCAGTATTTGGAGAATGCCCTTTCAAGCAACATTATTGTTGTTGTTATGTGTTCATGCATGTGATGTATAGTGTATGTGTGGGTGAGCATGTGTGTGTGCATGTGTATGTTAGTGTGTGAACCTGTATAATACGTGTGTGTGTGTGTGTGTGTGTGTGTGTGTGTGTGTGTGTGTACAGGCATGCTTGTGTCATAGCACAAAGGTGGAGGTCTGAGGACAACTCCAGGGTGTTTGTTCTTCCTTCTACCTTCTTTTGACCAGTGTGTGTGTATCATTCTAGCTGTCTAGGTAGCTTCCAGATTCTTCTGGGTTCTCTTCCTGTTGTCATAGATGCCTTGGGATTACAAATGTAGAGCCCATTTTGCATTCATTCTACTTTGCTGGGGAAGTGAATTCTGGCTGGGAGCCTTGTGAGCAAGTACCTTTAACCTTTGAGCCATTTCCCAACAATTGAAGTAAGGTTTTGTGCAAAGTATCAATAGAAATTTAAAAGCTCTTAACACATTTTTTCCCCCATGAAGTAATGTTAAGATATGAAAAAGTTTCAAATATAAGTAAAGTCTCCTTGTAAACTTTGGAGTGAAAGGGGCAGAGGAAGATTAACTGCATGCCTTTCATGAGGCAGCGGAGAAGGTTCTGGGATTGAAATGCGGCATGGTTTAATTTGTAAGAGAGGGAAAAAATAGAAAGAAGTGGTCATGTACTCTCTGGAAGAGGATAACTTGAAGACCTCTGTCTTGCAGACATGGAATTCCAAGGGCAGGCATTGTGAGCACATTCCATTCACCTTCAGAGCAATTAGTACTGGAAAAATGGACGACTGTGTTTTCAAGACAACGACCACCCTGTGAAGATTGAATGTTGATTCCATATTAACCTTTAAAACATGAGGTGAAGCTGAGAAAGTCAGACTTATAAAGGAATGACATCATCAGATGCTTTGAAAACATCTATGAATGTAGCTTAAGAGAGCTCATGGGGGAGGGAGGCAATTCTTTGGCAGAAAGAGATGAAGAAACAAACATGAATACAGAGCCGACATTTTGGTTTGTGCCTTGAAGCCACTGGCATTAATTAAGATTCTACAGCTTCCAAACAATTATGACATAATTAAAGTAAGATTCTTTCTACAGTAAAACGATAAGAAATGACTTTTAGAAACCATGGGAACCATTAAAACAGCACATCAGTATTGAGATGAGCAATATTTACTCGTATTAGCACTATTAAAATGCCTTTTGAAGACAAACTTGGGTAATTATTACCCAGAAAAACTCACATTTAGAGATATAGAGCAGTGATAATTAAATCCCATAGTCTATATATCTCTCTTTTTTGTGTTTGACAGAACAGTCTCTAAGAGAATCTATTTTAATGGCATTAAATTAGCAGGAAATTCAAACAGAGAAAGGGCACTTAGCAGGAGGTCTGTACTCAAGGAGACTTTGGCCCTCATTATTCTTGTTATGTTTATTATTCTTCTTTCTCTTTTGGATGTGCTAAGGCACCATTGATAGGACTGGTCCACTCACAGATAAGTTCAGTCTCTGGTTCATAAACTTTCTCTAATGGGCATAGTACACACACCCTTAATTACAGTGGCCAGTGCACAGCTAAGCTGGGTGAACTGCACAGGCTAATAGATGGAGCACTGGAGACTTGGGTCGTTGGTTTGGATCAAATGGTGAGTCTGTGTCCAGCTAAGCAGAAGCATTTTCCAAAGTGTCAGGCCTTCCTTCCAGTGAATTTGAGGCCCTGGGTAAATTCAGATTAAAAAAAAAAATCACTCTAGTTAAAAGTCACAGGAATGGCCAGAGAGGATGGCCTGTTTTCCTTTAGTGCATGAATGTTTGTATACACATGTGCAGGAGGAATCCATGTGTGAGTGGGAATATTGAAAGTGAAACATAAAAGAAAGAGTGAAAAGAATATGGTGTACATTCAGTTGGACTAAGTCACATTGGTCCTTAGAAGGGCTTTACAAATGAGAAACAGGAAATATGAGAGCCACCCATAGTCTTTAAACATATCTTAATATTTATTTTAAAGATCATAATAAGATTGTTTCTAAAAAAGTTTCTTTCAAAAATATTAATGTCGCCAGGCGTGGTGGCGCACCCCTTTAATCCCAGCACTTGGGAGGCAGAGGTAAGAGGATCACCATGAGTTCAAGGCCACCCTGAAAATAGAGAGTGAATTCCAGGTCAGCCTGAGCTAGAGTGAGACCCTACCTCGAAAAAAAAAAAAAATAAAATAAAATGAAATAATGTCTAACATTGATGAGAAACATAAGATTTAAAAAAAAAAAAAAAAGACAAGAAGACACACAAAGCCACAAACCCCAAATGGAGTCTGGCTATCACACTGACACCTACTACCCTCAATACCAACTTGGGAAGCCATTCATGGGTAGAAAGGTACCTGATTTTTCCTTATTTTGGAGTCTGAATTAGTTATCTCAAACTATTGTGTGCACAACTGCAACCTTCATTAGACTATACAGCATGGGAAAGACAGCTCATTTCTGCAGTCTTTCTGTATAGCTTGTAGGCTACTTTAGAAGTAGAAGAATAAATTCTCTATCATCTAAGCCCCCAAAAGCAATAACTAGGCTGTAGATTTCAGGCAAGGGTCTTGTGTTCTTTAAATGCTTCTCATGTCTAAAAGGTCACAGGACTCATTAGAAAGCAGTCATGGGATTCAAGAATCTAAGTCATAGAAGAGCTTCCTCTGATCTTCAGCTCCTAGAAGGGACAGCAAGGAAGGTAGCCAGGTACAGCAGGCCTGGGTTTCTCTTAGATTTGAGCAGGAAAGTGGGTGTGGTAGTTTGAATGTAAAAATATCTCCATAGCCTCAGGGGTTTGTGATTAAGTTTCCTACTTAGCCCTCAGCTGGTAGAACCCTGAGGTGGGAAGTGTGTGACTAAGGGTGGATCCTGAGACCCGCCCTAAGGTGTGTTCTGAGCCAGCTTGAACTCTGGTTCTTCTTTCTCTACTATGGCTGGATGATGAAGTGAGCCAGTGTCTTCCACCATGATAAAGCTTTCCCTGGAATAAACTATTTCCACCCATAAGCTGGTTCTGGGTGGGTATTTCCCCCAGCAATGAGAAAGCAACTGCAACAGTTGGGTTGGTTTTATTTTGTCTATTAAAAAAAAGCAACTCACACTTTGATGAGGTAAATTCATATGCTTAGCAGATATTTGTTTGTGACTTGCTGGGAGGCAGTAATTCTTGGACAGGCTAAGTATTCACCTAAAATACCTATGTCCTCAACTGGAAAGATGGCTCAGCAGTTAAGGTGCTAGCTTTCAAAGCCTAAGAACCCGGGTTTGATTTCCCAGAACTCATGTAAAGCCAGATGCACAAAGTGACACACGCACTTGGAGTTTGTTTGCAGTGGCTAGAAGCTATACCACATGCATTCTCCCTCTTTTTCTCCTGAAAAATAAATAGGGCTGGAGAATGGCACAGTGCTCAAGGCACTTGTCTGCAAAGCCAAAGGACCCAGGTTCAATTCCTCAGGATCCACATATGCCAGATAGACAGGGTGGCACATACATCTGGAGTTCATTTGCAGTGTCTGGAGGCCCTGGCATGCCCCTTCTCTTTCCCTCTCACTCTCTCTCTGCCTCTTTGTCTCTGTCAAATAAATAAATAAGAAATATCAAAGATAATTTTTTTTAAAAACTAAGTCCTGCCCAGCCTGGTCGCACCGGTCTGTCATCCCAGCCACACTGAGGGCTGAAGCAGAAGGACCAAATTAGAAGGCCTGCCTGGGGACAAAGGTGTCTATATGAATGTATTGGAGACCAATGAAGGTAGGAAGACAAGCTGTGTCCTGTTCTTACAGCATCCCTCCTTCATGTGGTTCCATGAGTCATCCTTCCTTTTCATAATATGTATCTCACATGTTTGTTGTTTATTTTTCTCTTAGCCTTGCTTTTCGTCCTTAGGGTAACTTTTTTCTGGCTTTCTTCTTATCCATTCCATCCTATTTGGAATTCTCCCCTTCATGTTGCCATACTATTTAGAAACAAAACCCCACAATTGTTTAGTCACGCACTCATCTAGTTGGCTTTCATAACTGCTCCCCCCACCCCACCCGCCCTCCGTGTTTTGAATGTTAGCCTCATTTGCCTTATGTGGTTAAAACCATATTTAAGGTAGAGTTTCTTTCATTCTTCTCTTGTAGTATTGCATGGTATAGAGCACATCATACAAGTTTTTGAGTGCCACTAAATGTTTCTGCAAATTATGGCAACTATAGGGTCCCAGTTACGTCACACGTACAAACTTCACCACAATAGGAAACAACCGCTAAGTGTCCACGGCATAAGTAAGCAAAGACTTTTGGCCACTCAGTGTCTCCTGAGTATTCCACTGTTCTCAGACCAGCCAGTCTCCATCGAGTTCAGTTTTGCATGACTGAACCAGTCAGCTAGGAAAGCTGTGAATGTGGTTACATACTTCCACCACCTCGGAGCATATTTCATTGATCAAGTTTAATCACAGCATGATGCCACACCCAAGGATTTTGAAACTGGGTAGACACAAGATGGCACAGAATGAGGAAGGAGACATATTAATAAGCAACAGTAATGTATTTAATAACTGGCATCAGATCCCAGTAGCAGACAAAGCATAGGATTTTATAAGGTATATGAAAAGTCAGAAAAGCAGATAAAAATATCCCGAAGAAATAATTCAGTGCTGAAGAAAGTAATCTGTATAATCAGATTTCAGTAATCACAGTTGAGGAATAATGTTTTTATTTTAGTACAGATTCCTGATTTAGATTCCAAAAAGCAAGATCAAACTGATTATCACACTGAGGACGAATCACCAGTGATGAGAGGCTGTATCAAGCATATGAATAAAAACACTAATAAACATGTTAACAAATGAAATAAGTGTGACATTTTATAAAAGCAAGGCTGGCTGCAAATTCAATTCATGAAATGAAAACGAAAGCTTTATGTGAAAGGCAAAGTAAAAAAAAAAAGTCTAATTAGATGGTGACATAGACGGGAAGAGAAGCATCTGACAAGGAGAGATAAGCAAACACCTTGAATTATTGAGTGTATACAAATCAGCATGTCTCCACTCAGGCCCGTCAAGGTTACCAGGAGCCAGACAAAGAGATGAATGACACACACCTTCATTATTTAGGCCAATTCTCCACTCTGTCTGGAGGTGATTGGGTTTCCCAGATAAACCATTTAATGTTTATCCCCAAGCAATGGGTCAGATAGCAATTTATCTCATTTGGTCTCCAAAGGAACTTAAAGAGAGAAAGACCATGAAATTGCTAGCTCTGTTATCCAAAGCATCTGAACTCTGAGCCAAATTGATCTCTGACCATTTGCTTGATTGAACTGTTGTTCACCCTGAGCACATTGAAATGTTAAAGACATTTTAATATATGCTGATTTGGTCTGACTGAATATCTAAATATGGGGAGAGTGTCTCTTGTAGGGCAGTGAACCATTCTATTTGGTTGTTTTGACACAAAGCAGTAGCTCTTTGATAGTTCAGACACAGACTATTGAAAATGGAGGTGTTTCCCCCCAGAATTATGAAGGTAAGCACACACAATCTTTCCACAGCCAAGTCATACATAAATGGTGTTGTTTATGGGTTACTAGAAAAAGGAATAAAGATTTGTAGATTTTTTTTCAGGATATTTCAAAACTTTCTGATTACTGGCACCGTTTAGAATTATCATCCCAATTCATCCCTGTATTTTTCTCTTCCTCTTGTTTCCGTTTGTAAATTGTACATTTGCCTAATGTCTTTATGAGTTGAGTGACTTGCTAAAAAGTTACTGGGAATTTTCATCTTTCTGTTTCCAACCATATTTATATGTTTTGTTTGTACTAATTAAGAATTCCTTTGTATTTAAAGGTTTGTTTTGATAGCTTAATTACTCTGCTCTATGCTTCTTTCTCAACTGAGAGAATGAGCATGTATTTTCATGTGTTTGTGCTGTATCTCTGACACGGCACCTGTAAAGAACCTTTTACCTTGAAGACACCTGGTGAATGCTGGTTGAACGACAGTAAAAGCCAAATCCACCATGAGTAAAGCTTCTTGATATTCTCATGTCATGTAGACACCTCTCCCCATAAGACGGACAGTTAGACTATGTATATCATTACCCTTGATTTGGGCTCATTATGGGCTCAAAAGACAGCCATAATGATATCAACAGAGAAATCCTGCTATGTAGTGTGAAAATCGAATCTTTCAAAGATGAGCAACCCACATCAAGTCAAATTCTAAAAGCATAAGTGTAGGTGGCTCATATCTTGTCACAAACACCATTAAAGTTTCATAGAGGAAGAACTGAACAGAGAACTAGACTTCTTGCCAATGAAAGTGTCATTGGCCCAAGTTTCATACCACAGTATTAGGGTAAAGCCAGATGCAATGTGGCACATATATCTGGAGTGTGTAGAGGCAGGAGCCCCTGGTATGCCCGTATTCTCTCTCTCTCTCTCTCTCTCTCTCTCTCTAGTAAATAAATACATTAAAAAATAATACTGGCAACAAGCATTCAACTATAAAGGATGGGTAGATCTACTGTTCCCAAAATCATATTAGTGGTATTAATTGAAAAATAAAAAGGATTTTTATTTCATAATTCATGTCCTATCACTTGCCCCCTTGTTTCTCATATCTAGGTTTACCAGTATCATACATTCTAAATGAATGTGTGAATATTCATATACAGCCTCAAGTCATCTCCCATAAAGCCAAGCAGATTAGTGGAAGACAACTTTGAAAAAGGGTTCTATCATAGACTAAACCCAAAATCCCAATCAGTTTTACCTTCCTCTCTTTTTCTTGTGAACTAGTTAGTAATTGAAAATGGTATCAGGTCTGGCTTTGTGTGATCTAACACCCAAATCTCTGAAAATCAACATTTCACACTTTTATTGTGATAATTTTCATAAGACTGAGTATTGAAACATGGCCATAGCTTACAGAATACATTTCAGAATGACTGCAATTATAAACATCACCCTCAAACCACAAATTTAATAAGTGAATTTTGTTTATACCACCATTTCCTTTTAGGGTTAGGGGAAAACTGTAATGGTTACACTGGTTACTTGTAATGATTACTCTTTCCTTCGGGTAGAATAGCCACATGAGGAACACTCCACAAAATTGAGAGTGAAACCCTACCTCAAAAAACAAACAAACAGGGGCTGGAGAGATGGCTTAGCAGTTAAGGCGTTTGTCTGCAAAACCAAAGGATCCCAGTTCAATTCTCCAGGACCCATGGAAGCCAGATGTACAAGGCCACATGTGTCTGGAGTATGTTTGCAGTGGTTAGAGGCCCTGGAGAGCCCATTCTGTCCCTGTATCTCTGTGCATCTTTCTCTCTCTCAAATAAATAAAATAAATATAAACAACAGCAGAAAAAACAAAACAAAACTATGTTTTGAGCAATGTTACACATAAGCCTGTCTTGCAGTTCTTTGTAATGCTTTATATCCCTCTCCTGGCAGTGCTCCTGAGACACTGTCATGCACACCTCATCTTCCTTGCTTGCAGTGCATTAGGGTGAGGGTGCTGCCTGGAACTGTGAGCAGCACCTTTCCTCCAGTAGAATTCACAAAATCCCTCCTAACTGGATTGATCCAAGGTGGTCCATGGCCTTGACTGATGAAAATCCTCCATCTAATTTGGTTTTAGTTCAAACCCAAGCAGAATGAAAGAAGCTGAAAGCATTGCTTTGAGTTGAAGAATGCCTGCAGCACAGCACACAAATTAAAAAATGAAATTATCACCATCCCTCCAGCTGTTTCTAACCTCACCTATTATGAACCTTGGTTGAAAGAAGAAAAGTTAAATGGAATTTTGTACAGTTTATAAGGGCTGGGACATGCCTTCCCTCTGACCAGTAGGATTGGTGCAACTATTTCCTACTGAATTGCACTTTGGATTTTTGTTCTTTCTGTTATGGATAAGTTTAAGAGTGGATTCTAGCTCACTTCTGATGCCTGGTTGCTTCAGATTCTTTATTTAGCTGCCCTTGGCCTCATTTGTAGAGCTAGTGCTTATGAATTAGATCCATGGAAACCTATGCTACAGCTTCTAGTGAGTATCTGATATGAGACAAAGTGCTTCTACCACACATCAGACTGCTCTGTGTGCAGCAGATGCCCCGTGTCAGTCTCAGAGTACCTCACTCTTTCATCTCTATGCTAAACCTTCAGGGATGAAGACAATAAAAAGCCAGCCAGGCTGAAAAGGAGCAAATAACCCTCCTTTTCCATTTTAGCACACATTTTTGCCATATTGCTTCTTGCCTTTCTAAACTCATGAGTTTCTCTGTAGCTCAGGTAAGAGATGGCATTCTTCTCCATGGGCTCTGTGATCACTTTGCATTAACCTGTAAACCCCAAAGTGAAGGCTACCTAGTTCTTATAACTCATTCAATAACTTTTTAATCAATCAGTAAAATGCAAAAATAGTTGGAAGGGGAAAAATCAGAACTAACACATCAACAGCAACAACAAAATACACCTTATTTTGTTCCATTTAGAGCTGTTTGCAAGTATTGCAGCACATTTCTGGCACCAGCTAGCCTGTGTTTGTTTTTAATACCACTATGCCTTGTCATATAATATAACAGCTTTTTATTTTCAATGATATTAACTGTCTGCAGGGAGAAAGAGGCAGAAGACCTCTCCAGGACCTGAGAGTCTTATAAATAAATGAGATTTTTAACCTCTGCTGTAATACAGATATCTTTTCAATATAATATTAAGACCCTTTGTGACAGGATCTGTCATTTTAAATACAAAAAACACTATGCCCATGGAATAAAAACACTTACTTGGCAGATGAAAAATATTTATGCTCCATTTTTACTTCCTGTGGTTCACCATGCAGAAATCATCATGGCTCTAGCCTGCCATAATCGCAGGGCATGGATGAGAAGGGGAGGTATGGTCAAAGCAAAGCATGTCAGCTGACCAATGGTAAATCTCCATGGACAAAGCCTTGGGAATACCCCTTTTCCTCAGGCCCCAGTCATCTGCATCAGAGAGTGCAGAACAGCTAGCCGCCTTTGTAAACATAGAGTAGTGTTAGGAATTTTAATGAAAAAAACTCCAAATGAGATCAAGGAATATAATTTTGACCTAGCTTATTTCTCACTCTCCCATACAATCCTTCTTACAAAAATATAGAGAATTCAACTCACTGTCATCCAGTGACCATCTCACGTGCTGTTGTGTGTCACTGCAAACACTAAGTGCTCTGTCTTTAATTAATCGCTATATATTTGCTGATGAGATATTTTGTTTAAAGGGTTATTCAAAATAACTTTTGAATGCAAAATTATGTGCTGCTCTCAAAATTAGCATTAACCAAAGTGTATATCTGTGTGTGTGTGTTTGTGTGTGTGTGTGTGTGTGCGCACACGCAGTAATAGTAGAGACCCCTCCCCCCAAAAAAACTAACAAAGTCCCTAGCTAACCCTCAGGGAAGACTAAGAACTCTAATGAGGAGGGCCCTCAGGGAAATGAGTCCCCAGGGGGTGAGGGAATATAAGACTATAACCTATGTAATATATATATATATATATATATATATATATATATATATATATATATATAAATTTATTTTCAGCTTACAGTTTCAAGGAGAAGTTTCATAGTGGGGAAGGAATGGTGTCAAGATCAGTAGCAGAGCTGGCCACCTTGTCAGGTAGGGTGCAGAGAGTGAAGAACAAATGGAGTTAGGTTATAAAACCTCAAGGCCATCCCCTAGGATCCTTGTTCACCTAGCAAGCCTCCACCTCCTACAGATTCCACAATCTTCCCAAATGGTGCACCCAACTGAGAACCAAACAGCAAAACACAAGAGCCAGTGGGAGATGTTTCAAATTTGAACTACACAGGTAGACAGATAGATGGCCATCACCCCAGATGGCCCACTGGCCACATCTGAAGAATAAAAATGATACTAATAGCGCATCACTAGTTGCAGGTGTCAAAAAATTGTAAAACTGATAGTCTTTTACTAAAATTATGTATGGATTCAGTGCATTTTAATTTTTCAATCACTTCAAATTAGATCCTCAATTATTTCAAATTTTCAATGATCCAATTGATGGGCGACTGATGCTCAATTTAGACGAGATTTTCTCAATACTTATAGATGTAGCTATATTTTTCTAGCATAGGACACTGATGATTTCTAAAGAGTTTGCCTCACAAAGTGCTATTGCAGCTGAAGAACAAAGTATGATTAAAAAATATAACAGGAAAAAGAAGATAAGGAGGAGAGAGAGTTTCCACAAACCTGGAGACACATAACAACATTAGAAGCTCTTATCAGCAATAAAATAACAGAGGAGATTATCAAAAAGGAACCCAATAACACATAATGCTTATTTCTTGTTTTGGTTTAGTTTTTTTTATTTATTGTCTTTTTGGTTTTGAAAAGTTGTCCTGCTGACTTTAGCTTTGTTCCATTGTCTTCCCTTACTTAAGCATAAACAGGAGCTCTTCCTCATTTCAGCTCAGGCATCACTTCTAAGATGCATCTAATTCAAGGATCCTTCAGTATTTCCTGTAGAGATACCCTGGTAGGGGAAAGTAAATAAGCTAGAACTTCTGGTTATGTTAATTAACTGTTTCAGGAACAGGAGCCTAGCTTTAAGCAAGGGAAGACTGAGGAGGCTAATTATTAATTTATCACATTTATTTAGGGATGTACAGAACTAAAAGAAAGGAGAATGATATACCCACATTGCTTGAGAACCCACATGGTGGGCCTTGAAGCACCATAGAGGGGACAGAAAAGAAAGCACAAAGAGCTCTTGCATGTGGAGAAAGAGTCCATGGAGAAAGTAGGGCCTAGGTGGCTCTCCCCTTGGCTCAGCACTACAGGGCAGAGCTGAGGGGAAACTCACCAGCAGCTGGAGGTTCCCCAGTGGTCAGGCATCTAAGAGACCTTGTTCTGCCCTGGCAAATATATTTATAGGCTTATGGTGGTGGGCCCTACATCCAGACTCAGGTGAGCTGAGGGACAGCTGATTGGTCTGGGCTAGGGCCTGTGTCAGGAAGAGGCCAGCCATGAAGCCAAGTTCTGGAGGTTGAACTTGAGCAACCCCAAGGTTAGGGTTAGATTTAAATCCTAAAAGAGACCTCTCCCTGCCCAAGGGCCCAGATTGTTTGTGGAAAAACATATCCCCCTTAGGCAAGAGATAAGAATCCAGATCATCCTTTGACCTCTATCAAGTGCAGACTGCAAGGATAGGCTGAAAGACATTCCTCTTTCTTCCTTTCAGGGGCTCAGTCACATAACCCTCTCATTAACATCTATTGTGTACTTGCAGCCTGTGGGAGCCCATCATGGCAGTGAAATAGGCAGAGGTGGAGAGCAAAGGCTCCAAATGGCTTTCAAGGGAGTGATATCAAATGTCCCTCCCACAGTGCCACAGGCTGGGGACCAAGAGAGAAAACAACCTCTAGTGGTCAAGGCCACTTTAAATGTTGCCTCAAAAATTGAAAGTAGAAAAGAAAATGAGAGAAAAGATCTGGCAGCTCTCTAATTACTTGAGACTCTTGTAGATTGGTTCACTAAATCTCTTTAGTTTTAGAATGTACTATAACACAGAGGGCATCTTTTGTTAGAAACCTCTAGAACCATCATTACTCCTTTTCCTTTTCTCACCTTGCCTCACTCACTCTGGTTACCGACATTTTGCTGTGAAACGCTTCAAATATTACATTTTAACTTTAGCATAATGTCTTCCAAAATAGGTGATATTTTTGTGCCTTATGCTTATATAAAGTCCAAGAAGGGTAACTTGTGAATTATGAGGTTTATTTTTAGGGAGAATCCAGGAAGAAGGCTAGCTGGAAGTCCCAGCCAGAAGAGAATTATTCCCCTTGTGCCCCGACTAGCGGGGGGTTCAACAAGGGCCCGAGGGGAGATTAACCTGGATGAGAGAGACAAACAGACACAAAGAAGGAGACTAAGCCTAATATATGGTCAAAGTCTCAAATTTTTATTTTTCACACAGAGGTTTATATAGGGAGGCAGGAGGAAGGTAAACTAGAAACTGACCCAGGGTCACAAGACTTTCTGATTGATAAGGTTTGATCATGGGACTCTTAATCCCAGGGGTCACTGACCCAGGATTACAAGATGTTCTGATTGATAAGGTTAGATCATGGGACGCTTAATCCCAAGGGTCATGGGAAGGTCTGTTGTTACATTCCGATAGGCAGATAAAGTAATTGCCTGCAGCCAGGGCTTCTAGCTGGGGCAATTCTGATCCGATAGGTAGATAAAGTGATCGCCTGCATCCAGGGCTTGTAGCTGGGGCAATTTTGATCCTAAGGCCTTTTGAGTCCATAAGATGGCTTCTCATACAAGATGGCTGTTATGCTGCTCATGGTCTCCAACACCCTTGCATGGCTGGAAATAGGTAGGGAGATTTCAAGAACCAACCAGACATCTCCAGGGTGAAAGTCTCCCGAGAAGGCACACAACATGGAAAGCAAAGCATGAGAGGTCAAGCCAAGAGATGCCCTTGACTTTCACATTCACATAGGGCGTCAGAAAAGGCTAATAGAAAGTAAAGCACTCAGAGATTAAGGAGAGATCACACACACAACACAACAGAACAGCATCGAACAACACAGCAGGAAAGCGCAAGAGCAAGCAGACATCCACTCCCAGGTGGGAAGCAGAAGAGCTTTCCAAACAAGGACCAGGAGATTTGGGGGCAGGAGCAAAGGGATCAAGAGATTTACACACTTTTGGGATGAGCCTACTCATCATGCTCAGGTGTGTAAGGAAAGACCTGATACTGTTTGATGGGCTCAAGAGGCTGACTCAGGAGGGGCCAGCCTATAGCTGTGCCAAGCTGAGGATGAAGCAGGAAGCTGCTGGTGAGGAATGGCTTGCAGCCATCTTAGATGAGACTGGATCAGACATGAATCTAGTCCTGCCAGGGCAGGCAAGGTGGTTCCATAGTCTCCTTGGGCCTCTGACCCTGGCTGACAGCCTATAAAAGAAATCTATCTTTCTCCTGCTCCACCTTCAATTTGATTGATGTTTCTACCCTGGGGAAACAAATTCCTTTATTATATGAAAAAATATATATATATAACATACATTACCTTGAAGAAGTCTAGAAAAATGGGAAAATTCTTGCCAGCCAATCCTTACCAGATTCTGTGCAGTGAGGACCCTTTTATTCCCCTCTCCAAGGTCCACTCTGTCTCCCCCATGTAACTCTCCAATGCATGATGTTTTCTTTGAAGTCTAGGGGTTGCAATTGCCTGTAGAAACATTTTGAACTTTCTCATCTGTTCTAGTTGTCCACATTTCTTTAAAATATTGTGACCAAAACTTTCAAAATGAAACAGACAAAACAGCCTCTAGAATTATCTAACTGGACTTAAATAGCCCTGGGTTTCTCTGCCCACCCATTCCTGATTGTTCCAATAAAAAAAAAAAGTCCATTTCATTTGTAGCTGCTGAACTTCATCTTATTTCAAACCTGCGCTTTGCAGAAACATTGTTGCTGTTTCCTTTTCTTCTCTCCTGTTACTAGGATGTTCCATTTTCAGGGCAAAGGATGGGAACAGTTGAGGGGGCACAGTGTACTGGACCTCCCTCTTTCTTTCCTCTAGTGGAAACCAGTCCCTTTCCTGTTACTTTAGGAGGGTTTACTTCTGGTATGGTGGATTGCAGATGGCCCATCCCCCCAGCCTCCCCACCTGAGGTGTGTTTTATAGGCTCCTCCTTGTAGGCAGTACATGCATGAGGCCATTTCAGCCTGACACAGACCTCAGCTGATCCAACATGGCTCTGGCCCAGAAGCTGGTCCTGCCAGCCTCCCCCATCCCAAGCTTTCTGACAGTCTCATGGGCCAGGGTGCATGGCAGGTAGAAGAAAACTTTTGTTTGTGTTTCTTCCTTGACCTCAGTTTAATCGAAGAAAGTGAACTGTCTCAAAACGAAAGCAAATGATAGAGGTCGGCTTTTGTGTTTTGTTACCTCCACTATACTCTGGGCAGACTGCGGTAGATGCTAGTCAGTAAGTGTAGGTTTTAGATACCTGTGGGTAGGAAGTTTTTTCATCCATAAATGAAAAGGGTTAGAAATATTACCCTCCAGGTTTGGGGGGTTTACATGCTTGCTTAGCAAAACTCTGATCTCTATTTATTTATTTATTTATTTATTTATTTATTTATTTATTTATTTTGGTTTTTTGAGGTAGGGTCTCACTCTAGGTCAGGCTGAACTGGAATTTGTCTCAGGGTGGCCTCGTACTCACAGCAATCCTCCTACCTCTGCCTCCCGATTGCTGGGATTAAAGGCGTGCGCCACCATGCCTGGCTAATCTCTCAAATTTTTAAACACATCAAACAATGTTTGGACGTGAACTGCCCCTGGTGGTGACACTAACATCAGACGTTCCCTGACCACCATCCCCTGAATATAGGAACCCCACATTCATTGTCACTTGTTTGGTAGACATTATCTCGAGTGACAGGGAGAAAGTTTCCTTCATTCCACCTTTTCACCACTCAGAACAAAGCGTGCACACAGCAAAGTAGTGAGTGTTTGCTGTTCTTGTCTACCTTTTCGGTAATGCAAGTCCCCATTTTCATTTGCAATAATGACAAATGCTCACAACAGTCCTCACCACAGCCCTCCTTATTGTTCTTGTTTAGAAATGGGCTATAAAACTTTACCTCCTCATCATTATAGATCACTTTAAAAATAAAATAAAATAAAATCTAATTTACATTTTGTTCTGACTGGTTTTCTTGACTGACAGTTGTCCACACCTCAGTGGCTGCTCTGTTCAGTGTACTTTAATTTTGAGCTTTCAAGTATTTCAGAAGCCCATTCAGAAGTAAATTCTCAGAGAAAATTGAGCTCTGTCATGGATGGATTAGTACTATAATAGTTGGTCACATATCTTGCATGAAACCTTTCAGAAGCAAGGCAAATGAGAAGGAAATGAAATTCATTTCATACTTCTTCAAGCACGCTAAGAGACTTTCTCTCCAAGTAATCTGTGAAGTAGCACTGGTTTATTGGAGGTTCGCATAACTACCATTACATTATACCTTGTCACAATCTCATGTATTGGGTGACTGCTTTTTCTGAACGGATGGTACCTGCAAAGTGCTCTCGGAGGGCACCGAACAGTGAGTGTCGTTCCTCTGATTAGAATGTATAGGTCTGAGGAATAGCATAAATAAAAGTACTTGAGCTAAGTAGGATCATTGTAGGTCAGAGGTGAATGAAGTCGCAGAAGCACATGTATATGGAAGAGTCATCATGTTTGCTTTTTGATGGATTGATGAGTCAAAAACTAAAAGGGAGGGTTATTAAAAGCAGGAAAGGAGAGGAGACAAGAGAGGAGGGATAACAAAAAAGGGGGAAAGAATGAATAGGAGGGGAGAAAAGAGTAAGGTAGTAGGGGAGAGAAGAGGAGATGGAAGAGAGAAAGGGAGAACAAAGAACAAATCATTGTTTGAAGTGATGGAAAAGAAGAAACCATTATTACTAGATTCAAAATGCAATCCAATGTGATGCCAGCCTTCATTGGAAGGAGTGTGCTTGTTAAACGATTTGTTTTACATAGTAAGGAAGTTATGTAAAATATTTGGAGGGGGAGCAAATGAAAAAAAAAGTATATAAAACTTTAATTTAATTGATCACTTTTTTGCTTTCCAACATTGTTTTCTTTGAGGATAAGAAATAAAACATATAGAAAATGTAAGGGAAACATTCAATTACAGTTATAAAAGCAGTTACAAAGATAACCAAGCAAAATCAATGAGACTGTTTCCTGCCCTCCCCCTCCCAGACCTGGTTCATTCTTTGGGTTGCATGTGACTTGCCTTCCTGCTTCATAGGCCATCCTAAAAAGCTCAATGTGAAGCTTGACAGGACATTTTCAGTGTACAGAACGGAAAGAACAGATATGACATTTTTTTTCATTCCTCTGCCAGTCTAGCTTTATGAATGATTCACCATGAATTTAGAAAGAGAATCTGACTTGAAGTAAGTTGGGAGTTTAGCAGGCTGGATTGTCCAAATGAAGAATAGGTGCAAAATAGCTTCCTATATTCAGTCTGCCAGGGACAGACCCAAGGAGGTGACACCTTGTCTGCCCTGGCAGGACTAGAAACCATGTCAGATCTAGTATCATTCAAGACGGCTGCAAGCCATTACGAAGTCCTTCCTGTTTCTTCAAGTTTTCCCCATGGAGCACATCCATGGGCTGATGTCTCCTGAGTCAGTCTCTTGAGTCTACCAACCAATCAGGTCCATCTTTTAAATACTCGAGTGTGATGATGAAGCTCATCCTAACTGGATGTATGATTCAGGTGAGTAAAACTATTTCAGTTGGGCTGCAGTGATGGCTTAGCAGTTAAGACGTATGCCTGCAAAGCCTAGGGACCACGGTTTGAGTCCCCAGGTCCCACATAAGCCAGATACACACGGTGGCGCATGCATCTGGAGTTTGTTTGCAGTGGCTAGAGGCCCTGGCACACCAATTCTCACTCTCTCTTTCACTTTCCCTCTCTCTGTCTCTAATAAATACATAAAATAAAATCTTTAAAAAAATAACCCATTCTGTCAGCCCTCTTTTCAGTCAGTCTCCTGGCACCTGACTCCTCTGAGATTTGCAATTTGCTTTGGTAAGTTCTTCCCCTTATTTTTTGCCTGGGTATTTTCTTGTTTTCTTTCTATCTGTATTTTGTTTCTGGATGCTTTTCTATTTTACTACATGTATGATCTATCATAAAGTTCTGAGTCCTTTACTATGTCTTAGACTTCTCTGATCCCCTGGGGGGAGGGGATCTTGTGGCTTGGACTCTCCTGCTTTGCTTTCTAATGTGTGTGTGTGTGTGTGTGTGTGTGTGTGTGTGTGTCTGTTTGCACACACACGGGCACACACGTGCCTTCTTTAGAGACTTCTTCCTCGAAGAGGTTATCTCCATCTCTCCTCCTGTTAGAAGGGGGGAGCCCGTTTTTGCTTGGGCTTTCCTGGTAGCTTTCCCTCTAGATCTCAACTCTCCCAATATAAACCTCATATTTGACAATATATCCTTCCCAGTGTGGATGTTTTCAATTCTTTGCTAACTTGGATAAGAACCCAGAAGTTGGAATCCATAGACCTTGGATCTCCTGTATGTTTATGGCATTAAATCCCTGCTGGGACCCAAAATCCAGCATCACAAACATCTGAACACATAGCTCAGTTTCACCAGTAATCAAGGAGGTAGCAGCCTGTATATTTGGCCTTAGACTAGTTATCTGACATCTCAATGACAAGCACTTGGCTGCTATTAGAAACTTTATTAAGTCTGTTCCTGGGATTACCAGAGAACTAGAAATGCCCAGGATGGGATCATGAAAGTTTGTAAAAGTACAGCTTTGTTAAAGCAGTAGGAAAATATGAAAAATGAATCCTGTGACCCCAAAACATCAAAATTCATTTGAAGTACTCTAAGTTACAATTACGATTAAGATCCAGAATTCTAGTCTTCTAATTTATAAACTTGAAAGGACACTTTATTTGCCCAAACTACTTATGCCATGTTGTTTTACAATCACTTGTGTGTCTGGGTTGTCAATTCATCAAAATGCAGAAGGAGCTGCTTCATTCCACTAGAGCTTTATTGTCCTTTGTGTCTTGGCCAGGTACTATATTTGTCTTATCATAAATAGTGTAATAGCAGATAAAGAATGGAATCTTATTTTCATACATCAGCAATATTTGAAGCATTCAAGCAATAAAGAAATAAGAATGACTAGTAAAAATTCAGTAACGATTCTCTAGACTCCATTTATTTGACTGTTACCTTTGCAAACTTTGTCAACAAAAGTGGGTGGGCTTTCTCTTCATCTTTTAGATTATAATGGGCCTGTAGCTGTCAACTGTGACCTATTGGCTAAGATGTCTACCAGTTAAGTCTGCAGGGCAACAACAGGCATTTGTATGAATTTTGTCACTCTCTGAGTAGGAAGTTACCGATGAGAAAGTTAGCCCTAGCAATGCAAACTCCCTTCTTGATGAAATGTGGAAGTCTATGAACAAAAGAATGTTCCACTCAGAAATATTTTATTCACTTTGGGGAATTTTAGCACAGGATAGTTTTTATAAACACGTTAGAATATACTAGTATCCACCAAAAAGTTATTTTTTTCAAATACTTGTGAATTTGTGCAAGTATTCTTTCCAGCTTGGAAATGTCACTGCAGCTGAATTTTAAATCAAGTGTTCATATTTCTTTGGGGAGTTTCATATCAGCAAAAGAAATAGAATATTTACAATTTTGGTGCATAATTCATTTTTGTGTATAAGTTCCTTTTTTTCCCTTTTTAGGCTGAATTGTGCTGAATTTTAGACAAAAATGGAGACCATAAATTATTAAGAATCATTTCCAGAGGCTGGAATAAATAGATTATTATTAGTATCATTATCACCGTGGCTAATAAAAGAATTTAGCAGGGAAGAAAAAAATATAGAATCTAAGATTGCTGACAAGTATTGCTTAATGTTTTAGAGCTTGCATGTTTATTGGAACCCATGTGGGACATGATTTTCTCAAGTGACACTCTGATCTATGCCTTTTGCAGCTGCTAGCCCACAGTACATTTCAAGGCTGTCGGCTTGCTTTCCTTCTCCCAGCACAGCCTATCTCCTTCAGAGCACTGGCAGGGTGATAGCATCTTTTAGCAGGAAGGTGTGAAATCAAGGGCAGGGTTTCATAGCAACTTCCATGCTCTCTGGATTAGAACCCACTCAAGTGACACTGGAATCATAATCCCTCAGGTTTGGAGTTCAGCATGGTGACAGGTGACAGGAAGAAGGATGAAATGTCTCAGCAGGTGGTCTCACATTAAGGTCCTCATTAATTTTCCGTTTCACTCAGGTTGCTTGTTCCAAAACCTCTCTGGCATGATTATGTACCCTCCCCTGAAATCCAATCAGTCCTCATCTGTGTCTTTGAGGAAAAGCACCTTCCACTTAAAGAACGTTTATCCTTCTTGCCTGGGGACACCCATGAGCACACTCTTCCAATCAGGGATGTGATAATTGGTCACAGTGGTGGGAACTCATGAGGTCTGATTGCATCCCTTTCCCCACTTTCGGTGCAGTAAAAAAGTCTCATGGTGTGATAGTTTGACTGTGGAATGTCCCCACAGCCTCATACATTTATGAATAAGCCTCATACTTCATTGCCAGCTGGTGGAGCTTTGGGGGAGTGGAAGCTTGCTGGAGGAGATGTGTCCTTGGGAGTGGGCCGTGAACTTTTATGTTCCAGCTCCTCATGTGCCAATGCTACCTCAGTTTTGTTGCTGGCTCTAACCTGATGTGACCAGACGGGATGCTCAGGTGTCTGTTTTGCCAGGCTTTCCCTGCCATGATGAAGCTAAATCCATTCCCTCCACTAAGCTGCTGATGGTCAGGTTATTTTGTTCCAGAAACGAGAAGTTAACTGCTATACATGGTGAGAAGCACTGGACATATCCCCACATGACCATCCTTTCCCTACCCTGTTGTCTCTTACAGTCTCTACATGAAGTTACACAGGTAAAGCACTACCAGTGAAAGACAGAAACATGGTAACTGAAGGGTACTGAGACAGGTGAGGAATAAAATTTGAAATGTCTACTGACAGAAAATAAAAGTCCTCCAATGTTGGCAATGAGCAAAGGAACTAATTTCCTTTCACTGGCATGCTGGATTACCTGGCAATCCCTTCAGGAGTTCAAATCCATTTGGGGTACATGTCTTTCATTACCTTTTCTTTGCAAAGCCTCATTTACAAGTCTGAAGAGGGAGAAATTAAAACTAAAAAAGAAAATCCAGATAGCTTTGAAAGTCATTTTTGTGTATGAAGTTCAAGTAAATATTAGTAAGAAAAGAAGGAATTGATTTCTAGTCTGTAGATAAGATAAGCCTATGTATCACATTTGATGCTACTATAAAATATGAATAAACTTTGCAGCTTTCAGCAAATTAATTGATCATTTCAGGTTTTACATATATATTTGTTTGTTTTTCAAATAATTATGTGAAATGGGATTGATATAACACTGTATTTTGGATTAATGAAAGGAATAACCTATTTGGCAAGTGTTCATTTTGTATTTCTTGGGAAGAATAATTTAACTGGAAATTATAGTTTACTACAATCAATTGTGATTTTCCAATGCCTACAAAAGATCAAGCAAGCTAACCTCATCTCATAAACTTGGATTATGGCATTCACTGGTCTCTAATCTAGGCCCCCCAAAACATCACCACCACCACTTTTCATTGTGTTTCACTTTGAATAATATTTCTACCAAGGTGCATGTATTCTTTACCTTATGAGAAATCCAGTCATTTTTTGGGGAGATTTTTATATATTGCTGCAGTGTCCAGATTGGATATAAACACTTTAAACTTACTTTTAAAAGAGTTTCCTCATATACAATTTTAAAATCCTTAGAAAGTTTTTCAAGTAGCCAGAGGAAGGCATCCCTGGGTATCCACATGTGTGTACAGTCCCATGTGTGTGAATACACACACACACACACACACACACACACACAAGTACATCACAACATGCATATGTATGCTTTCTTCCTAAAGAAAACAAATGCATTCTATGTTTCCCTAAGCCATGCTATAGAACTGAAAAGGAAACGTTTCCTAATTGAACTGTATGTGGAAAAGCTGAAGTAGAACTAAGACTATCTATTATTAAGACAAATGTTATGAGATTCCATTTTAAAATGTTACCATCTTGGAATGATCAAGAACAAGAAATTGCCTTATTATTTGCTCATATGCATTTTAAGGACTCTTTTCTTAGCTATGCAGAATCTACGAGTACAAATTTGTACAATGATAGTTTGTAAGACCAAGTTTTGAATGAAGGCACTGTTTTTTTTTTTTCTTTCTGCATATGGGTTAGGCAATTTTTCTTCTCTCAGATATTAGAAAAAAACTGAAAAAAACATTTTTAATATAAAGACATAAATAAAATATTGAGAATAAGCATTCATATCTATACACTTACTGAGGAGAATTGAAAAGAACTGGCGAGAAGGCATGGAACATTGTCACTATGAGTTTGAAAATAATTGTTGAGTCCAGTGTTACTGATAGTATGGTCACTGGGACATAGTATCCAAGGCATATCGGAGACAGACATAAGATTTGTGCACTAATACTTCATAGTGTAAATGAGATTTCTTGTGGTAGGGTCTAGAAATCTGTGTTTACAACTTCGCCAGTTGATTCCAAGATACATACAATTGAAAAACAGTCACATTCTAATGTCATATTTTTATTAGTATAAATGGAAAAACTGAGGATGAAATGAAACAGAACAAGTAATCAAGGTGAGGTAAGCCAGAGCAGAGACCCACAGTGGGTATGTCTCCAGAGCTCAATCTCCTACCCCAACCACCAGTTGACCTAGTAAGCCTAGGCCACTCAGCCCCTACATAGGAATTACTTTGACTTCTGTTGCCCCGGCCAGCGGGGCTTCAATGGGAGCAAGGACCCTAGAGAACCTGAAATGAAAGGGACAAGAGACACAAGGAACCGACAGCAAGACAAAGTTCTGACTTTGTTTTATTAATCCCAGGGTGCCTTTTATACAGCAGAACAGGGAAGTTTGTCAACAGTTTTAGTATTGCTACAATTCCAAATACCACAGGTCAAAGACCCCAAAGCCAGAAGATGTTTCACAGGATAAGGATCCAGCCCCAAAGCCACAAGATAACGACTTCCTCAATCTCTGTGGGTCATTGTTCTTTGTCTGTGCATGGGTTAATAGATAACTGCAAACCTTGCAACTTCCCAGAACAGATCAATGGAGTCACTACTCAAGGAGAAGGCACTTTTGGTTACCTAGTGCCCAATGGTTCCTGACATTCTGTGTAAAGAATAAACATTTGTCCTTCCCACTTTTTATTTCAGTAAATAAACATGGAGTACGTTTATTTGGTTTTGCAAATATATTTTTGGGTCAATCATATAATCACAGATTACAGGTAGAGGATAATAATTATACATAAATGATTGATGATAAATAGATGAATACATGATAATGATAGATAGACATGAAAGATAATCATTAAATATAAGTATGCAATGAATCATTTTTCTAAGAACATGAACCAAAACATTAATAGTAATTACTGTAGTGTGGTGATGTTGCAGTCAGGTTCACATTGCTGGCAGAAAACACCCAGCCAAGAGCAGCTTTTTGGGGGGAAAAAGGTTTATTTTGGCTTACAGACTTGAGGGGAACCTCCATGATGGCGGGGAAAATGATGGCATGAGAAAAGGCTGGATATCACCTACTCGCCAACATTAGGTAGACAATAGCAACAGGAGAGTGTGCCAAGCACTGGCATGGGGAAATTGGCTATAATACACGTAAGCCCACCTCCAACAATGAACTGCCTCCAGGAGGCAATAATCAGCGTCAGCTGGGAACCTAGCATTCAGAACACCTAAGTTTATGGGGTCACCTGAATCAAACCACCACAGGTGGTATGTGGTGAATTGGTATTTTTCTCATTCTTCTACATTGTTGTGTTACTCATTCCTTAAATATGCTCATTTTTAATTTTTGTAATATTCATATTTGTTCACTCATTTATACATTATACATGATGCTTCAGAGTGGCTCTGTCAGTATACACATAAAACTACCTTCATTGTCTTTAAGTTCAAGACAGGTATTATGGATTCTTAAAGAAGGGATACCTGTGCAAGAACTCTTAGCAGTGCACACTAAGAGGGAGTTAGTGTTCTTGTTATAGCCAAGACATGGTCAGATGAAGAGTAGAGAAATTTTTATATAAGTGGTGAGGTAGACTCTCCCTTGTGACAAATATTTTTCAATAGCTTAAAATATTTATTTTTATTTTTATTTTTATTTATTTGAGAAAGAGTGAGAAAGAGGCAGATAGAGAGAGAATGGACCCACCATGGACTCCAGCCACTGCAAAACAAATTCCATATGTATACACCACCATGTGTATCTGGTTTACATGGGTACTGGGAATCAAACCTGGGTCCTTAGGTTCCTCAGACAAGAGCCTTAACTACTAAACCCTCTCTCCAGCACTTAAAATTTTTATTGATAATTTTAGTGCATGTACATAATGTATTTTGATCACAATTCCCCCCCATACCTTATTTTGTGCCCTCTCTCCCATATCCCATCCATATTTCCACTTCTTCTAATATTTGGTGATGAACATTTAATCCACACTTAAAGTTCTTAGTATACAAAACAGACACAAAAGAAGCGTGAATGAAGTAGATTCCTATTGACCAAAGGACAAAATGGATAGAATCACACATATATACTTCAAGAACTTTTCTATAAATATGTGATAACTTTAAGAGTTGAAACTAATTTTATGCAAGTAGGTAGGCTACCAGACACAGGCCACAATAGGCAGAATCACCTTGGGTTATTTTACGGGGCATAAAATGAAGTAGAGAATTGGGAGTGATTGGATCTCATTTGATCTATGTAGATAACCCATCCAGATAATAAGTCCTTTGGGTGAGTTATTTGTACTGACTTATCTGGTTTGGCTGTCTACAGGTAAACATAGATCAAGTTAATAGGATAATTGTCAGGCTTGTTCTTACCTTGTGGAGCATAGACTCACTCTCAGGACGTAATTGGCACACTGGGAGAATCTAGCTCAAACTGAGTAAACAGTAACAATAACTAATGGAGAGTTTGCTGAATCTAGTAGAAAATGTAATATGTTGGGACTGTGCCTGACACTTGGGCTTTGGAACCAGATGTTCTAAGTTGTTAAGGATAGTTGCTATTTAATGACTTTCCCCAGTTCTGCATCCACTTCACAAACCCAAACAAGGTAACAATAATTTTAATTTGTTTCTATAGGAAAGGTATTATTTTAAAATTTGAATATTTTAAATTCATTGCTTAAAAAGAAATGGACACTATAGAGATGGCACTTAAATAACAACTTTAAATAACATTAGTTTATTTTTATTTTTATTTTTATTAGATAATTGCCCTTCAGAAGCCTGGGTGACAAAAGTGGGCTTCTGAAGAGAGTAATAATATGAATATTATTATTAGGCCCTCAAAAATAACATTTATCTGCTTTCAGATCTAATTACTTATTTTCAGCCAAACATAAGATGAGGGATATGATGTAAATTATTGGGTAAAGGCAAGATTATTCCATTATAGAGGATTTACCATATTCAGAGTGAGCATTTCCAAGGTAACAATCTGCATTTTTTTTCTGCATATAAGCATAAGGGAAAGTTTCTTGTTTTGAGAGACGTTATTTGAAAGATATGATAATAAAAATATATTCATATTTTAACCACTATTTCCACCAGTAGTTCAAATTCACATTAAGTTGCTTCTCTGGGTGGAGTCTTCAGGAGATGTAGAAATAATGAGGAACCAGACATGTATTTCTAAGTCAATCAATCCACCCATCAACCAGCCAAGTACAGCATGCTCCCTTTATACCTACAACATAATAAATACTTTAAAAAGCACACTAGATTCAAGGCACTAAGTGCTAAGCAAGGGCTTGACATATACAAAGAAACTTTACCTAAGTCTACAGGGAATGTTTGCCAAGTGAGCAAAGGGGGCTCTAGGATAGGGAAGGTGGTCTGCAAGATTTAAGGGTGTGATAGGAAAGAGTGATCTAGAATTGGAAGGGGTCTCTGGCATAGGGTAGGGTGCTTAAGGTGGGATAGGGAAGGTTGATGTGGTATAGGTAAGGGTGCTCTGCCATAGGGAAGCATACTCTGCGATAGGGAAGGGTGCTCAGTATGTGCTCCCAGGAGTAGTGGTGAGACCATGAAAAACTGTTAAAATGCATATACTCAGGGGCCAGACCAGGGACTAAATCTGGCTGTCTAGAGGTGGGGATCAATACTGTGCATGTATGTTGCTAACTCTCCAGATTAGATCTCTAATCACAGATGGTTACAAAGAAAGTAGAGTCCATGTGGAAGAGAAGGCTGCATCTAATTGGAGGATTGAAAGGTGGATAGAAACCAGGGTCTGGGAGTCTGGAAAGGTTGGGGGATTTCAAGCAGAAATATTATAGGAGAAATAAACTTTATCCATAACTCAGTTGGACAAGTCCTCTGTTACTGCGTCAAAATGTGCACAATGGCATTCTATTCATAAACGTGCTGGAGAAACTGGTTGTCATGTCTTCATCTCTTCACATGTCTTTGTTTCCCATGGACTATAAAATTTCTAAGAGCTGAGGCCATATTTTAATTTTCTTTTCATTTCCATGTTCTATCCATAGCATGTCCTCAGAAAATTTAAATAGGAAAGAAAATAGATCAGAGAAAAGAGAGATGAATAAGAGAAGAAACATATGTTTGCAGACTCCAATAGTAAGAAAAATGTTTTGTTTCAGATCCAAAAGTCCTATATTCAAATGATGTTTGGCCCTTACTCATTATCTATGTTATTTTACTGTGAAATTTCATTTTCTGACCAACAAAATGGCAAAATCAAGTTGTATCTCAATGATGTAGGTATAAGGCTGAGGTAGGAGGATTATAGAGCCTTTGCTGGTTGTCTGGTCTATGTAGAAAGTTCTGGGCCAGTCTGAGCTGCCATGTGAATTCCTGTCTCAAAAAAATTAAAAAAAAAAAAAAGTTAAAAATGTTGAAAGAACCATATTATTATATAATATGATAATGTCTGGTATAATCTATGACTTATGGGAGTTCTTATTAAAGAACGTATTAAAGTTCTTACTAATTAAGAGATAGTGATATTTTCCATAAACATTAATGGACATGGTGATTTCAAACTATTCCAGCCCTAAATTCTCTTCTTTGCTCATTTCTTTCTCTCTCTCTCTCTCTCTCTTTTTTTTTTTTTTTCCTTTAGGCTGTGACCTCAAAGGGAAGCTGGCCGTAAGTCTGGCCTTGCTTTCACCTTACTATTTTTCTTTTTTCATTAAAAGAAAACAAACAAACACAGGAACAACATAATAAGCCAGGAATCTGTATGGGTCCAACTGGTCCCCACAAAGCTCCCGGCTCAATATGGACAAAAATCTACCCCTGCTAAGCCATTAGTTACATGAGCTTTCTTATTCCCTCACAAGAATTCATTTTGTGGTCACAGGTACAAATGGACCAATCACAGCTGATCACAACCCTAGTGCTCTTACTTTGGGCCTCAGGGACCCTATCCTCTCACAATAATAAACTCTGTCTCCTCCCTTTGGCTTCAGGGAATCACAAAGATGTCAATTTTCTTTCTTTCTTTTTTGTTATTAGTTATGGACACACTTAGTATGGAAACATCACATGTTGGTATCATCCTTGCCCTCATCCCTGCCCATTTTCTGAAGAAGCCCTCCTCAGTGGGGTAGCAGGTTTTCCCTGTGGGGCTGCAAGCCGTGCATTGTGGGAGCACCAGTCAGTTATTGGGGAGAGGCAATGCCTCTGGGCATGATGTCTCAACTTGTGGTTCTAACAATCTTTCCATTTCCCCTTCCACAAAAATTCCCTGAGTCACGTTGGGTGTGTGTTAAGTCTACTTCAGTGATGGGCTCCTGGGAACCTCTGGATCTGCTTTGGTAGACGCTGAGTGTCCTCACTGTCTGTCTTCTTCATGTTGGCATTGATCATCAGGCTCACCATGGAAACAGCACTCTTGCTCATCTCCCCAATTCCTCTGTGGTTTTACCTGGGGCAAAGCTGAATTTTTCCTTTTCCTTTTATATTTTTCTCCAAATGTTTATATTTCCATTTCTGTATTACTATCTAATCTATTTTCCCATTTATTTATTTAAATGGCTAAGATTTATCCACCTGAAAGACTGCTGGTGACAGGGATAAATATTTTGCAATAATGTCCTTTAAAATGTGTTGAAGGGATGGTAATTATTCATATTTTGTGGATGATGATCTAGAATTGTAGAAGGGTAAAAATAAGATGGCCATCAACATGCTACTATGACAAAATAGGTATGTTTCCCAGGGAGACCAAAGGTTACCACAAGGGCATGATCATAGCATTAGGCTGTTTCTTCAATCCCAAAATATCCCCCCCCCACATGTTCTTGTAAGGGCAAAAGAATAAAGGTCACTCAAAATAGAATCAAACTATTTTATTTTATTTTATTTTAAATATTAAAATATTTCCAATTGTACCCTGATTAATTTTAAATATGTCATTTGGTCTATGTTGTTTTGCACCTGCATGTTTATGTAGGAATGTACTGACTCTTTCAGAATAATAACTTCTTAGTACACTTAAACATCCCCACTTATTAGTGCAGTTCAGTGTCCCCACGCCCTCCTTATGTAGAAGATGTGAAAGCATCACAAAAATCCAGATGATATCTGATTGGTTTCTAGAGGGAATTCAAACACAAATAAGAGTTCCTGGGCCATATTTCAGGAACACAATGTTTATTTAATTAAGAAGTTATTAAACTGTAGTCATATTTATATTCACTACCTTTCAATGGGAGATATTTAATGATATATTTTAAGTGTGACAGCCCTCCCCAATGAAGACCTTCTGTAAATGAAAGATTTTGTGCTTAAATGGTAAGTTTTGGTGTTCTGGAAAATTCAGTTGTTTGTACCCTTTCCCTTCATGCAAACACTGCTCAGTAAATGGCAAGTGATCTACACCCCTTCTTTGTGTGCTTCTTGCCTCAATTATCTGTACAACTGCTTCATTTTGGAGCTTTTTGTTGCCTGCATGGGGCATTGCCTGGGCCCCTAATCCCGTGGCCTATTGTCAGCAGCACATGGATAATTATTACGCTGGGAACATCAATTTGTCCCATTGTGCCAAGTGGCGCTACTTCCAGAGGGAAATGATGATAGCTGTGATTCTCCTCAGTAGGAGGTGGGATGTTGCTCAGGGCGAGAGCTCTGCCCAGTAATTCCCTCTTTACAAGTAAGGCTATACATAGTACATACTAGAAGTCCTTCATTATAGCATTTGTTTTCTGCTTGTTAACATCATTTCACGCAGGATGGGCACCAGTGTAATTTTCCATTTTGTTTCATCAAATTAAGGGAAGAAAGGAGACTGTCTCGCAAGTCTTTTATTTTATAGACAGTTGGTCATTTCATTAACACTTTTCATATTCTGGTTTGTCATGATGACTGACGATAGTAAAAAGATTTTCTCCCCATTAACTTATGAGAGAACAGCACTTTTATTTATTTATTTATTTTGGGGCTGGGAAGTATTGATCGACCACAGAGGACGTTTATTAAAATGTAACCAGCATCTTGGTGCTTGCAAGTGGTTCACACTTTAACCGATTAAATAGTCATGAAGAAAGAAATCAATACATCTTGGATTCTTCTACTTTGGACTCTGCCAGCAAAGTGGCCTCACAAATTAGGAAAGAAATAAACAAATGTGTTTGTGCTGAATGTTTAAAGCACTTTGCGCTTGAATCAGGAAGTAGAAGGCTTTTACGAATATTGGAGGAATAGGAGGTTTGGATGTGTTTACATTTGTACAAAGCTTGGAATACATAAGATACCTACCTCTGGCATTCCTGACTCTAGCTGGAGGTAACTATGTCCAAAAGAATAAAGCTACCTGGAATGATTGTCCTATGAAAGGCAAGAAGAAGGTCGTTAGAAGTTCAGACAGCTGTTGCACTTCTTTTCTTTCTTGTTAGCTTTATAGATTTTAATATTCTATTCTTATTTTTGTTTTCACTAATCCCAACTTGCATGAATAAGGACTTCAGATTTTCAGCCCAAAATTGGATTAAGTGGTAACTTGTTGCAATACAATTTACATGGCACAAAAGCAACATGCTGGAGATGTCATCAGAACCCACAGTAAGGGGCCAGTCATTTCCCGTTCTAGAGCCCTGACACATACTGTATGAAGCTGAATAACACATTTTGGAAATGCTCAGAGATGGGAAGACCATCAATTATGAAGAACAGCTCATTTTAATTTTGACATTTAAGACTTTTTGAAATGTTGCGATTGAGTGGCATGTTTCAGACCTGTTAAGATCTCACTGATTCTTTGCATTGATCGTCCTGCCAAAATCCATACCATCAACTTTATTTATCATTTCACACCATTTCAATAACACTCCTGTCATATTTGATCACAGAAGGATTTGGATATATGGACTATGAGCAGAGCCAAGAGAAACCCAGACCAAGCACCATTATTGCTCACAACAAAGCTGAGTCTAAAGGTTTCATTGGCACCATTACATATTTCCTTCATCCTTGACCTGGAAATTATCTTCTCCAAGGTAAAAATGAATTTTTTAATTTTTATAAAAAAAAGAAACTTCACAATTCAATTCATATACACAAATGCATAAATGTACAGTTTAATAAGGATTGATATACTGACTTTTGTTGATTTATTTATTTTTATCTGAGGAGTGGTGATGAAGTTATCTATTGGAATGGGAGAATGTGGGACATGCTATGTACTGAAAACATCACACACTCAAAAAAAAAATTGGAACTATGAAGTCTTTAGTGTGCATGAAGAATACACACCTTCTCTGTGCCTAAATGTGTTCAGATAATCTGAGTATTCTGGGAAAAGAAATGACAGCTGTTACTTAGAGAAGGAAGGACCTGGTGCCAAGAAGGATAGACTATGTTTTCACGTTAGTACAGGTGAAATGAACACTTGTTTGAAATAGATTATCTTGATACAGCCTTTTAGAAATGGCTACCTTAATCTTTATTTTAAGTTGATAAATCATGATGTAGTATATGAGAGCGAAATTTCTTGAGCTTGGTCTATTCATTGGTTTTAATCTAGTGGTGTGCCTTAGTTGAAACCGTTTTTCCCTTCATGCCTGCAAAGAAATGCAAAGGCTAGAAGTACGCATGAGTGTGCTATTCACAAAGCCATTTCCTCTTGTACCCTAGCTTTCCTATAGGGCCTTTCCAATAGTACAGACCCACAGGAATCTCGCCTGAGATTCTAGGACAAACACACACTATATATTTCCTAATTGCATTCTGTGCCAACTGGATCAAGTCTCATCTTGATCATGCTCCTAATTCTGGTTTCTCCACCTGAATTCTAGGCTCACTGGATGTGAAGGAAAAAAATGCTGATCACATTTTTTTAATGCACGGGTGTAAGTACATATGTGTAAGTGTGTGCATTTAAGTGTGTGCATGTGAATTTCAGAGGAAATGCCTAGGTGACATCTTTAGGATTGCCATCCACTTATTTTTGTTTCTTTGAGACACCCTCTTCATTGGCCTGAAGCTCACCATTTAAGCTAAACTGACTGGTCAGTGAGCCCCAGGGGTCTTTTTGTCTCTGCTTCACTAGCATTGGATTCAATTAAAAGCATTCTTCACCATGGTCACCATTTTCATGCTGGTACCTGGTTTCAAACTCAGATCCTCATGCTTAGGAGTTGTTTTACCAACTAAGGTGTCTCTCCAGCCATTGATCATGTTTTGTCCTTTTGAATACATAGCACAGTTCTTGGAATATGGTATATTAAATATTCAGGATTTTTTAACCATCTGAATTCAATCTTATCACATAATCACATTAAAGTATTGATCCTTCAAACTTTTATCTAATCAAGAGTTTTGATTTTAATAATTTTTGTTGTGACCACTCCTTTCTACATAAGTCCTTCTCTTAACTGGATTTCATGAAATTTGTGCACTTTAATCCTTCTGGTATTATTCTCCAGAATGATAAGGACATTTTGGGGACTGGCCTCACAGTAAAATTTGCAATACTATGTATTCAACCTGTGTGACTGATGAAGAAGCAGAAAGTGATTAGGACAGCACACAGTACTGAATTAAATTTAAGATTATCCTACACAAAAGAGACTTGTCCATTGAGGTCTGTGTTGAAAGAAACTCTTGGAAGTAGGAAGGATAATAAATGTAAGGACACCATTAAATGACTAAAGGGAAGGAAGGAGGTTCCAATTGTTACTGACTTCTAAATTAAAGTTCAACTTACAGAGGAGGAAAACTAGAATTTCCATATGCTTTATACATTTTTTTAAAGTGAGTTGGTTAACAATGAACAATGAAGGAGTTGAAAGAGGAAAAAAAAATCCAAGTTCTAAAATCAGCAAAGATCTTATAAACCAAAGATATATGAAGAAGCAAAACAAAGAAAGAAATAAAGTCATTAAACTAACGGAGCAAGCTGAGACACAGGACTGTGGAGATAAAGGGAAAATCTGAAATAGTGAGAATCTTTTTTTTTCTTTATATTATTCTGATTTTACACAGAGTTCCATTGTCCTCCTCCCCTTCCTCCCACTTTCAAAGGGGGTTCCAATGGGGAATGTTTATAGATGGTTTTCAAGAGTTCTGGTGGATAGGCCCCAGTCTCTGTGCATAATGTAAAGACTCTAGGGTCCCAAACAATACCCCAGAATGGGAGAAAGTTTCTCATGCTTAGGACCTAGAATCTACAAAGAACTCCAAAACCTTTAACAATAAATCACCAAGGCCCAAGTTGGGAGTTCTCAGAGGGGCAAACACACATTTAAGAAAAGGTTCAACATTAATCATGTGAGTGCAGGTCTGGACATGCATAAGGACATGTATAAAAAAACAATGAAAACAAAATATTGTAACAAGTCACCTGTTTGAAGCAAAATGGTTCACCACTTGGAAGCTTTGCTTCACTAGAAGGCTGTGAGTGCAGGTCTGGACATGCACATGCTAGATTCACTTCATAATGCCCCTCAAACTTTTATACTGAATTCAGAGCATACTGGACTGAGTTTGGCTAGTGTTGGGCTAAAATTTTCACTCCAGGTTTATTCCTACTATGTTTTTCTCCCCTTCCTGAGTGACTCCTTTTTTTTTTTTTTTCTATGTATAGCAATTTTTTCTTATACTTGAAAATATTGTGAGAGGATTCATATTTTATTTCCCATGCAGTAAGTTTATTTTTATTTACATGTTTTGCCACATTTTCATTTGGTAAATTCATTAAGAATTATAATCTAAATTTATAGTCAAAATGGCAGACTCATAACCCTGCTAGAGCTCTGGGATTAAAAGCAGAAGTCAGGGAGAACCAAGGACAACCAAGGACAACCAAAATCAAGGAGATAAAAAAAGTTAGCTGATTCACTGACAGGAGGTGAACCACCACTCATACTTCAGCTAGGGCCTAGGAGAAACCACAGAGGAATCAGAGAGATGAGCAAGAGACCTGCTTCCATGGCAAGCCTGATAACTTGTGCCAAGGTGATAGAGACAGACAATAAGGATACTCAAACCATACCAAAGCAGAAATCAAGAAGCAGCTGAGAGCACAACACTAAAGTAGACTTAAAACACACCCACCGGGCTGGAGAGATGGCTTAGCGGTTAAGGTGCCTGCCTGCTAAGCCTAAGAATGTTGGTTCCAATCTCCAGGTTCCACGTTTAGCCAGATGCAGTGACGCAAGGGCGCAATGCTGCACTTTCCCACAAGGGGGCACACACATCTGGATTTCTTTCACAGCAGCTGAGAGACTGCTGGCTCGCCCATTCTCTGTCACCCTCTCCCTCTCTCTCTGTCTCTCTCTGTGTCTCTCTCCAAAAAAAAAAAAAAAATTATAAAATAAAAACACCCACCAAGGCTCAGGAATTTTTCAGAAGAGGGGGTAGAAGATTGTAAGAACCATAGGGTGGGAAGAAACATCCCAAGGCATTACCCTTACCCCCACAATGGCTGACTGCTGCTCTCACAACTCATAATCCACAACTCCATGAGGAATGACAGCAATTGCACTGAGGAGGGTCCTCAGTGGTATGAGATCAGGGAGGAGGGAAATGACGGTACCAACACATGATGTGTTCATACAAAGTTTCTACTTAATAAACAATACAACAAAAAATACTTTTAAAAAGGCTTATAATCTTACGTGAAGTCACTTGCCAATAACTCCCAATACAAATGAAAAATTTTGAATTGCTTCATATACACATGGACTTCTCATGATATGGCCTCTCTAAAATAGAATCAAGAAAGTTTTTAATACAAGGATAGAGATGAATCCCAAGTCTTAACATCAGAGGTGTCAAAGGGTGTTCTCAATTACAATGAGGCAAGTGAAAATGATCATAATGTGCCAATTTGTTCTAAATTCTCAATGAATTGAAGATTTTCACTTCACTTGCGTGATGGTGACCTCTCTAACTGGTGATGAAAATTCTAATTTCGTCCAGATATGTTTTCACAAACACACCTAGGAATGTTTATCTAGGTTCCGCCTCTCAAGTTGATATAAAATCAATCATTAGTTTTTATTTTTCAAAATATAGTGTGACACTATGTTGTCTCCTAAGTAGCCCATGTCATGCAATAATGGCAAGGTGTTTTTGCCTAGTGGGTGAGTGTGTTGGGAACCAAAGCTGTACAAACATGATTCAGGGTAGAAGTCATCTGTCCATCTTTTATCTTTCAATATAGGTCTTTGTCATATGTGGGGATGGAGGGTCCACTCTGTTGTGACTTCATTATTTGACCACACTTCAGGAAAGTAATGAAATTTCCAAGCTAATTTTTACTTATGTTCCAGGATACCTACATATTCAACAGAGATTGCAACCCACTCAGCACCCCTAAATAGGGACATCTCCTTCTACTGTCAATGGAACTTCCCCTGGATTTTTAAGCTTCAGATAAATCCTTTCCTCCCTTAAACTGTGTCTGTTTTTGAAGTTCATCACAACAATGTGGAGCTGACTACAACAGAAACTAGTACCAAAAAGTGGGGTAGGATTTCCGAGATAAGTCTAACCATGTAGATTTGGGTCTTTTGGAATTTCTGTGCTTGAGCAATGGGACATAAGTTGGTACTTACAATTGAAGATGCCTTCCAGAGAAGTAAGCCAAGAAGTATGGATTATTCTGGTGAGAGTTTAGAAATGCTAAATGAAGAGGCTTTTCTTATAAACTTTCAAAGAGAAGGAAAGACTGCAGAAAACTTTGTTGGAATTGGGCTACTGGCATAAAGCTTGCTGTGTTCTGCCACTGATGCCTGCAGAACTTAATCAAGGTTAAATTTAAAATTAATCTCATGTGCTTGATGGAAGGTATGTAACTGAGAAATACAATATTTAAAATTGGAGAAATTTAAACAAGTTTAAAATTATGGGCACAGGGACTGGTTTTAGGTTACTGAAGCTGCTGTTGTCAAACACATTGGCAATCTTAAAGAAGCTGTTCTGAGCATAGCATGTCCTCTGTTCTATAATGGTAGTTGCATGAATTTTAAAGGAACTGCTTCTACACATAGCAGCTTGCAAAACAATCATATCCAAACTCAATGTAGATGATTGTACAATAGACTCAAGGGGATGGCCATTCCAGTTTGGAAGGCTTCATGGAATACCTTAATCAGAGACATTGCGCTGGACCTGATTTTTAGTTTTTATATGACTAAAATGTCTTCCATGAAGTCTCTTTAACATTTTAATATTTTTACCAGGTTGAATAGGTAACAGTGATATATCATATTTGGTCCTCAGTTTCTGGATTCAGACTCATTCTGGTGATGGTACATTAAAGTCACTGCATCATTCTCCTTTTAGTCTGCTCAATATTGGAAGACAGAAGTCACATTTGAGATGAAAGACTCACTGTATCTGAAGGAAAAAAAAAAAGAACACAATGTAAGCACACTTCAGATTTGGAATCTTAAACCACAAAAGAAAAAGTTACAGCTATAGTTACAAAAATATTGTTTCATTATTATTCTCTTGATTTTTGTTTTACCATCAAATTCAAGGTAAATATCCACACATGCATGCACATACCCAATAATTATTTATTCATCTCAAATAAGTGAAGCTTTCTAACTGAAGTTTGGAAAACATCAAACCCTCTCAACCATCCACTTTTGTTTACATCTTCTCAGGAGGCCTCCTTTAATAATGTAGATGTTGACATGATTTCTTCAATTTTTAACATCCCAATAACAGTGCCCAGCCCATGGGGAAGTCACTTGACTTACACATGTCATAGACTCTGAAGGTAGATGGTGAAGGTGAGGATTTGAATTGTGGAGAGCAAAGAACCTTCTTGACCAGTAAAATGGAAGCATATTAGGGACAGATATATTGTGTTGGGGTCATAGGACCTGAATTGCAAACTAGCTAGCTTCCCTGTTCTTAACACTGAAGTAGGAAAAGAATTTAAAAACACACAATGGCCTTGAATGAGAAAACCTTTTTCTCAGCCACTATCCATGTCCATTGGTGACAGGGTCACAGTTGACTATGGATTATTTTTTCATATAATTTCAGCCGTTTGACTTTTCTGAACTTTTTGTTGTTATTGTTTTGGAAACTCTCCAGATTAATTAGAAACACCATGCATTGATAGCCCAATTGTAATACAATTTGAAATTCTATTCATCATTTCCTCTTAAAGTATACCCAGGACAGCCTGGATTAAAATTGAAGCTTGTACCCAGTGCTGTGATTACAGGTGAAGATAATATAGGAAGGGCCCTTTGGTAACAGTTAGCATCCTGTTTCTCAGCAGAGAATCTGCCCAGTTTTCAACATAAAGTGAGAGTCTTAACAAAACAAGTGATATAAACCAGAACCCATAACCAAAAGTCCCTTGCTCAAAGGATGTGTTTAATAGTTCTAACATGTATAACATTAAAATATTATCAAAAAATCAGGGAAAGGATATTTTGTATATAGAAATCAATTTACCTAGCTTCTATCTGCAAGACTAGTTTGTAATTTATTTTGCTTCAAAGAATACACTGCATTTAAACCTAATTCTATTGAATTTTACTGTGTATGAAGAGGAAAGGATGAGAATATTTTTGCTCAAAGCACAAGTAAAAGATTTAGAAGATCTACAACAATGCATACTATGGTGGGGCAAAATGAAGTTTCGTGACTTCATCTTTCCCGAGAGTCCATATGGTTTAGTTCCAGAAAATGTTTCTACACGTATAGGCTGTTCTATATCTTTGTGTCATAAATGATCTGCTTTTCAAATACAAGAGATCATAGCCTTAGCCACACTTAGAATGTTATATGTTTTATAAATTAGTTGTTCTAAATAGAAGTCTAATTGAAGTGAACCCTACCATGTCCCCTCCTATAATACAGAATCAGTCAGTCAGTAACTAAGTATATAAATATAATACACTCAAACCCCACAAGTGTGTAAATCACATAAACCAGAACTTGGGTGTTAGTTATAATGCATACTCATGGCCCAATTTGGAATAGGTTAAAACTAAGCAGGATTCAGTTGATAATTTAGAAAAATGTATATTTTTATTTGATACCTATGAGAATGTTCTAAAACTTCTTCTTCCTTCTTTTTTTTTTTTTTTTTTCCCGAGGTAGGCTCTCATTCTAGCCCAGGCTGACCTGGAATTCACTATGTAGTCTCAGGGTGGCCTTGAACTCACGACAATCCTCCTACCTCTGCTTCTCAAGTGCTGGGATTAAAGGCGTGTGCCACCACACCTGGCTGAAAATTCAATTTTATAACAATAAAAACTCCTAACATAGCACACACTCCAAACTGGGTATTCAATCATTGCTAGATATTTCCTGGGTGTGCCCTCACCATAAGAGTTACTCTGACTAGATGAAAACCACCGGGATCCCATTGTACAGGGACATAGCTTGTTGCTGCATTCCCCCATCCATGAGTATGTCTGATTCTCCCATAATTAGAGCAGGTTTTTCCACAGTACAGTAACCCTTATCAAGAGGATTCAGGACCTCAATGTAACACAGTTGAACACAGTACTTTCTGGGAAAGTGGTCCTGTCCACCTTTCCGTGGTCTTCAGCTTTTTTATATCTTGTTCTCTACTCTACACACAATCCTTCTGAGTGGGACAGTCTATAGCTTTGTCCTTCCATTTAACAGAACAGAAATGAAAGCTGTGGCATTATAGCAAGTGTCTGGCTTGCTTGAGGTGTCACAATGTGATGGGAAGTTCAGTAAGATGCCCTCAGTTTGCTGAAGGTGTCTTATTTATGTGACTATCTGCTATAGCCTTCAAGGTGAAGAAAGTCTCCATTCTCCAGCGAGATGAAATTGTGAAAGGGAGAGATACAAAGATTCATAGCAAGCCAGGCTCCTTAAGAAGGCAAACCAACAGAGTGAAAACCTTGACATCTCTGGAGGAAAGACATCCAGAAGCTGCAGTTTATCCTCATAATGGATAGAACACTCTGGCTGGAGGTAACACCGAGGCTCTTCTCTCAACTTGGGTAAAATGTTGAGGCCCTGGAACAGATATAGTCAAGACAAAAACTATTTATGTGTGTGTTAGTAGTAGAATTTTGAAGAAAAAATCATCTAATTGAAAAGTCCTTTTAAGGAATTATACATTTTAATTTGAATTGGGATTGGTCTAAATAATTTAGTTGAAATATTCACATTGGTATAGTCCTGTAGTCTCTGGCATCAATTTAAATTGCTTCCTTTACACTGATGCTATCTTTAGGCCTATTGTCTCTTCTTCAGTCTCACATACCCACAGACACAGTTTATGTATATTTCTACATGTGCTTGCATGTGCATAAATATACATATACACATGTGCATATGTAGCTAGCATGTGTCAGTATATAAACATCAATGTAGGATGCTTTGTAGTACATTTGGTTTTTCATGTAAAGAACTTATATTTACAGCTGGGTATGGTAATTCATACCTACAATCCCAGCTATTGTGAGGCTGAGCTAGGTGGATTACCATGAGTTCAAGGCTACCCAAGGCTATATAGTGAGCTTGATGCCCACCTGAGCCATGTACTAAGAACTGTGCTAAAACAAAAGCGAAAAAAGAAAAAAAAAGAGAAAGATAACCAACTTATATTTTATGTCTCTTTGGTCAGAGTATTTTCATTCTTCCTTCATCACTCTTCATGATGCAGTAAAGTATGAATAGTGATCTAATGGTGTCAGTGATGAAATCAGGCATGGTAAAGTGATCTCTTAGTTCTGCAATTGGGATTTTAAGAAAGGAGGATTATAAGTAAAAGATAACTTAGACTACATAGCCATGCCTAGGTCAATGTGGAACACATCGTGAATTCCTGCCTCAAACAAACATAAATATAAGTACATAAATAAGTAAAGACATACATTCATACATACATTAATTGGTGATAGATGGAGAATTGGTTGGAATTCTAATTTTGGCATTAGCCATGTAACTTGGAAGAATTTACTTAATATTGTGTACTTAAGTTTCCTACGAAAAGATAATATTCAAAGAACTCATATTCTTCATTTGTTGCATTACATGGGGTAATAAAGTGTGTAAAACAGGGTCATTTAAGAAAAGTATTGTTCATTAAATATTGACCTTTAGATGCTATAACATGCTAATTTTTAAGAGTGGTAATACACTTTTATTAACAGTCTGGGTGAAAGCTAACAATTCAATTCTTGGTAAAAGAGAATATATAACAACATGATATAGGAAAGATAAAGAGAGCACATTATATAAAAATGCTAGAAATAAAAGATACAGGAAACAGAACTTTTCTATTTATGTTGAAATAATTTTATCTGTAGATAAATCAAGATGATAATACATTTTGGAAACTGATCCACTTCCTGTCCACATTGCACTGTTACATTGCACACATTTAGTATGAATAAAGCAGCTGGGAATACGGGTATAGCTGCTGTTGGCAAGCTGGCCAGGGAAGCCCCAGGCTGCACACAGCCCCACAGGAAAGAATGGTGCCTGGCTCAGTTCCCCAAACCTCATTGCTACCTAGAGGCAGAAGGGGCTCTCAGTGTGATGGACATTGGCTGAGGATATTGTGGGCTTGATATGCTTATGATCTGTAGCCCCCTGATGGGTTGCTGTTCTTTGGGTAAAACTGCATTAATGAGAGAAACGCAACATTGCTTGCCCTGCTCTGGCCAGCCTAGAGAGAAAATCATGGAAGAGGGCCAACTCAGAACCCCTCAGCTGCTGCCCCCACTACGCCTGGGCATGCAATTTGGAAGCACAACTAGGAAGGCTGAAAAAATGCAGTTTTATCTCTATTTTTTTTTTCTCTTAGATATGCTGGAAATCACAGAGTACTAGAAGCATGTAATCTTAGCTAGACAGGACCATTTGGTCAAATATAGAAATTGTGCAGCCAGACAGACAACCAGACTTTGGTTTTTGTTCTTTTTTCCTATTTACCACTTTCAATTTATATTCTATGATATAATTTTTGGCTATTTTTATTTTGTTATTTTGTAAGTTAACATTTATAAAAGCCTGTTTTATGTCATCTACAATGTTAACACAAATGATTCCCTGACAGATTTGTACGGCTAATACAAAGTTAAGCAAACTAGTGTGGTTGATCTCCATTCTAGGAAACAAACAAACCACAATGACTCCCCTCTTCTGTGATGCAATACAAATATATTTGGTGAACTCCTAATCCAGTTTCTATTAGAAAGTTTCAAAAGTTCATGGAATTTCCTCAATAATAAATGTGGCATTGAGGTAATATCTGAGTTGCTTCTCTGCCAGTCACCTGATGAGGCTAGAGACCCTTTTCCTATTCCCAAACCATCACTTGAGTGGAGGAGAAGCAAGAGGCTTATCTCAATCAGGGGTAGAAGATAGCTACTCAATCATGCCTATGTAATGAAGGAGCCATGAAACCTCTTAAACAACAAGGCTTGAGGTTTGGGAATATTTCAGTGCCTTGGGAGGGTCGGAGTTTGGAAGTGTATCAATGTGTCAGCAGAGTGTGCAGCACACTTAGGGAATGGGCATATTGTGAATTCCACACCCACACTTAGATTTAAGCATCAATGTGTTGGGGGTGTGGTAAACCCAGGGTGTGGAAGTATTGTGAATTGCACACTTACACTTAGTTCTAAGCTCCTTTTCATGTTGATGATTTGTGAATCTTACTTATCATAATAAAACTCCAACCTTAAATATACTTCTAGGAGTCATTCCAGAGAATTATCAAGCAGAGTATGAAAAGACAATTCGAACTTCAAAATTATTATCTATTTGTACAGAAGTTAAAGAAAAGTGGAGTTACCTGAAACTTGCATCTGGTCATTAAACAGTGCTGAGGATTGGACACTTAACCTATAGTGGCTACACTAAGGAAGGATAGTATCTTAATTAAATTGTTTTATAGGCCACACTGTTGTCAGAACATTGACTGTTGGAAAATGTTGCAACTTGTAGCTTGATATTTTAAAATGTATTCAAATTTTTGAGAAGACATTACAGAGTTAATTTATACTTAAATTATTTTGTAAAAACGAAATCATGCAGTCTTGTATTATTTTGTTTACACTTTATGAAATAATCCTGTAAAACTGCATCTACATTTTAACTTATAAATGAAGCAATGGGAGTACAAACATTTCAATATAAATGATTAACTCTTTGTGTTTTGGGGGCATTACAGCTGATCCCCAGACTCTCTCTCTGCTTCTGTTTCTAGTTCTTTTGTGGGCCGTTACCTGTTCTTTAGAAAACCAATTCTAAAATGGCAGGATCGGCAAACATTAAAATGAAAATGAAAAAAAAAAAGAGGTTTGGAGAGTTGGCTCTGCGGTTAAGGCGCACACCTGCAAAGCATGTTTGATTCCCCAGAACTCACATAACCCACATAGATGTACAAGGTGTCTGGAGTACATGTGCAGTGGCCGGAGGCCCTGGCACACCCATTTTCTCTGTCTGCCCCCCTCTCTCTCTTTCTCAAATAAATAAATACATAAAATCTATTTTAATTTTTTTTTTAATTTTATTATTTTATGAGAGAGACACAGAGAGAGAGACAGAGAGAGGGAGAGGCAGACAGATAGAGATGGGCGCGCCAGCAGTCTCTCAGCTGCTGTGAATGAAATCCAGATGTGTGCACCCCCTTGTGGTCAAGTGCGGCATTGTGCCCTTGCCTCACTGCATCTGGCTAAACGTGGGACCTGGAGATTGGAACCCAGTTCTTAGGCTTAGGAAGCAGTCACCTTAACAGCTCAGCCATTTCTCCAGCCCCATAAAATCTTTTTAAAAACTGAAGATGATAGCTGGGCATGGTGGAGCAAGCCTTTATTCCCAGCACTCAGGAGGTACAGTTAGGAGGATCAATGTGAGTTTAAGGCCAACCTGGAACTACATAGTGAATTCCAGATCAGCCGGACTAAAGTGAGCCTCTCTCTCTCTCTCTCTCTCTCTCTCTCTCTCTCTCTCACACACACACACACACACACACAAACACACACACACACACACACACAGAATATGAACTCTTGACAGAGTTACTGGGCTTTGAATAAGTGTAAGAGTTTTGGGGGCAAAATGGGAAATAACATGAATAATATTGACTTAAACACAAAAACTAGGTCACGTTTAATAAACTGAAACTAATAGAGACCCATCAGTCAGAACAGTAGCTTGGGAAACAAACAAAATGTAAGATGGAAACGTCTTTGGCACCAAGCAGTTGTTACTAATCAGGAGCTCAGTGTGTACTCCATCTTGAATTATTAAGACAGTCTACAGTCTGTATCCTACATGAAAATTTCCTTTTAGGAAGCTAATTTGAGACAGATTATAATTGTACACTAGACAAAAGTAGACCTGTTGTCTGAATTCAGGCTATGCTCTGAGGTTTGTGAAGGACTGCCCTCAGAATACAGGAACAGTTACATTGTTGTGTAGCTCCAGAGAACCTCCTCACACCTCTGCCTATGGCTCCATTATATTCACAACCTTGATATTATGAAATTGCATTCATTTTCTCCTGGTTTTTCCTCTTTCTTTGAATAGGATGCTTGTTGCACTCTCTTTACATCTACCAACTTACTTTGTTTTTAAATAACATAATTCTTAAGAGTCATTTCCCTGGTGAAACTTTATCTGACTCCTTCCTATTTTGCCTCCCTGGTAGCGTTCATTTTGCATATCCACTGTCCATTAAAATATTTCTGTCACAACCTCATAGCACAAGTTGAATGACTAGTTTACCTATAGAAGTTCATCTAATAAACTTTGCAGGAACACCAACATGGCTACAGAACAGAGCTGAAATGTAATTGCTTTTGAATGAATGAATGAACCCTAAAGGTTGGTATTTTGACTCTAAGTAACCATCAGATAAATATTCCACCATACCATAATGAGACCTTGAACTCCTTAGCTTTCCCCATGAGCTCCTTCATTGATACACCTCGTCACAGTTACAACAGAACTTTTGAAGTCTTCTCCTGATTAGCTATACCAATTTGTATGTTTCCTGCCTTGTATTAGCTGCTGGTTATTTTATCTGTTCTTCTCTATGTGAAATAGTAATAATGACATATTATTTGTAGTATTTTAAGGACTTAACTAAGTTATAGAAGTAATCCTGCAGCAGTCCCTTTCACAGAAGAGGTTCTTAGGGTTTTAAGTACTCACTTCCTTATTTACACCAAGTCCATTGTATTCCACCTGCTGCTGTACATCCTCAACACATCTATTCCCCTGCATGGACCCCCTGTTACAATCACATTTCTATGTTGATTCACAGTTGGGGTTGATCCTGCTGCTTCTTCCATACATGTGCTGTATCGCTGCTTGACTTGATGGGGTTCTTCCTGTTCTTCATGAGTCTCTTTATTTTATTTTTACTTTTTCCTTTTTCCTTTTTCTTCTCTTTAATAGAGATTTTTTTTTTTTTTTTTTTTTTTTTGGTTTTGCAAGGTAGGGTCTCACTCTGGTCCAGGCTGACCTGGATTTAACTATGTAGTCTCAGGGTGGCCTTGAACTCTTGGCGATCCTCCTACCTCTGCCTCCCGAGTGCTGGGACTAAAGATGTGCGCCACCATGCCTGGCTTTAATAGAGAATTTTAATACATGAAAATACTGTAATTTGATCATAATCCCATGTCATTATCCTCTTTAGTCCCTTCTGCCCCACCACCATTCCAGTCAATACTGTCTTCTTTCCATGAAGACTTTATTTATTTATTTATTTATTTATTTATTTATTTATTTATTTATTTATTTTTGGTTTTTCAAGGTAGGGTATCACTAGCCCAGGCTGACCTTGAATTCACTCTGTATTCTCAGGGTGGCCTCAAAATCACCGAGATCCTCCTACTCTGCCTCCCAAGTGCTAGGATTAAAGGCATGCACCGCCACTCCCGGATTAAACTTTTCTATTTTGATGCCTCATTGTTTTTGACTGTCCTCCGTCATCTATGTCAAAACATTGATGGGCTCAAAGTTGTTCAGGTCTTCAGGCTATAGTGACCTCCACTGTGAGGTGATGAATGCACCAGTCTCTTCATGTCTAAGGATAATACCTCAAAATACCCCTCCCCACACCTTGGTTCTTCCATTCTTTTCACCACTTCTTCTACAATGTTCTCTGAGCTTTGAAGGGCATGATAATAGAGATTTCACAAATAAGACCAAACTTTCAAGTGCCTCCTGTTTTCAGCACTTTGATGAGTTTTACCTTTGCCCACTATCCACAGCCATCTCCTAAAAGGAACTTCTCAGCAGCATGAATATTCTATATATTGTTCTCTTCATTTTCAAGGGTGTGTTGGTAATTTTCATCTTTGGGTTAGCATATAAAAACTCTCATGTACTTCCAACAAATACTGACTTCTAGCACTGTTTTCTCTGTGATGTAGAATGCTTTAGGGGAAAAAGACATTTCTTTCCTCTTGGAATCCTGCTCCCTTCACAACTGTCTGTCACCATCATGCTTACTATATATTGATGAAAGGATGAATGGAACTTTTGAAACTGAAATGTAAATGCATAGATACCTGTTGCCAGTTGAACATTTTCCATTGCTGCATAATTCTCTTAAAAATTAAATCATAAATACATTTTCATTTACCAGCACACATGATCCATATATATATGTTGTGTGGAGGTGCACATCTTTAATCCCAGTACAGAGGAGGCTGAGCTAGGAGGATTGCTGTCAGTTTGAAGCCAGCCTGAGAATACATGTGAATTCCAGGTCAGCCTGGGCTACAATGAGACCCTATCTTGAAAAATAAAACCAAACAACCACAACAACTATATGTACATTCTCAAAAATACTGTATCTGTGATTGCAAATGGACAGCATATGCCAGATTATGAGGAAGATATACAAACTCTCAGACAGATATCAAACATTGCACAAACCATTTCTGATAACACTGAAATAGGAAATAGGTGCAGACAACAATGTCAGTCCTGAGTCACTGTGTATCACTTAAATGACAAAAGCACCTTCGTACTTGAACACACACACACACACACACACACACACACACACACACAAAACTCTTGAAATATCCAACTATATATTCATTCAGTTCTGATCTAGGAATTGAAAGAGAAATATCAAATTCTTCTTCCGTAGTTAAAAATTTTAAATTGCTGGGTGTGGTGGTGCATGTCTTTAGTCCCAGCACTGGAGAGGCTGAGGTAGGAGGATCTCTGTGAGTTTGAGGCCAGCTGGAGACTACATAGTGAATTCTAGTTCAGCCTTAGCTAACACGAGACCCAACATTGAAAAACAAAACGACCACAACAACAACAAAAATAAACTTTTAAAAATACTAAAATTTTAAACTGTGTATATATTTATTTAACAGAGAGATGGATAGATAGAGAGAGAGAGAGAGAGACAGAGAGAGAGAGAGAATGGGCACTCCAGAGACTCTAGCCACTGCAAACAACTCCAGACATATGCACCACCTTGTGCATCTGGCCAATGTGGATAATGGGGAACTGAACCTGAACCGGAGTCCTTAAGCTTTTCAGGCAAGCACCTTAACTGCTAAGCCATCTTCCAGCCTTTTTATTTAATTATTTTAATTTGTGGATTTTTAAAAATAAAGATACACATATAGACCACCCCTCCCACACCCCAATTCTACAGAGTGCCTTCAGTGGGATTATTGGTATTCTTTGTAATGATAAAGTGGCCTTAATCAGTCTCTTTTTTTGTTTAGTCTTATTTTTGTTGCTTAAGGATCTTCAATTCTTTTAATTGTCTGGGCCATGTGCCTTCTTTATTGGCATAGCAATTTTTCCATGCACATTCCACCTGTCTATAAGAGTTTTGTCATTAATAACTTCTTCATGTTACTTCCAACACAATTCTGGGGATCCTTAAAGAATATGTGTGCACACAGCAATCTGACCTCCCTGTCATATGGACCCAGATAGGAAGGTGTTTTGCTATAAATCACTGACTTAGTCCCTGAAGAGCATGTGAAATTATTGTTCACCTGGATTTTTCTTCCTGTTTGTCCATATTAGTTTTCCTTCAGTGTCTCTGAAACTCAGAAGATTTCAAGTCTCAGTTGCAACTAGAAGAAGGTTAAGTAAGCTTCACCGAAGTGCTGAGGATAGCAAAAGGGAGTTGTAAGACATGAGGTCTTCTTCTCTGTGTCTCTTAGGTATGTGTTGGCTAGTGTCATACCTTGTCCTCTTCCAATAAGTGTCCTTAGCAATTTTTTCTTTGCTTCATTTTCTCCATGCTCCATAGGGGTGTTAATGCTCTCCTAACACACATTGTTCGGCTGTGCACCCCCACCAAGTTAAAGCTCCCACTTTCTAGATGCCAGGGGCAAAATAAATAAATAAATAAATAAATAAATAAATAAATAAATTAATTAATTACACAGTCTATATCTTTTCCCTCAACTCCTTTTCTCTCAGTTTATTACAAATAAAACAAGTTATTTATGCTTCTGAAACACAAAAATGATCTTCTAAAATTGTCATCATTTAAAACCAAATTTAAAATCAATAGTTCATCTTCCGGGCACAACTAAGACTCCAGCACACTGCTCTTAACCTTCCTTCCTAGAACAGTGGATTAACTCCAGTCCACAGATTATTGCAAACCTTCAAACCTTTATTTAGGGAAACTAAAAAGTTGCTGACATTTTAAATAGCCTCATTCTCAGTTTGTATTCCTGGTCTCCATCACTTCATACCATAAGCCTTCCAAAACATCGGGGGTATGATTCAATTATAGAATCCCATTAAATTCGTACTGTATATTAATTAGGGAGAAACAATCAATGGCATTTCTGAAACACTGAAGAAAGGAGAATTTGGTTATATAAAGCCAACTTAACATTTATTGAAAATGGAAATAGTATTTCTAATGTTATAAGAAGAGCCTTTGACAATGTTGCAAACACAACTTGTTTAATTTTAAAGGCATTAATGAGTTCTCTGCCATGTTTTCAGAAACAGTACTTATAGATGGCCTTGAAGAACATCATAATTTTCCTGAAGAATTGCAAAATAACACTAATAGCTCCCCAAGTTCAAAATTAGCAATTACTTGAATAACCAGCTTGAAAATTACCAACAAAGCACTGAATAGAGTTGCCTTTACCAATATTCAAAGAAGAACCTCAATGACAGACTACACATGATACAGCAAACAAATATAAAAGCAATTGGCATAGGCAGTGAACCATCCATGCATGAGCTCATGAATATCACAGAGACAGGAGTGAATATGTAGGTGAGTTTTGACCAAGGCAATAAATGTAGGTCAAAAGCTGCTGTTGGAGCTTCTAGTTACAATTTATATATTCTGGAGGCTCAAACTCTGGTAACCTCCTACTTCTAGACAATGGAATAAATGACTTGGAAATGGAATTATAATAAAACTGAAAATTGGAAAAAGGTTTCTAATATATAGATAAAGATATAGATGTGTGTGCTAGTCACAGAAGAAAATCTAATAGGATTATTTGCTATAAGTAATACGATGTTACTTGCTATAAGTACTAAGAAGTAACTACTGATTTATGATATAATTGTAATATATATTTTGATTTGCATATTTTTCTTTGCAAATGAATATCAAACATTGTGTGATTTAAAATCAAATTTTAGTAGCTGTCTCTTGTGTGTTAAAATCTGGAACTTGCATCAAAATTCAAGAAACACCTGTTTCTGCTCACATTACTGCTCCAAGATTGTTAGGTAATATTTATCACAGAAATACAAATACCACACAAAATTTTACTCAGGAAAAATACTGCATTCCACTTTTTTACAAAAGATTTTTATCATATAAGAAATATTTGTTTTTTTTCTGAGAAAATGGGAAAAAAAATTAAATACAGTAAAAAACATCCAGGTATAACCACAATTTTCAAAAGAGTATGCTTCATTGCAATAGTATTTATGCTTTATTATAAGTTTAAGAAGGCACTGTCTTGTTAATTTAATGATGTTTAATTACAGAGAGGTCTTATGGACCTTATGGAGACTACTCAGTGGCTACGAGCACTTCCTGTTCAGGCGTGAGGGCCTGAGAAGTCCTGAGAGATCTCTTTAGTTCTTCTCCATGATCCTCCAAATCAGACATCTGTAAGTTGAGTTATTTGAGGAGAAAGCAGAGATCAGACAATTGCTTGGGCTGACAGGGATGGGGAGAGAAAAAAAGAACAAAAAACAAAACAAAGAAAACAAACTTCTATACATACATGCATATGTGTGTGTGTATATATATGTAATGGATAAAATTTTTCTTTGGAGATTTTTCTGTTTTGACCATACATTTATGAGCTTAATGATAGGCAATATGCATGTAATTCCAGCATTTGAGAGTGTTGGGAAGTAGGGTTGAGAATTTGATACTAACCTGGACTTTGTATATGGAAACCCTGGGTTAAGGAAACAACAGAACATATAACTAATGGAAGTCCTACACTTGTTGTTCCAGGAATGCATAAAAAATGAAAGTTAATACTTGAATACTTACTTTTTCATGGGGAGTTGAGCCCAGGCAGTTAGACTTTGCAAGCAAGTGCCTTTAGCCACTGAGTCATATCTCCATGCCCCAAACTAATATTTTATATAGCAATGTTCCATATGTATACAGATAAATAGATAATAGATATAGGTATAGGTATGATAGATATAGATATATAGCTTTTCATGTATTTCTCAATGGGAAATTTAAGATGATCAGATTCATTGTCCTCTCTATTGTGTAGCTAGAACATGAACTGACTACCACTGGATGCTCTGCAGGGTACCCAAACAAATGTTTGCTAACCACATAAATTAAAAAAAAAAAAAAAAAAAACATGTTTTATTTGTTGAAATTTTCTACTCCCAACCAATACTAGTTAATGGAATCTGACATGCCAACCTCTCTTCAGTACTATATCCAGGCCTATTCAAGCAATTCATCATAAGCAGGCCCATGATGATCACAGTGTTTGACATTTCATTGAAGACAGGCTATGAGGAAAATTGTCAGCTCATGGGCTACTAGCCAGGTGAAGAAAGCAGTGAACTACAAAAGACGTGGCCTCAAAAAATGTGGAAGGTAAGAGCCAACATCTTGAAATTTTCTTGTGACCTCCATATATGTACTGTGGCATGCATTTGCACACACTTTCATATATAAGTACACACACACACCCCTCATAAAACACATATATACAGACTATATTAGTAGGACAATAGGAAAATACATAATTCGTAACCTTAGTTGACATCATAAAGTCATCAAACAAGTCCAACACCTTTTCATGATTAAAAAGAAAAAGCTTTTAGAAAATCAAGAAGGCAGAAGCCTTTTCAATTACTGAAAGGTATTCATGGAAAACCATAGAGGGCTGTATAACCTTAGATTAGAAATAAGATAAAGATGTCCATTTTCAACATTATTCTTAGGACATGTAGCGTACCTTCTAATCCAACTGATTAGTCAATAAGAGACCATAACAGACATTTGCCATGGAAAGGATGAAGTCAGACTCTTTGCAGGTAACATAATTTTACATATAAAACTCCTGAAGAGAGACTAGGTAGAAAGAATGGGTTCAGTGAAATGGGGCTGGGTAAAGGGGGAACAGAAGAAGATAATGAGAGGAGATTATGATCAAAGTGCACCATGTTCATGTATGAAAATTCTCAATAATAAGAAGAAAATTAAAAAAATACTGCAAAAGCAAAGAATCCGAATAAAAATCACTAGAGCTAATGAACATACTTATTTTTTTTAGATTATAACATTAACATTTACAATAATTTATGTTTCCATATGCTTATAATAAAAATGCTAAAATGAACTCCATCTATGATAGTATAGAAATGATACCTTGGAATAAATTTAACTTAGGGATGAAAGGTATATAAAAGCACTACTGAAAGCTACAAGACATTAATGAAAAAAATTAAAAGATGAATGATAAATCATTAATATGTGGTTCAGAAACAATTTTGTTAAGATCACAGTTCTATCCAAATTAATCTACAGATTAAACTCTATTGCTGTCAAAATTGTAATACTTTTTGCAGCAAAAATGAAGAATCATATGGAGTTATAAAAGAATATGAGCACCCAAATCAACAGTGAAAATGTACTTCAAGATTGGAAGACTTATATTTCCTAATTGCAAAGCTATACAATCACTATAGAATCAACATTGTGGCACTGCTTTGAGGAGAGATCAGTGAGAGAGAATTTATAACCTGCATCTATTGTGAGTTAATCTTTGATAAGAATGCAGTGTCAATTTGGAGAAAGAACACAGTCTATTAAGCAACTTTTGCTGAAGGAACATGGATTCCACATATAAAAGGATGAGCTTGAATTCTTACCTCTTATTACATAGATATATCAATAAAGTGGATCAAATACTGAAATATGAGATAATACCATATGAATTTAGCAAAACTATAAGCATGACCCAACATATGGTTTTATTCAGTAATTAATTCCTAGATGTGGCCACAAGGTAAAATAATTAGATTTAGAAAAATGAGTGAATGACTTAAAAAGGTATTTCTCTGAAGATGGTATGCAAGTGGAAAACAAGCACCTGAAAACATGCTCAGAGGTAACAAAATCAGAAAAATTATGGAAAAAAATCTCCCATCACATAATACAAAAAGAACTATTATAAGAAGTCAAGCATAACAATTTCAAATAAGGTAAAAGGATGCTAGCATCATTGCATGTTGATCGTGTTGACATAATGCAGGGCAGCTACTTTATAATACAGCTAGATAGTTTCTAAAGAAGTTAAAAATTAAATTCCCAAGCACAAAAGAAAAATACTATGAGTCCATTTATATTGAATTTTTCAAATAGGTATTTTCACTGCATGAATGGAATTAGGAATGGGGGAGCTCTATTTAATGGTTACAGACTTTTTGTTTAGGGTAATGAAAATGTTTTAGAAACAGTTGTTTCTAAAACACAGTGAGTTATACACTTATTCATGGGGAGAAATGTGGATTTTCATTACACATATTTTATTGCAATTTTTAATGACTTGTTAGACTTGACTGCCATAGTCTGCCTCTTTATTTTGTAGACAATGTACTTCTTGATACAAGAATATAGCAAAGTGTCTGTTACAAGAAGGTTTTTTAAGTACACTACTGACTATCCGGTAGTTAAACAATTGACTGTATGATGATTAAGATATTTCTACACTCTGATTCATAATAATTGTGAAGGAAGTAAAACTGTATTGATTCCTGATTTTATCATTACAACAATATATTACTTTAAAATAGACTTAGCATGGTGGTATATAGCTATAATTTTAGCACTCAGGAGGCTAAAGTAGAAGGATTTCAAGTTTGAGGTCTACCTAAATGTGTCCCATTTCCCTAAAACCCAATTAACCACCCAACCATCAGACAATTGCAGGTAAAAAATGTATACATGACATTATTTGTTTTATAAGTTTTCCCCACTGAATAATTTGAGAACAAAATTATATTACAATAATTTCTGATGTTCTATAATATCAGCATTTGTTCCCTTTTATAATGGGATTTTGACTGAGTGGGTCCACTATAGTTTATTTTCTCTCAAGTCAGGAAAGCGGTTAATTCATGAGACCTACTACATAGGGAAACCTAGCTGCTCATTGCCTTGGGGCTGGTTGTTACTTCCCTGAATGACTGAGTGTGGGGCTGATTGGCAGGTAGAGGTCACTGCTGCCACCCAGCATCCCAAGATAACATGGGCAGCACAAATGAAGACCAGATTTCAAATCTGAGGTACAGTTTTGATTGAATGTCAGTTGGGTTTGGACCACCATCATGGTGGAAATTGTGAAACTGAACTATCTATGTCAGATATCATCTCTATATGTATTCTCCAACTGAATAGCGGAGGGCTCTGATTAAAAAAACTATGTGATCGTGGGCTGGGGAGATGGCTCAGTGGTTAAAGGCACTTGCTTGCAAAGCCTGGTGGAAAGTGGTTCAATTCCCTAGTATCCATGTAAAGCTACATATATAATGTGGCACATGCATCTATAGTACATTTGTAGTGGCAAGAAGCCCTGGCATACCCATACACTTTCCTCTCTCTCTTTCACTTCCTTTTACAAAATATTAAAAATAAATAAAAACTACTTGATCATATACATTGTATGATCCTATTCTTACATATTTTCTATACTTTCCTGTAAGAAATAATTACATACTGTTTTCTAACTTGGTCCTATACTTAACTCTACTGGATTGGAATGCTATGGAATATATACTTTTGAAAGAGAAGTGACCTAAAGTCAAGGTAAGTTCAAAAATTTATCACGTTCTTTTGTTAGTTAATAACAGAGGCAAGAGAAACAAAATTCACAAAGCTCATATTGAATTACCCAGAAATTCTATTCCCAGAGTTGGTAGACTGTGGAGGTTGTGAAGTGTTTACATGGAAGTCTCTGTAGGAAGGAAGATGGACGTATAAGCCCCTTTTGGAAGGAACTGCCTATGACTGGCATGTTCAGCCACCAGGAAAGAACAACCCAGAGACACCCATGCTCTCAGCATTCAAGGAACATGTACACAACAGGCCTCTCTCTGCGGTAAGCATCACTTACAGTGAAAAATCAACTATTAATTGGTGTTCTCCAAGAGGCTGCTTCTCCCTTTTGAGATCTGTGTCATAGGTTGGAAGGTAGAATGAATACGAGGAGGAATGAGAGTATACCCTCTTCAGAGAAGTCAAAGGAGGCCTGTAAACAAATGTTTCCAGATTTTAGGGTTTAAGATAAGCCAGAGAGTCAAATCACTTAAAACTAGGCATGGCACCTTGAATTTCATGACAGAGGTTTAGCAACTTAGACCTCCATTCCTTGATTTCTAAGTAAAGAGCCTGTCTGTTTTTAATCCAGTGTCCAATGTGCTACATCCTCTGATGTATCCTGATGGCATCTATGCTGTAGGTGCTACTAACAAAGCCAGACACTCTGTCTTTTTCAATTACACTGGTCTTGCATTCCTCGTCTTTTTCTTACTCTCCTAAACCTTCCCTTTTCCATTCACATAGTCTCATCAGTCATCTTCCTCCTCAGTTTGTTTGTTTGTTTATTTATTTATTTATTTATTTATTTATTTATTTATTTTGCCTTTTTGCTTCTTGTGTATTGCTCAACATTTTCTCACAGTAAGGTTTCTGTTTCATTATTAAACCACATGTGTTTTCCTTCTCTTTTGCAACAAAATGATGTTAATCTATCGCTTCTGACCTCAGACCATTCATGATAACTGACCATATACAACCTTATTTCAGTATTTGTTCACCTTCACAGGTCAGCGTATTTAAACTGGATTCCAGGCACTTATCTCTGGGGTTCTTTTCCAACAAATATGGCATAGTCTTTTTCTATATGGTCAGGAACTGCTAGAATAAGTGCAAAACATGTATGTACTGTCCACTATGACTTATTTATAAATGGGCTTCCATATATTCTTCTTTAATTTTAAATCAAATAGTATAGAACCACAGGTTAAATACACATGCTTCTGTCTCTATAGTTTTGAGTACTGTAAAGTTATCATCCTAATATCTACAGTGAAGTACACTAGTATAAAGCCTGGGTTAATAACAAGGAAGTGGTACTTGATGGTGAGATGGAAAAAATAAAGAATTATGGCATTGGCATTCATATGGGTATTTTGGCTCTTGAATAAGAGGTAGAAGGGATCGAGTCAAGAAAGCACTTCTGAACCCAAGCCTTTTCTTCAGGCAACTTCTTCACTATCTAGCTATGTAAGTCAGATCTAAGAGCTGCCTCTGTATTGGTCTTGATTCATTTGCAAAATGATGATTCAGATCAGGTGTCTTTGGACTGTGCTCTGTGTTTGCCATAATTCCTCAGTGGTGCCTCAAGGTGTCATAGATGAGAGAAATGTGTGGGTTGATATGTAATGCTTAAATATCAGGTCAAACTACTATGTCACCCAGAACAAGTGTTATATATTGCTGCCCCCAGCTGTATCAGCTTTGAGGCCGACTGATATAAAAGAATATTTATAAACAACAAGCCATAATGCTATTTGGACCCTCCATCATCACATGAACTGACATAAATTATTTTTATGAAATTATTAATGACATATAGTGAAATATTAATTTATGTTTTTTTCACAAGATGCTTCCTGGATTTGCTTCTACCTGCAGTGTCCCACAGCAGTAAGGCAATGGCTAACCTGATCCCTCCACTTCCCACACTGTCTGCCTGTGTTTGGGTTGATTATGAGGGAGAAAGATAAACCAATTCCAATCCATCTATCCCAATCCTATTCACAGAAGCAATAACAATTATCTCAGTCTTTACATTTTCTCCCATCTCTTGCTATTTCTTGTACTGTAATGAATTGTAACAGCTACTTCTTGCTGACTTCTCTCCCATATAATTAATGTCCTAAGATATTCTATTTACTGGTGAAGCAGTTTGAATCAAGAAGTGATTACTTTTAGAGTAAACAGAGCTGCTAAACCCTCTCCACAAACAAAGCTGACAGCAGTTTTATTTTTAAAATAATCAAATTAAAATCCCCCAAAGCTTCAAGTTTGAAGTTCAAGTTCTTATTTTTACATGTATGTAGGTATTTACATGTGTGGAAAGTATATTAATATTTACAACAGAACATTAACAAAGTATAAACTTCCATTGAAAAGAATGTCTTAAAGAAACCAATAATACTGTCATCTGGCCGGCATTCTTGTAAGGACAAAGCATAATCCTTCCTGTCAGCTGAAAATAACAGAGCAGAGGAACTTTATTCAAGAGTATAGATTTAATACTTCAAAAGCATCAAACTTAGATATTGAATTTTTATGTTGAGGACAAAGTCATCTGGAATTAAAAGTTCAAAAAAAAAAATCACTGAATAGATGCAACAAGGAAGGAAATGCTGTTAGCAAACATGTTCTAGGGTCAAGTTCAATCTGCCTAGAAAGAGGATTCCTGGCTTCTGCTGAGGGTCTTCCCACAGCATTAGAAATTATCATCAATTGGTTACTACATTAATTACATGATGGTTTGATTGGCCTGATGAACTTTTGCCTTACTATGTTTAGGCTTATGGAACAAAGCACCTTAGAAGAGGTCATTTGAAATCAAAGCATTAACTTCTTATAGTTCTAAGGGATGAGAAGTCTGAATCCAGGATGCTAAAAGATTTCATTTCTGTTGAGATTCTTCAGAAATTAGATGGTTTCTTGTCTCTCCTCTCCTCTCTTCTCCTCTCCCCTCTATTCCCCTCCCCTTCCTTTCATTTACCTTCAATTTTCTTCTCCTCTCCTGTCTTCTCCCTCCTCTCCTCTCTCTTCCTTCTTCATCTCTTTTTCCACCTTCTCTCTAGGGAGCTCAGATCCTTTAAGAACTAATCACCTACCAACGGCTCCATATCTTAATACTATCTGTTTAGGGATTAAGTCATGCCAAATTAATTAATTAATTTTGAGCAAATACAAACATTCAGAACTCAACAACTTTACATATGGAAGCATAAAGTCACTGCAATAAGTTCTGTGGAAACACAAGCCTAGCGCTGTCCTCTGCCTCGAGTCCCCTAGCCCCTCTGCAGCACACTATCTTCAGTGTCTTGTCATTTGACCTCTGATGTATTGATACCTGGATTCTGTTTGTTTTATATTTCTAAACTTCAAGCTAATTTTTATTTCTTTCCCTAATGGACCCTGTCTTATTCAATATTTAATTTGTGTTTATTATTTTGTACATTTTCCTTTATAATGCTGTCTACATTTGTCTTTTATTACCTCAGCTATGGGTAAGGAATAAACATGCTCAAAGTGATCCATATGTCCATACACACTGCCAACTTCACATACCATGCTACTCCTAGATTCATCTGAAATTTTCTCTAAGCAAGCATAGGAGCTAGTGACATGCAGAAATTAGAGTGATTGTGAAGGTTAGAATAGTTGGGGAAGATGACCCTGAGGACATGGTCCTTAAAGCATAAATAGAGAGGAATAGATAATCAGAGATGAAGATGGAAACCATTTACAAAGAATAGGGTGGGTAGAAGAGAGCATCAAGAGGTCCATGGCTGAGGAGCTTCAACAGCATGCACTGGATCATGTCCAAGTCTGCTGGCTGCCCAGATTCTAGGCAAATTCAACTCATTTACAACTGCCTGACAGACATGCTCTTTTGCAAGGACAGAGACGTACTTTGACAGCCCCGCTCTTTTGAACACCGTCATTGTCTCCACGTATGACCTTGTCATATTTGCCTGTCTGTCACACAGAATCTGAACTTGTTTTCTAAGCTATATCCTCTGCACTAGTTTTCCTAGTCTGTGACACTTCCCAAAATATAACATATTTTCTTCATCTGGAAATCTCTTTTGCCCAAACTGCAATCTCTGTGTTTTTGTAATTCTTTTTCACACTGAAATCATTTAACTTTTTTTCATATTCATACTTCCTCAGCACTCTCCAGATAGCCTGAATGAGCTTCCTTTCCTTGTTAGTTGCTTTTAATGTTGACTTATAACACATGTGTATACTTATAGGGGTGCACATGGATACACACAATTGATAATAGGACACCTTGGCTAATTACCCATTTGCAATATTTGAAATAAAGGGTTAACTTCCATAATCTATACATGGTTTAATGCTAAAAATTATAATAAAAATCCTCCAAATTGTCCTTAAAATAAAACATATATTATTGAATTTAACCATGTGGAATCTGGTTGCATCCAGGTTACCTTGGTGGCAAGGAATTCCAGCAACTAAACTGACCAGAGTAATGATTTAGCCTGATTAATTGCCACAACAAAGATTCTAGTATTGTATGCAATATGTCATTATGCTATATTAGCTTTTTTTTCATTATTACTATGATTACAAAATATTTCTTACAGATCCATCATGTGTTGGTACCCTTTTTTCCCCTCAGGTCTGCTCTCATTCTATTGGGAACCCTCCTCAGTGGGGTTCCCTATAGGGTTGCAGTTAATGTTTTATGGGAGAAGCAGTCAGTTATTTTTAGGGGGAGGGAATTCCTCTGGGCTTGTTGTCTCAACCTGTGGCTCTTACAGTCTTTCTGCCCCTCTTCTGCAAAATTCCCTGAGCTGTGGTGGATATTAGTTTTTTAATTTTTATTATGTGCTACATTTATCTTCCTAGCACTTGCACAAAACACCTAACCAAAAGCAACAATTAGAAGGGAAAGGTGTATTCAGATTACACTTTTGAGGCAGTCAGATTTGCATTGCTGGCAGAAATCACCTGGCCAGGAGCATCTTGTGGGGAGAAAGGTTTATTTTGGCTTATAGACTCAAGGAGAAGCTCCATAATGGCAGGGGAAAATGATGACATGAGCAGAGGGTGGACATCACCTCCTGGCCAACTTCAGGTGGACAACAGCAATAGGAGAGTATACTAACACTGGCATGGGGAAACTGGCTATAATGCCTATAAGCCTGCCCCCAACAATACACTGAATCTAGGATACATTAATTCCCAAATCTCCATCAGCTGGGGACCTAGAGCTCAGTACACCTAAGTTTATGGGGGACACCTGAATCAAACCACCACAAGGGGGAATAGTCATCATGGTGGAGAAAGCAAGCCACACCATGCAATTGGCTCACATCTTCATATATCAATAACAGTCCAAAGGGGCAAGAATGAGCTAGCTCTGACCACTCTGTAAGCTAAGATAATAAACTTCAAGGTTTGTTCCCAGTGACACATTTCCTCCAGGAAGGCTCTGTCTCTAAAAGGCTCCCAACTCTCCCAAATTTCCACCAGTTGGAAGAAATATGAGTCTATGACAGACATCATTCAAACCACTATAGTATTGTACCTTAGCCGGCAGGTTAGTTTTATTTTATATTTAATTTCCACTAAAATTACTTCTGGAAAAAGTACTCTGTAGGTCTGCTTCTATGATTTTTTTTTTAAGCTATTGCCAGTCATGTTTCCTGGAATTCAAACATTTATAGCAAATCCAATCTCAAAAGATAGAGTAATCAGGATGGCACTAGTCATGACCTTGTCTGTTAGTAACTGTAAGTGTGGATCACTCATCGGTGATGACTGCTTCTAGATAGGCATTATGTGTTAGTGTAAGGGGAAGTTGAGACCTGGTGATACTTTCTAACATAAAAATAAAAATGAATCTTGGCTTTCATCTCAGGCTATATACCCTTAGACTTGTGGATTAATTTCATTTCTCTGGTTATGGTCTTTTCCTTTGGGAGCAGAGATCACATTACTGTGAGTGTATAGAAGACTAGAAGTTAACTGGGTTGTCACTATGTATGCCTGTGTAGTAAGTGAACCTTCAATCCAGTGAGGTTTATTATCCAAACTAGGCTGTATATATTTTTCTCTTTCTTTCTCTATCTCTTATTCTGAATACTGATTGATGTCCTGTCAACAAAAGACAAAATAGCAACATTGATTTATTTTGCTAAGTTGTCCTTGATACAGACATCCTTGATACAGACATGAGTTAAGGGGTTTTAGGTGTGGTTAAGGAAAGGCTCAGCTCTCCATCACTTGAATAATAGTCACTATCTTGGGACTGAAATCAGGAGGTGTTGTACCCAACCAGGGAGAAAAATAAAAGTCTTGGCCTTCACTTTAGCAGTTGACAGGCATGTGATCATTATTATGCCACTGAGTGCTTTTGAGCCTACTTCTTTAATTGTCTTTGAATGTCTTGTCCTAAGCAATCTTTCTTTGTTCCCTCTAATTCAGAAAGTCAATGGATATATTAGGAACCAAATGAGTATAGCTTCAGAAATTTGTTCTCTCTTCCCAAGAATTCCTATGGACAATTTCACAGTATGCTATTCTGTCATTTTCCATATTCAACTTCTCTTTGCTGAATCCACTTAGTACAATTAAGTTCTTTATGGACATATTTCACTGATCTTAGTATGAGAGACAAATCACAGTTTTCCACAATATATAGCTAGTCTAATTTGTATTATAATAAAAGTCTCCAATGTAATCCTTATGTCTTTTTAATATGATCACTCCTATAGCCTTTCAGTATACCCAAGATAATCAAGTTCAGGTTTCTCGCTTTAGAATAACCACTGTACTTACCCTATCTAATGAAACAACAGGAAATGAAGAGTAGTTACTAAATCATAGATATTTTGTGATAAATGATATTATTTTGAAGGTTGGGGTCAACTATTTTATTTTATACACATATGCAATGCTTGCTAAGCACTATTCTGAGAAATTCACAAAGACCACACATTCCTTCATTTTATTTATCATAGCACTCATTCAATGTCTTTGTAGCTGAAGAAGACTACCATTCATGGTAAAAGTTACCTCCAATGTGTTAGTTGACCAATCCATCCTAGACCATATCTTCAATTAAAACTTACAAGACAGTGAGGAAGACATAAAATCACAAGAAATTTTCATTAGCTTCTTTTTTTAATCATTACTCTTACAGGCTGTCTACATGAAAACTGCCTCCATACACAGGAGCAGAACTTGCTTCCAATCTCAGGAAACAAGTAACTTCCTATAAAAATTTCTTTGAATATCAAATGGCCAACATGAGTAGCCTCCAGATATTCTTTTACCTTCAACACATAAATTTCTATTAATAAGGTTTATTTGTCAAATAAATATTGACTGATATATGGTAACCTTTTGAGTTTTGAGTGTTTTTATTTTTTTATTAGAACATACTTTGTGTGGATGCATCAGGTGTTGATACAATCTTTTCCCTCTTCCCTGTCCCAATTGCACTGGGGGCTCTTCTCGGTGTAGCTGGTATTCCCCATGGAGTTGTGGGTTATGTGTTGTGGGAGCACCAGTCAGTTATTGGGGGGAGGCAATGCCTTTGAGCATGATGTCTCAATCTGTGTTTCTTACAATCTTTGCCCCTCTTCTGCAAAATTCCCTAAGCCTTGATAGGTATGTTTTAAGTCTACTTCAGAGATAAGATCTTAGGAGCCTCTGGATTTCTGCTTTGGTATGTGTTGAGTATCCTCAGTGTCAGTCTCCTCTCTGGCGCTAATTTGTCAAACTCACCATGGAAGCAGCATTCTTGCTCATCTACCCAGTTCCTCTGTGGTTTTGCCTGGTCCTTGGCTGAAGTATGAGGGGTGGTTTATATCCTCAGGTCTCACTACCTTCTGAAAAAGACAAACAGATTCTACAATGGAGAGTGAAGTTAGCATAGGTTCAATAGGATAATCATTATAAATTTAGGAAGATTTTTTATGAATGTAGACCCTCTTTCAGCCAAAGACTAGTGGGAGCTTGACACCAGAAAGCATAATCTTCATCTTCATAGGATTTTGACATGGTCCCCAGTTCCAGATTTGGGTTCCTTTCCAATGAGCAGACCTCTTATACAATCAGAAAGCCAATGGTTACCCATCAAGGCTGTGTGCCACCACTGCACTGGTGTGGACTTCTTGTCGGGCTTGTTGCTTCTGAGTAGCTTAGACTCCTACTTGCTCAGAACATTGTTGGTCACTTTGCCCTATTATCTCATGTAGCACTTTCCAGCACTAGGGTGACAGAAGCCAAAGTAATAAGCCACCCACATTTCCTCACTGGGCATATGTTTGCTTACATTAGAAACTTTCTATTAATTATGGCCATGATTGGATAAGATTACATTGTCACTATCACAAATTTTAAATATTTCACTTTATTTTCACTGATTCAATAAATAGTCCATGTTCATTTTAGAAAATTTGGTAACTACATAATGGCAATAATCAGAAGAAATAAAGATAGCTATACAAAGTCATATCAGCCTGGGAAATAACTTAAAAAGATTTGTACTAGCTTATTTAAATATTTCACTTCGACTGAGGTCATTTGCAGTTGAAGTTTTATGCATTTGCTAAATATGCATACTTCATGTAGTGAACATTGAGCAAAGACTGTCATGGCATGTCTCATGGAGCTGAGGGCATTAGTATGTGAACTGAGAAATTGAGAAGAAGAGATGCAAAGCATAGATTATAGCTCAGCATCGTGAGTACTATGTTACAAGTGTGTTCTGGGTAACTGTAAATTGTGCAAGTACAGATAATGTCAGGGCAGGGGTACAGGTTAGACTCAGAAATGATTACACTGAAGTATCTAACATTAATTTATGTATCTAATTGTTCTTACAAGTAAATCATGTTTTCTACAAAGGATTTTATTATTTACCTGAATTCCCTACCTGAATATCCATTCTTTTGTATTAGCTATCCCTCATTTCTGGGACAAAATGCCTGACCAGAACCAATTTATAGAAGGAAAGGGATTTGATTCAGCATACATTTTCAGGAGGTTGAGTCCAGTATGGCAAGGAAGGCATGGCAGGAACAGGTGACCAGTGTCTCATCATCACATCACCAGGGAGGAAGTAAGGAGAAGTGAGTACTAAACATTCAGCTAGCTTTCTTGTTTTTATATAGTCCAGGAATCCAGGCCATGGGATGGTGCTACCCACAGTTAGAGTAAGCCTGCTTCCAAGTCTAGATAATCCCTCAAGGACATTATCAGAGAAAATTTGCTTCCATTGTGATTGTGTCAAGTTGACAACCAAAGGTTGATCATCATACCAGTGCTGACACAACATGATTCTTTAATATTTCCTAAGGTGAAATTCATCCACAGAATGGCCCTTGAAGCCAAGTGCGATTTTCAGATGTGCAATCAGGAGAAAGATTGCCTCCCTTACTTGTAATTAGATATCTAAAAACAATTTAAAGCTGCGTTGTAAAACCTTCCTTTCATTAGGAATGGGCTCAGGTAGGAAGATAAAGACTTCATAAGGAGGCTATGAGATCTACATAATTTAGAAATGAGGACTCTTCAAGGGAAGTGGCACTTTCCCTGAGCTGAAGATATAGCAGGATCTTCAGTCGAAGGGCACAATATGTCTAGGTAACAGTGGCAAAGGAAAACCGGTTCACTTTCTGCAGGATTCCTCCTGCCACCTTGATCAGCAGACTGCAATAATTCCACATCACCTCCTGCCAGCGGGGGAAGATCTGATTAGAGATTGAATTGGCCTAATGAAGACCCTTTCCAGCCCCAGTCTCAGCAGTTCTGCAGGTCACATTGATTTTTTTTTTTTATGGGCATGTCAAGTAAAGAGATAGCCTCTGCATTGGGAAGAGGCAGGCTCACCCTGAAAGATGTGCATTGGAGGTCAGAGAATGAGCAGTGCTTTGCAGGGCAAGATTAATAGATAAGGGCAAAGTTCTAAACAGTCAGCCAACTCCACAGCCATGAGTCTCAAGTGGAGAAAAGTGGAACTAAAGGTCATCAGAGCTCACACATTGGCATAATAAGAGTAGGCAATGTTTCAGGGAAAGGGAATCTAATTGCAATCTGGAGGCTCAGGTTCAAGGTGTGAACTCATGACCGTGTGACAGCTGCTGCAATTTTACCACAAATACTGCTTTTAAAAAGGGTGTAGAACTCGGATGTACAGATAACCATAAGAAATTCTTATTAAGAGTTTATTGGGACTATATAATACTTTTTTAGCAGTGGAATTATCTAGCAACAGGACTAAGAACCAACAAATGAGATAGAAATTGGAGAATACATATATATATATATATATATATATATATATATATATAGGCAACCAATGATCTTTTTTCAAGCTTTTGAAGTTATCTGCAATGATCAATTGAATTTTCAAAACAGTGTGAAAAATATCTTCCACAATGTGGGCAACGGTATGGAGTTCTAGTCACATTTTCTATAATTTCCTCTGCACGTTTGGATGAATTCTCCAACCTTCCGCTGTATCTAACCAACACCTTCCAGATTCTAGTTCTTTTACCCTCACTGAAGTCTTCTTTAAATTTTATTAATCAATAACAGTTCTCTTTTTAAATGAATTTTATATGCTTTGGGCAAATCACTTTGTACTTTTGGGGACTAATCTCTCATGACATAATTCTGTACCTCTCTTTGGTGAGAACTATGACCCACAAAGGGCTCATAAGAAAGAACAAGGATATTGACACTGTATATCCAAAGAATAAAATGGCAACTCATCATGGTTGGTTGTTTTTAATTTTAATTTTTATTTTTATTTATTTTTTGTTTTTCAAGGTATGGTCTCACTCCAGCCCAGTATGACCTGGAATTAACTATGTAGTTTCAGGGTGACCTCAAACTCACAGTGATTCTCCTACCTCTGCCTCCTGAGTGCTGGGATCGACTGTGTGCACCACCACACCCAGCATGATTGTTTTATTTTCTGTCACATTATTGCAATGGACTGTTTTTAGAAGAATGGGAAGTTCTATTTTAAATGCTATTTAACTATACAATGCCTTATTTTCATTTGATATTCTAGGAAAGCAAAATGAAATTTTAAGCCTAAAAATTCATATCATTTATATATTTGCTGACCTCTTTTCTTACTTAGTTCAATCCCTTTCCCAAATGCCTGTTCAATGCACATCATTAAGTATGATTCAGTAATTTCTTCTTAGAGGAACAGCCCTGCTTCCACCATGATATATTAGTGATTAGTTAGTGATATAGTACAACCTGCCATTGGAGGAGGACTGGGTTGCTTGAAAAGACTCTCCTCATCCCTTGGCTATGCCTCTCTGGTCTGAATTCCATCTTCAATTCTGGTCCCACTTCTTTCTTACTTTGACTCCATATCTCATATTTTCATCTTGAATCCCTGCTGTATCTTGATTCCCAATGATAGTACTGCTGTTTTCCCTCCTTCCAGAGTTGAGCTTCAGTATGGAAGGTGGTCTGTGTAAAGAGGATGGCTGCAAGTGTGCTGAGGAGCTATACCTTCTGAGTTCATATCATGTTAGTGGTTCACAAGATACTCTCATGTCACCGATGAATGAATTTTGTACTATGGTGTGAATCTAGATTGACATGTCTCCTAATGCTTCATAGGTTGAAATTTAAACCCAATGGTGATTTATGTTATAAAGTAGTTGGAAGCTTAATTGCAGTATAGTACTTGGAGGCAGGGATTTTGTAGGATGAATAATATTATATATATACATTTGAGTGGAGTCCCCACAGATGAAACCTTGTACATGTACAATAACAGAGTGACCAGAGGATGCATGCATACATACATGCCTTCTCTCTCTTGGTATGCAACACTTTGCATGCCTTAGCACTCTGTCAGCAGACATTCATTACCAAAGATAGCCATTAGACATGCCTCTTCACCACTGTGAGCTCTTTTTCTTTTTCTTTTTAAACAAATTACCCATTGTAGGGTATTGTCTTACTGGAAATAGAAAATTCACTGGCATATTTAGGCTGTAAGGAAGAAATAATACAGTTCCCTTTCCTCATATGATACACTACAATGCCTCTACTGAGAAAGCTTATTATTATGTTAGTGAAAACGAGAAGCAGTTAAGGAATTCAGTCATCTGTGTCCGTGTAAGGAAGGGTGAATCTAGAGCTGATGCACACTGATAAATGAGACAGACTTACAGAGAATGTTAGAGCAAATCTTCATTTACATATGACAGTAGGCAATGTTAGAGTAAACCCATGGACAGTAGGAGAATGTTAGGACTAGTCTTTATCCCTCAATCAGTAGGTTTTTTAACTGTGAAAGTGTGTGCTAGTTGATTCTTTTATGCCACATACCATTTAATTAATTAATTAATTAATTTAACAGAGAGAGAAGCAGAGAAAGAGAGAGAGAGAGGGAGAGAGAGGGACAGAATGGGCAACCCAGGGCCTCCATCCACTGAAAACGAACTTGACACATGTGCTACCTTGTGCATCTGGCTTATGTGGGTCCTAAGGAATCGAGCCTAGGTCCTTTAGCTTTGCAAGCAAGTGCCTTAACCTCTAAGCCATCTCCCCAGCCTGCTACATGCCATTTTAAGGATATTTGTACATTTATCTCACTTAACTAAATGACAGAGACAGGGGGAAAGAAGAGAATATGAGAGGAGCAAAATGTTGACTGATTAGAAGTTTTCCCCAGACCTTCATGTTAAATTGATAATGTTAAATTAATATTAGTTTTCTAAAAATATTATTGTTTATGTATTTAAGAGAGAGAGAGAAAGTGAAGGAGGGAGGGAGAAAGAGAGAGAGAGAGAGAGAGAGAGAGAATAGGTGCACTAGGGCCTCCAGACATGGCAAACAAACTTCAGACACATGTAACACCTTGTGCATCTGCTTTATGTGGGTCCTGGAGAATCACACCTGGGTCCTTTGGCTTTGTAGGGAAATGCCTTAATAGCTAAGCCATCTCTCCAGCCCAATATTAATTTTTAAATAAGCCTGGATATAGTCATTAAATGCTTTAGTTATGTAAGATATGGAAAACAAAATATATTCCATCATTTAATAACATAAACTTTATTATATAAAGTTTATAAAATTTTAAGTGGGCATAGAATTTAAAATTTAGAATAACAAAACTAAATTACAACATAGCTGTTCAGAATGTGTGTCTATATGAGAATTAAGGGGATACATGTATGCTCAGAGCTAGAGATATTTTTGTATACAAGGAGACATTGTACCAATAATGATGATGATGGACATTACAGGGAGATATCTCATTCTAATCTACCAGGCTTGGTATGCATACAATAAATAAATATGGTTTGCTTATAAATAAGTTTTGCTTATTTCTCCATAACTACCTTCTACTACATCTGGGATGACTTAAGTCAAAATGACTTCCCTAAGATCTATACACACTTGAGTATTTCAGCAATAGCAACCCTAGAGTGTTAAATGACTAAGGCTTTGTACTTAAGAATCAGAGTCCTTCACTTTCTCCACACCTCTCTTATCTAAAGAAAACTGAAAATAGGCAGTTAGAATTATAACTCTCAAGGAATTACAATTGTGGAATTGGGTGGTAACTGAAAATCACTTTTATTGTACTGAATTTAGCAACTAGACTCTCAAACTGGGAATAAATCTGTGTGATTAGTTAACCATTGTCTCACAAAAGCTACCAAACAAAACAGAACGAAACAAAATAAAATTTTTGTTCAGGATCTCTCTAGAGGTTACTAGATTTTGCCAGAGTGAGTTCCGATGGTATTAGCCCATTTAGTGAACTTCTGTTTCCTGCTCCCATCACAAGGGTATGCAGACTACTGTAGAATAGAACAGCAACTACAAAGAATATGTTCTACTCTCTATACACCCTGGTGGCATCCTGAGTACAGGACAGCCTCTCAGTGTGTGCATTTACAACTTGCTGAGCTGCAGAATCTGGTGTCTAAGCATATGGTAGGGAGGAGAACAGTTAAAGAATTTCACAATTTTTAATGTGATTCCTAGAGTTTGGTAGTCGATATGAACCTAGAGACGTTGATAATCCTTGTTTGTACACTTCTGAAAATGGTGATTTATGCCAGCAGTGTTAATTACTTTGGGACTAGTAACTATAGAACAGTTCTCTTTGAATCAGTTGAAGGCATAGGAGAAAACATCAATTGGTATAGTTTTATGCAAAGAAACACAGAAGATAAGGAGACCAAGTCACGGAGAAGGTTTTAAACTGTACTAAAAATAGTCAGAGCTGTCTCAGATGAAAAAGGGGACAAAGATGATGTGGATGAAGCTTAGTATCCCTCAAAACACACATGCAGATACTCACTTTTCCAGAAAGGCTTTCACCATTCTAGCTGGAGCATGATGCAGCCTGTTTCTCCTCCACTCCGACATGAGTAAAAGCAAGTCACACAGAAGAATCCCTGATTCTACAATTCTTGCACGGAGTTCTTGAAAGGGAAGATCTGGAATGTTCTGGATGCACACCATGCCTCCTTCCAAAGAGAAGACCTGGAGTTGGAGGAGAAAGGCAGAAGCAACACCACCACATCAAACCTCTGCTCCAGGGTCCAAAACCCACGTGCTTGACTGTTCTTGGGGAAAGTAAAGAGATGACTTTTAAGTACAACAACAGTTTGGAAGTTTTAATGAGAGAATTTTGTGACTTGAAAATGACTAATACATTAAACCAAACCTGAAAGACCTTCCTGAGATGTAAGTAAGCAAGGGAGGCCAGTGGCAGGAGAAAAACAATATTTTGTATTGTCTCTTCACTGAATTGAAGCTGCTTAAGAAAATCATTACAGCTGCCTGGCTGGGAAGTCAAAGGAAACAAATCAACCTGCAGTCCAGATCCAATCCCGAACCTCTGGCTGGGAAGTCAAAGGAAAAAGTCAGCTTTTAGTCCAGAGCTAATCCAGAGCAGGTTGGGGAGGAGTGGGAGGTAAGAAGAGGAGTTGTACATTATAGCAAAGAGGCAGTGGACCTGGATATAAACCTCTAGCCCACCCGATGGTCTTATATATAAAGCTTAAACCAAGGCTTTGGGCCTAAGATCTTCCCTACTCAGGATGCCCCTCAGCAAGATGGAAGGATTGCCATAAGGCAGCATCTGTTACGCTCTCTCTGCTACGAAGAGTCAGCCACCACGCAAGGGTGTTCACTGTTAGGATAACTCCTGAGACATCAACAGAGGCCCTGGTTAGGAATGCCTCTCTGCCAACACACATGGGACTTATACAGCTCCTTTAGGTGGGATGAGGAGGAAGTTTTTTTCTGAACTACTTGGAAATTGTCCTATAACATATGGCTCTGCCTTTTAAGATGTAAAGCCATTCAGCAAGCCTTCTCACCTTCTCATGAATAGTGGGCCTGTGTACTAATTTGGTTCCCACATGCCACCCCATGGGTGCACCCTTCTGGCAGGCAACACTTCTGGAGTCATTGTCACTTCACTCCTGGAGAGTGAAAAATAATTCAAACATTGCTGATTGCTGCAGCAATCATAGCCTGTGTCTATCAAAAAGCTTCTTTCCTATTTCCATCCACTCATTTTATACAGGCAGATTTGCTAAATGTGACTGTTAATGTAAACTATTATGAACTTACCCTGAAAAATCCCATTTGAAAAAAAAAAAAAAGAATAAAGACTATTCAGGGTTAAAAGAAAAAGTCATCACAGAGAACAGCAATAGGAAACTGTTGTGATGGAGTGGCAGGTATGGCTTCTAGCTCATGTTTGAGATGCCCACAGAATTATCTGCAGGTCTACATTTGGAATCCTATAAAACATCCAATTAAAAAAATTAAAAAAAAACATGTTTTTTCCACCTAGTTAATAATCCTCATACATTTTTAAGACACCTTAGTTTTTTATAGGCTGTGTGGAAATATTCTTTCTTGTCCATTCAAGCCAGAAATTTTCAGTAGCTCACTTTCCTCATATGTACCTCGAGAGGCAGACAGAGCCACCACTTCTTTCTGGTAGTTTTGTGGGTCAGATATCCTAGGACAAGAGACAGTATATTGTAAACCACATAATAGTTTACATATTTTAATATCTGCTTTTGCTTTACACTTTAACTGCCTCGTGTGTACTCCAAATACACTTTATATACTGAAGGGAGGGTAAAACAGCGAATATCCAAAAAGAAAGGATCTAGACTTGGTCCTTGGATGCTCCACTTCTATCCCTGAAAATCTTTACAGACCCAAACAGGCTGCAATCACTGAAGCTCTCCCTGCTCTCTGTTCTTTAAAGGAACTGATATTAATCCAACCTTCAAGGATGAATGACCAAAATCTTTAGGACCTACTTCTTTGTTAGATGGGCCTATAAACACAGTAATGAGGATGAAAGGGTCTACTCAACTCAAGACAAGGCCAAATTTGGGGTATTATTGAGATAAATGGCTGAACAAGATTCTGTTACAACGAGATTAAACCACAACATCCAACACAATTATCTTTTCAATGTGGGGCATGAAATAAAATTATTCAACTATTATAAAAAAAACAAAATGCCATAACAAATACACTGACATGGTGTTTTTCATCCCCAAATTGGTCATATAGCGCTCTTACTCTATATGACCTACAGTAGAGGGAGCAGACAAAACTTTTGTGTGGAAGGTTTAAGAGATTTTATTTTTTAATGTAGGAGCAACAGTAACTTTCATCTCTTTATTTACATTAAATAGGCTTATGTCCTTCAAGTAACCAGCATAGGTAATTCTCTCATAGGACAAAGCAACTTGCTTTCATGTTTTACTCCTCCATTTTAAATTTCCTCCTTCCCCCTACTATGGCTGTAATTTTCCATATCACTATTTAGAGCAGTGGATATTTTGCACACTCTCCCCACCATTTTTAATTTTATGACTGTTGCATTATTATTTATCAAAATCTCCTACATGTAGTTCCAGCTATATTGTGTTTTTGAGTCTTAATCATGTTTTTACATAGCTCTGTTTCATTCCTTTTAATTTGTACATGCCATTTTAATTTTTACAGTTTATTAATATATTCTGTTTTGGCTTATGAGATTCATATGTGTTGATAAGTCTACTCAAATCCATCTACTTCATGACTGCAAGTCATTCTATTTCTAAATGTCTGGCATTTTCTTATCTGTCATATGGCAGATAGGTATTTTGGTTGTTTCTAGGACTATAATTTAAATTTTATTGTTACAAACTATGAGAAAATAACCACAGGTATTACAAAAATCTGTGTTCATTAAACACCCTAGTGAAAACAAAACTGTCTCTCACTGGATTATAAAAGTAACTTTTCTGTGTGGAGGTTGGTGATCTTGTCAATTATTGAATAAATCTTACAGTGTTATTTTGCACTCTTTCAATTCATATTCTAATTCAACACACTTAATATGCAAATGCTGCCATGTTTTAACATCTCCACAATTGATGAAACATTAAAATCACTTTCTCTCAGAAGGCCAGTATAACATGAAATGTGATAAGTGGTCTCTAGTGCATTTGTGAAGTTATTATTCCCAATGGTATAACAAAATAACCATAATTGCTCAAGGTTTTGGTTGATCATAAGAGAGTCATTTCAGGAAAGAATTGTCTGAACTGTTTACTGAACACCTTCTGGTAAGATCAGAAAAGTCCTGGTATCAGGGGGTTGGCTCAAAGGCCAGGAGATATTGTTGATGTTCTGCATATAGAAATGAGAATGCCTACTACTCTTGATGGTACACAAATGATTTTAAGAAAAATATGACCTTGATAATTATAAATTGACCAGGTCTGGTGGTTCAGCACTCAGGACTCTGACTGTTTTAACAGTGGTGTTAAAATTGACATTTATACTGCCCATGTTTCAAGTGTGTGAATTAATGCTTTAAAAAATTTTTAATTATTTAATTTTAGAGGTGGGGTCTCGGTCTAGACCAGGCTATCCTGAATAATGCTTTTCAATGCATGTGCTCAAATGTAAAACTATCACCTCAACTAAGACATGCCATTCCTCCAAATTTCCTTGAAGAACTTATGGAATTACTATTTCAACCCAGTGCGCACATCTACTGCCCAAGCAAAGCTGTTAAGAAGATTAGTTTGAGTTTGCTGAAAACTTATACATTGGTGTCACATGGTAGGCTTCCCTTTTTTATTTGGATTTTTTTCACTCAACACTCAAATTTTAAGATGAATCCATGCTAATTCTGGGGTCAGTGGTTCATTCTGTCTTACCCTAGAGTGGCTACCACATTGTGTGATACACTAAATTATGTTAGTGTATTCACTGTTTGAAGTTGTGGAGAGTGTTTCAATGTTATTGTGAATTCAAAGGAGTTTCTGTGAATACACACACACACACACACACACACACCTCTATGTGAACATGTGCTGCAATAATTTCTCTTTTATAAATACATAGGACTAGAATGCCCCTCTCACATGGCGAATGCATTCCTAACTCTAGAAAACTGCAAAATTATTTTTCAAGTTGTGAATATATGTATGTGTGTGTGTGTGTGTGTGTGTGTGTGTGAAACAATGAAAAATTTCAGTTTATATGATTTTATAGCATTTTCCTATTTACAACTGGCTTTGTGATTTTATTGTATTTGTCACTGATACAACTCGAGGAGGGATGTTTGTGTTCAAATTATTTACATATATTTATGACAAGTTGCTAGTGCTGAAAATTTTCTGTCACTTTTTTTCATGTATATGTAATGTGTTTATGTGTGTGTGTGGTATAGTGTGTGTAGTATGTGCACATGTATGTGGACATTTGGTTATTTTCAGTTCACATAATTTATCTTGTCAAGGAGTCTAAAACTCCTGTTGCAATTTAGTTATTCTTGATTGAAAACATCAGATTGTGAAAAATCAATTTAGCCATGACATTGTGTTTTCTGACTCATTTACAAATAATTTATCTCTTTTTGTTAAAATATTTTTAGTGCAGGTATTATATATCTCTTATCAGATTTGTATTTCTGATTTTTAAGTGATCAACATTAATCTTTAAATGATAATTTCCAATTTGGATGCAGGGATATGGAATTATAATTGATATTTTCTATATGTTATGTATATACATGCTGGTATGTATATATATGTGGTACATGTATAGTCTTCATTAATCACTCTTCACCTTATTTTGTTGAGACATATCTTTCACCGCACCTAGAACTTACTGAATTAGGTTGACTAGCTCATCAGCAAGACCTAGGGATATGCTTAACTCAGCGTCCCCTAGTGCTAGGATTTAAATTAATTTTTGAATACTAATTACTTGGATTTGACAGACTTTTTCATATTTATTTACTGTATTATGCCATTTAAAATTAATAAATTTATTGTTTTCTGTCTTAATATGATTGTATTTTATTCCAACCATGATTGACTCTACTAGTTAGAACTTCTGATACAATGTGGATGAGAAGATCTGAGAGATCACAGTCTTTTCTTTGTGACACCAGACGTTATTCCTTACTGATCCTATACAATTCAAATCTAGTACAGAAATTGGCTTATTTTATTGCAGAGTGGTATTAAAACCTACAACCTCCATAAGAGGAAAATAGGTGGATTACTATTGATGTGATATTTCTTCTGGTCACTCACTATTAGAGAGCAACAGTATATATAAGCATGTGTCAATCCATGTATATTCTAACATTCATTTTTATGTGTATCTTTTTCATCATTAATAGTTTAAATATTGGCTAATATTGAAGTATGAAAATTATGATGTAGAATTTGAGGGTCATTTTCTTTATTATATAAACTATCTTAAAGCATAAAGCTTTACCCCATAACACACTAAATACTTATATGTTTGTTCAACTACAGTAATCACATGGTATTTAACACACTTATATATGTAAATTTTATGCATATGAGAACACTTTAGTTGCTCAAATACCACATTTAATCCATATTCTTTTGACTTTGACACAATCAACTGATTTCTAAAATTGTTTAAATATACTCCTCAATCTCCTTCCATGAGGTTGTTTCATGTATTTTTGATACAGGCAGATTGTGTTGTCACATTAAGAATTCCATTCTGAAAGCACCCAATGGCCTAAGTGATATTTTTTTAATATAATTCACATGCATTAAGCCTTCATCATTGTGTTTTGAAAGATGCATACTGTCATGTATCTACAATTAGAGTATCACACAAAATACTTTTGCTGCTCTCAAATATCACCTGTACTAGACCTATTCAACACGCCTACTTTTCCATATTTCACGTCTGCTATGAATCTTGGTTAACATATAGTACACAAACTGACCAGAATGTCCTTGGTGACTTAGATATATGTGATTAAAATTTAGTCCTAAGGCTTGGAAGATGGCTCAGCTCTAAAAGGAGCTTGCTTGCAAAACTTGCTGTCCTGGCTTTCATTCCCTGGTATCCACATAAAGCCAAATGCACAAAGTGGTGCACACATCTGGAGTTCATTTACAGTGGCAAGAGGCCCTAGGATGTGGAACTCATAGGTTTTACTACTGGATAATATTCCATTATATGTATGTATTTTAGGTGTCTCATTCATTACATGGAACCTATTTATGTATATATTTTATTCATTTATTGATAATACAATTTAGGTATATAATTTATCTTGATCATAATCACCCTCATTATACTGTCTTACCCCATTGCACTCCTACTGAAACTCTTTTTCTTCCTAAGAAGTTCTTCTCCTACTTTCATGTTTTTGTTTTTTAATAACCCATGTAATCTCTTTAGGGGTGTTTGCAACGAGTATGGGCGTGAAGTTATTTACTGGATTATGACCAAATTACCAGTGGCTCTACCACTGAAGACAATGTCTTCACCAACAATTATTTACTGCTAAGAGCTCCTCAGGAAAGGGTGGAGCTACATGAGCCCCTCCCCATCCATGATGGAATGTTAATGGACCCCATCTTGTGCAGGAAGCCATAACTGCTTTGAGTTAATGATCACAGAGGCCTCGATGTATCCAGAAGACAGCATTTCACGGCACTCAATCCATATACCAGCTCTGAAATCCTTTCAAACTCCTCACCTGCCATCTGTCACATACAAAAAGATGGCTTGGTTGGTAGCATGAGTAAAACTGTAAAAAATCATCACAGTCAAGTTTTTCAAAGTACATATATCTCATATGAGTTTGCTAAAGAACTACCTGTTTGGGGGTTTGGAGAATATAATTTATTAAGTTTCTACCATAGATAAAGATATTATCAGATTATCCATGTCTCCTTTTATGAGTTTTGGTCTTTGTGTCTTTAACAGAACAAATTCATTTCTTCAAAATTACACAGTAGTAGCTCACTTTGTTTATAGTTATTGTATTTTATACAGTATTATTTCAATTTGCATATGCATACTCTGATAGCTCAATACATGTAAATAATGTATGATGATTAAAAGAAATGTGAGTGTATTCAACCATATTTGTAGAAAAGACATTTCCATTTTTCCAACTTATCGATTTTTTTTTGTTTAATACAAAATAGTTGTAAAAATTTATGAAGTCCAATGTTCTATTTCAATACATTTGCCCATGTACTGAAAAGGCAAGGACAATAAATATTTCCATCCCTTTACTATTAATTTGTCTTTGGAGGCATTGAGTGCCTGTCTTCTGTTTACTTGTAAATAGTTTATTAAGACTAATGTGTAATAGCTTATTGGTATGGACACTAACTGTTTAGAGTTTAGAAGATTCCCCTAAAATTAAAAATAGGCTTATTATGTTATCTAGTTCCCTTATTCCTAGGTGTGTTCTAAATCAGGGCCCTCACTTAAAAGATGGGTTTACCACTTATGTTATGTCTGCAAACTCTCAATAACTAACTCATAAAGCTAACCTAGATATCAATCAACAAATGAATGTGTAATGACAAAAACAGAGGAGTTAATAATTCCAAAAGCAATATTTATTTATTTGAAAGAGAGAGAGAGAGAGAGAGAGAGAGAGAGAGAGAGAAAGAGAGAGAAAGAATGAGGCAGATAGAGAATGGCTGTGCCAGGACCTCTAGCCATGTCAACTCCAGAAGCCATCTGTCATCCCATCCAGGTTCTTTGGCTATTCTGGCAAGTGCCTTAACCACTGAACAATAACTCCAACCTTAAAAAGAAATTTTATACATAAAAGCAATGGTATATTATTCAGTCATAAATGGAACAGTATCCTGTCATTTACTTCAAATGGATGCAATAGGAGGCATTATGTTAGTGAAGTGAGATGGGGGTTGGGTACATCCTGTAAGATCCTTACATGCGGAAGCTTTGCAATCAGTTATGATGTTTCCAAAAACACCTCACATTCTTTATTACACTATTGTCATTTATTTTATATTCTTATGTCATAACTACAGAATATAGCATTGATATTGTCTTGAACAAATGCGGTTTGGTAAATGTGATGCTTTGATTCAGGTGTCCCCCATAAACTTAGGTATTTTGAATGCTAGGTTCCCAGCTGATGGAGAGTTGGGAGTTAACACCCAATGGAGGCAGAGTATTGCTAAGGGCAGATGGGTATTATAGCCAGTTTCCCCTTGCCAGTGTTTGTCATATTCTCCTATTGCTGTTGTCAACCTGATGTTGGTGAGGGGGCAATGCCTACTCTCTATTCATGCCATCATTGTCCCCTGTCATCATAGAGCTTCCCCTCGAGTCTGTAAGCCAAAATAAACCCTTTTTCCCACAAGCTGCTCTTTGGTAGGGTAATTTCTGCTAGCAATGTGAATCTAACCGAAATAGTGAATTTGATATAATGGGAGAGGAATTGCTGCTAGACACCTGACTGTGTAATTTTGGCCATCTGGATCTGATTTTCAAGAAGAATGTGGAAGGGTTTGAAACTTTGGCCTAAGAGACACCTTATAGTGCTGGAAGTACAGCTTGATGGACTATTCTAGTCAGAGTTGAAAGACCTGAATGCAATAAGAAGTTTGGACTGTGAGGTTTGGCTTATGAAGGGAGAAAGAGTTTTGCCTGGACAAGGCTAGAAGCAGTTTGTGTGACAGACTTGCTGTTATGCCCATATCCTGAGAATTTGTACAGGGTTGCATTGCATAGACATGTACCGGTGTGAGCAGAGGGATATGGCACAGAATTGAAATCTTTGGGCTGAAACTTCTGCCCATTCAGCTGCAATTATATGAGAGATTACAACCTTTGAGATTAGGCCAGGTTACCTGTATTGCGACAACAGAAAGAATGCAGTCTTTTTAAGGGGCTGAATGCTGAAGGTGTGTCCTGTTCTTCCAAGTCTGCTTTATTCCCTCCCTGGATTAACAAATTGGCACCCCACCTGGTATTATGGAATATAAGAAATGCAGGAAAGAGAGGGTCATTGAGTTTACAACAGGGTCTTGTGTTTTGGAAATGACCATGGGCAGTGTGAAGCAGGTTTGCTGGATTGCCTGCATGGAGACCAGATGGATCCATGACAATGAACTGTGGGTTGCAGTGAAGACCCAGTGTGTCGGACCCTCTGACAGGTAGAGGCCGTAGTGAAGGGGGACTGGTCCAGCCTGTCCCTCTCCGGGGCTGAATGGGATGATGAGTGTCGACGACTCAGCCTTTCCTCCTAGGCTCCAGAGGAACTAAACACCACACTGAGTCGGGAGGCTGTCAAAGCAGGATCTCGTTTATTGTATATCAAGACAGGTATATATAGGGAAAAGCCAAAGAATAGAACGGGACTTTCCAAAGGAAATTTTCCTGGTAGCAACAGGGGAGCCAATAGGTGTAAAGGTCAGCAGTGACGTGCTACTCAGGAGAGGATTGTTTGTGAGGAACACTATGGAGACATGGGCTGTTCTAGTCAGGAGAGTATTGTTTAGGAGGAACGCTATGGAGACATGAGCTGTTCTCAAGGAGACCATGTGTGGAACCCTCTAACCAACGTTGGGAGGGTGTGGGGATGGTGCAGGGAAGGGAGGACTGCATCAGCCATGCAAGGTGTTGTGTCATGCTCAGCAGGAAGTTAGAGACAGTGCTTGAAACTTTACTTTAGGCTTATCCATTTTTCTCTAGGCCAGAATCCTTTACATAGTGCCCAACACCAGTGGAGATTTGGGGACCACAAGATGGCTGCTAAGGAGATTGTCCCACCCCAGATGAAGTTGTCCAGGACTGTAAGTAGCCTAGCTGGATGGGTGGAATTGGAACTCCAGAGACTTGTTGCTGGTTAGAATTATCAGACTTGGAAATTTGTCACTGACTAGAGTTGTTGGACTTGGAACCGCAGTGTTTGATGTTTGTCCTGCTTATTTTAAATGTTGTATTGGTTGACTATTTCTTTGCTATGCCCAATGCCATATTTTGTAGTATGAGTGTTTATTCTGTGTCATCATGGTTTTGGGGGGGGATTTTTTTTTGGTATTATGGATCACTTAAAAGACCTTGGATTATGGAGATGTTTGAATATCATTAGCATTGATAAAAATATGGGGACTTTTAAAGTTGGATGAATTCATTGCATTTTATATTATGGATGGTTATTAGTTTATGGGGGCCAGGGGCAGAGTATGATTGTTTGATTCAGGTGTCCTGCATGAACTTAGGTGTTGTGAATGCTAGGTTCCCAGCTGATAGAGATTTGAGAACTAACTCCTCCTGGAGGCAGAGCATTGTTGGGGGTGGGCTTATGGGTATTATAGCCAGTGTCCCCTTGCCAGTGTTTGGCACACTCTCCTGTCACTATTATCCACCTGATGTTAGCCAGGAGGTGATGTCCCCTTTCTACTTATGCCATTGTTTCCCCCTGTCATCATGGAACTTCTCCTCAAGTCTGTAAGCCAAAATAAACCCTTTTACTCACAAACTGCTCTTGGTAGGGTAATTTTTGCCAGCAATGTGAACCTGACTGCAACAGTAGATTTATTCTATGTATGAGGAATATTCAAAAAATTATCTGCAATAAATTCCTCATTTCTTAGCTTCTTCCATGGACTCTGACCAGTATGAGTTTCCTTTCTCTTAAGAGTGTCCTTTTACTGTTTTCTTTGAAAGACATTGTTCCCTTTTGTGAATTCCTCTAGGTGTTATATTTGGGGAACAAAAACTTCATTTGTGTTTCAATTTTGAAGAATAATTTCATGGGAATACAAATCTAGGCCAAATATTTTGGCTTTAAAGCTTTTAAATATTTCATTTAAATGTCTTCTTATTTTAACAGTATTTTTCAAGAAAACTACGATAATCCTGATTCATTTTCCTCTATAGGAAATAGTGTCTTTTACTGACATCTCACTTTCAGGGTGTTCTTTGTTTCTCTTTGAATATGGCATGTGGACATGGATCCTCTTTGATGCTTATTATACAGAAAATGCTAAACATTTTCCAGTATTCAGGCCATAGAGCAATGAAACACAGATAAAATAAATTCAGAAATTTGATTTATGCCATAGGCTTTGTAAATTTTTAGGACTGTTATTAATTTCTCCTACAGTGTTTTTTCTTCGTCTAATATACAAACACGCTCATCCTACACATCTTGAATGTGTTCACCATATTTACTTCCTCATTGTGATGACAAAAAAAAAAAAAAAAAAACTTAGCAAAAGGAATTTAGCAAAGGTAGGGTTTAAATTGAGACAGTAAAGTTCCTTGTCACAGGAGAGGCTTGCAGCAGAAATCTCTGATGGCTGGTCACCTTGATTCTACACTCAGGAAGCAGAGAGAGATGAATACTGGTGCTCAGCTTGCTTTTGTTGCTTTTCATTTCATCTGGAGCTCTAAGTCATGGAATGTTACCACCCATAGTTAGGATGGATCTACCCTTCTCATTAACCCAGTCTAGTAACACCCTCACAGACATGCTCAAGGTTTTATTTCTGTTTTGATTCTAGATCATGTCAAGTTGACAACCAATTAATATCACATTGATAGATGACATTTTATTGTTTTATTTTCCAAGAGTACAGCTTTCTTGGTGAACACTACACCAGAAAAAGGCTGAAGGAGATAAACACAGAGAAGATCCAACTCCTACTAAGCCAGATATCCTACTTGCTTTTATGTTTAAAACATGGACAGACCTTCAAATTCAATTGATTCCCATTCAATCTCACTATGCATTATTGCTTTCTTTCCATTTCACTGATGAGCATATCATTAACAGTTTTCTTTCTCTTTTATTACTTTTCAACATTATTAGCTTTTCTTTTTAGAATTTCCTTCCTCATACTTTATTTTGTGAATTCATGTTTAAAAGTTACTATCTTTTTGCTCTCAATTCAGACATTCATGAACATTTAGTATTTTTCTACTATAATTAACATATGAATCATAGAAAACAAGATAAATTTATCTATACATATAGAAATATCTAGTTTGATATGCCTTTTCTAGAGTTTATGATATGAGTTTAACTAGTTCATGACTGTTATGACTTTTCTCCAAGTAAGTAGATATTGGTGTGACTCTCTGAATCCACCTTTCTCTGGATTTCAGGGTGCTAGTTTGCCTGAAGCCTCAACTTTCAGATGGTTCCAATAAAAGATGTTTATTTATGGCTGGAGAGATGGCTCAGTTATTAAGGTGCTTCTTTAAGGACCCAAATATCATACACAAGTGTTCACATAAAGCAAGATGCACAAGGTAGCACTTGTGTCTATCATTGATTTGCGGTGGCAAGAAGCCCTGATGCATCCATTCTCAATTTCTACCTGCCTCTCCCTCACTCTATTGCTCTCACTCTCTCTGACTCTTTCTCAAATAAATAAATAAGAATTTTTTTAAAAGATGTTGATTTTTATAATATATACTTTTATTATATGATAAAGCATGACAACTTTGAAGTTTATATTTTTATTTTTATTTGAGAGATAGAAAGAGGCAGATAGAGAGATGCACCAGGGCCTCCATCCACTGCAAACCAAATCCAGATGTATGTGTCACATTGTGCATTTGTATTATGTGGGTCCTGAGGAATTAACCAGGGTGCGTAGCATCATAGGCAAGTTCCTTACGTGCTAAATGAGCTTCCCAACCTGTTCACTTTTGTTTTTGGTTACGGTGAAAACAAGTGTTTTAAATTTGTGTTTTAATTATGCCATCCCTTATTTCTTTGTTTGTTTTAAATTATTTATTATTGATTTTTCTGTCTATGAGATCATTCCCCCTTATTAACTCAAGACTAATTTCAGAAATGTTTCCTATATTTTCCTTTCTTCTCTAGGTGTCAGAAAATGAAATATATAAATATACCCTGCTAGGAATGCAAGATAGACCTTTATAAGCAGAAATTCCTAGAGAAATTTAAATAAAATTAAAGCCTAGGAATGAATAATGATTTTTTCATTGCTGCTTAAATTTCCAGATTCTTACAAAGTGGTAACAGTAATTGCAAAGAAATGAGACTCTTGTGATCATAAGATGGCAATTTTCCCTGAAACAGGCAGGGCAGGAAGGAAGACTGGCTTTTTCAAATTGATGCCAGAGTCTTTGCACCAAAACTGACATGTCCACAGCTCCATGTTTGGTTACCTTCAACATGTTAATTCATTCAGTGTTATGTGAATTAATAGTAAACAGATATGATTTTTAGATCATATAGATGTTCTTCTTGCTTTTGTTTCATATGATTGTATTTTTTCATTACCTTATTGTTATTGTGCTTTCTACTTCATTAGTATTTTTCAACAGCAAAACTATATGTTCTTATTGAAAGCAGATACAAACAATTGAAACTGATATTATATTGAATATTATTTCTTGATTTTTCTGGCATAAAGAATATGAGAAAGGGTACTGTCTATATGAAATAAGCTGTAGTTTCCAAACACAGTTCTTCAAATACAGAAATGTCTCAAATTATCGTGTCCATCAAAAATGCCACATACAAATTTCCAAAATATTTCCAGGGAATGAAGACAATACCTATTACATTAATTGAGATTGGTGTCTTTTATTAATATTAATATTTTTTCAGATATTTTCTTCATATCTTGTTAGTTTGAAAAATCACACAAGCCTTTCATCCCAGCACCCAGGAGGCAGAGGTAGGAAGATTGCCATGAGTTCAAGGCCATCCTAATTCTACATAGTGAATTCCAATTCAGCCTGGGCTAGAGTGAAACCCTATCTCAAAAAAAAATTATTTTATTGCAATTTTTAAATATAGTCCACAAAAATAAGATATTTTCCTTCTAATATTATTGTCTGCATAAATTCTTTGAGTTTTTCTGCAGAGAACATATTTTCTGACTTTAAAATATTCCCCCTTTCCATGTGCTTTTGTTTGTATTTGTTCTCTCGTGAACTCAATAGGATCAACACTAAAGATTGTGTTCATAGTGGGTTCTATCTTGAGAATTTAAAAGGATTTTTAATTTATAGTAACTTGATTTTTCTTATGAATTGTTTATCAAAGGAGGAAAGCTCTTTTTGTTAGTATCATCATTGTATAATATTGCTAAATATTGTCTAAAAATATTTTGTTAAGTGTGTGTTAGCCAGTTGTAATTCTTCCTCTGAAAACTTCTAATTAAGTTCTCTACCCTACTTTTGGAGTGGGTTGTTTGGATTTTTTCTTGTTTAGTTTTTGAAGTGCTTTGTAGATTCTAGATATTAGGCTTCTGTCAATGGTACAGTTGGCAAAGATTTTCCCCCAGTCAGTGGGTAATATATTGGCTCTGCTTATGGTATGTTTGTCTGTGCAAAAGTATTTTTATATTCATGACATCCCATTGGTTGAATGCTTGTTTAATTTAGGCTGCAGATGATTTGTTCATGAAGTCTTTTCCCACTCCTATATTGTGGAGAGAGCCTCCTATTTTTTTTTTTTTTTTCCAGTATGAGAAGAGTTTCAGATCTTACATTGAGGTCTTCAATTCATTTGGACTTGATTTTTGTGTATGGAGAGATGAGTGGATCTATTTTCATTTTTCTACATATGGTTATCCAATTTGTACAACACCATTTGTTGAGGATGCTGTCTGTTCTCCAGTCTACATTATTGGCACCTTTGTCAAAGACCAAGTAGTTGTAGTTACTTAACTTAAGGTTTGGGTCTTGAATTATGTTCCATCGGTCCATGTTTCTGTTCCTATACCAGTACCATGCTGTTTTTGTTACTATGACTTTGTAATATAGCTTCAGATTGGGTATGGTGATACCTCCAGAGGTGTGTGTTCTCTCTCTCTCTCTCTCTTTCTTTCTTTCTTTCTTTCTTTCTTTCTTTTCTTTCTTTCTTTTCTTTCTTTCTTTCTTTCTTTCCCTTTCTTTCTTTCTTTCCCTTTCTTTCTTTCTTTCTTTCTTTCTTTCTTTCTTTCTTTCTTTCTCTTTCTTTTTGCTGAGGATATGATTGGATATCTGAGGCATGCTGCCATACCATATGAATTTTGAGATTTTTTTTCAATTTCTGTGAAGAATGATGCTGGTATTTTTATTAGAATTGCATTAGAACTATATATTGCTTTTGGTAAAATTGCCATTTCACAATATTAATTCTACCTATTTAGGAGCATGGGAGGTCTTTCCATCTTCTCAAGTCCTCCTCAATTTCTTTCTTCAATTCTTTTATATTTTAATTATATGAGTTATATTAGTTAATGTAATTCCAAAGTATTTATTCACCTTTTGGTTACTATTGAAAATGGGACAGCCTCACTGATTTATTTCTTTGTATATTTATCCTTTGCATACAGAAAGGCTACTGATTTTTGTGCATTGATTTTGTACCCTGCTGCTTTACTGAAAGCAATCAATCACCTTTATAAATTTTGATATGGAGACTTTTGGGTCATTTATGTACTGGATCATACCATCTCAAAATAGGGCTAACTTGACTTCTTCCTTTCCAATTTGAATTCTTTATATTTTTTCTCCTGTCTTATTACTTGGGCTAATACCTCTAGTAATATGGGGAAGAGCACAGGTGACAGTAGGCATCCTTGTCTTGGTCCCAATCTCAGTGGGGACTCCTTGAGTCTTTCTTCATTAAGTATTACTTGGGCTTTTGGTGCTTTATATATAGCTTTTATTGTGTGAAGATATAAATGCTCCATGCCTGTTCTTTGCAGTGATTTGATCATCAAATGGTATTGAATTTGTCAAATGCCTTCTCTGCATAATTGAGATGATCATGTAGTTCTTATGGTTCAGTTATTTATGTGTTGTATTACATAGACAGAAAAGTTCAACATCCCTAACCATTAAGGAAATGCAAATGAAAACAACTATGAGATTCCACCTTCCCCAGTAAGGATAGCAAACATTAAAAACTCAAATGAAAACAAATGTTGGTAAAGACCTGTAGAAATAGGGACCCTTGTTCACTGTTGGTGGGAATGTAAGATGCTAAAACCATTATGGAAATCAATATGGAGCCTCCTGGAAAGGATGAATATAGAGTTACTAACAGACCCAATCATTCCCTTACTGGGCATTTACCCTAAAAGTTCCATGCCTCAGTTCAGAGATATTTGCTCAAACATGTTTATAGCTGCTCAATACATAATAGCTAAGAACTATAATCAACCCAGGTGCCCATTATTAGATGAATGGATAACCAAGATGTGGTATATCTACATGAAGGAATTTTAATCAGCAGTAAGAAAAAAAAAAATGACACAATGAAATTTGTAGAAAAATGGTCAAACTTGGAACAGATCATACTCAGTGAACTCACACAATCACAGAAATATAATTATTAAATGGTCTCACTCACTGGCAGTTCCTAACCTAGATCAGCCTGAGCTGCTGACATACCTGAATAGCATCTCAAGACCTGGGAAAAGGTGGGGGGACACAATACTGAAACCAGATTGAACTGGTACTATAGAAACCTATATCCTGGAAGATAGACTAAAAGGTTGAATCCTCAACAGTATCTTAGGAGGACCTCCCAAATCAAAGGGCCCTGGAGAGGGTGTGATAAAGCCTAACCTTAAATTTCTCCTGTTTCACTCCCATTTTTTTTTCTTTTGTTTTATTCTTTTCTTTTCCCTTGGTGCTGGCCTGTAATTCCAAATACCAGAATATAGTTACACCCACAATGAGTTGTTAATCAGAGAGACCTGCAAGGTCTCCCAAAACAAGACAGACTTCTGTCAGAGCACTTGATTATCCACCAGAGGTTAATGGTAAGACTGCAGGCAGAATTAAAGACCCCAAGCCACTGCAGGTTAAAGTGGGCCTGAGCTGTCAGACACATCTAAGGGCCCCAGGCCACAGGAGGTTGCAGCAAGCTCAGACACATATAATCTTGCCTTGAGACTGCAGGAGTGGTGCCACTCCCTCCCCCCTGGGACACCTGGACACCCTGATAAGATTTAGGTTTTGGTTTTCCTGTGGCCATGTGACCTCTTATCAAAGGTCCCTATATGTTAATGCGGTATCAGCCAGCAGCCTTCACACAGCCAATCCTCCTGTGACCATACCCTGTCCTTTTCCCACCACCAATAAATGAGCTGCCCTCTGACACAGTCTCCCAGGTGTTTCTTCCCATGTGGCCAATCAAGACCTTGCTCCCCAGCCTCCTGGATGTCTCAGGGGTGCCAGTGTGCAATGGCCCCTGAGCAGCCAGGGAACCACAGTAAGTCCCTACTGCTGAAGACACCATAAACTTTTAGCATGGAGCATGAAGAGACTTTGGTGGAAACTAGAAGAGAGCTAGTCCCCAGATGGTTAGTCCATCTAGTTCTGGAAGGTGCTACATGAGCAACTGAAGGAAAGTGGCCAACATCTGTCCAAGAAACTCAAGGTCTAAGCTACTCAGAAGAAAACAACCTGACATGATGCTCACACAAGTGCTATAGTGGCACACAGCCCTGCTGGGTAATCAACTGCTCTTGGATTGACTAACAGATCTGCTCAGTGGAAAGAAGACCATACCTGGAACTGGGAAACAAGTTAGAATCATATCCAGATAACATTTTTGCTTTCCAATATCAAGATCCCACTAATCTTGGGTTATACAAGGGTATACAACCCATTAAATTCTAAGTTAAATAATGGTTATCCCATGTAACCTGTGCTGATTTCATTCTCCACTGGATAATCTGCTTCTCTTTTCCAAACAGGAGCAGGACCTGAGGAATTAAGTGAACCATCTCACTTCAGCCCTGCCCCACCTGAAACCATAGAGGAACTTGGGAAATGAGCAAGTATGATGCTTTCTTAGTGAATCTTATATCAGCACAAGGGTGAAAGAGATAGACACTGAGGACACTTAACACCTACCAGCCAGAGATCCAGAGGCTCCTAAGAGCCAATCACTGAGATTGAGAGGGATGGCATAGGATGACAGAGAAGGCATTATACGAATATGGTATCAACAGAGACAGAGAAAGGAGGTATTGAAGCCTTAAGTGAAAGCAGAGTCTCTTGAGGTTATCCAGAATTGATCAAATAGATGATCCCAAAGTATAAAAAGTCACACCTAACTCACACCTAATCTCACACCTAACTTTCATAACTAAATAAGAACTCAAAGACAGAAAATTTGACTAATTTATCAGGAAAACAAGCTAACTTCATGTAAATAAATTAAACTAACAAATTATTTAAAAAGAAGCAATGAGGTCCAAAGTCAGTGCAATCAGATCTTAAATGAGCCAAGAGTATTTAATCAACTTAGGAGTCTACATGCACTGAATCACCCTGTAAGAATGCATACAAAAGCCATTTTCAGATAAGAAAAAATGAAGAGTGCCTAGCAATAATATATTTTCATTAAAGTATTTGTAAATCATGTCCTCTAGAATACAAAGACAATATCTCTGGAAAGAAATTCTTAGATGCAAATGTGAATTACAGCCAACAAAAATATTAAATGTCTAAAAATGAAAATGTTGATATTATAAAACAATATAGATATTATATAATATTGAAGATAAAAATAAAAGGAATTATTATGGTTTATCCTTCTAATAAAGGAGAAAATGACATAGAACCATCAGTGTACTTTATGAAATGTATTTAGACAGCTAGGGAGATTACTCAGTGGTTAAAGACATTTGCTTGCAAAAGAAGCAAGCTGGGTTCAATTACCAGCACTCATGTAAAGCCAGATATACAACGTGGAACATGTATTTGGAGTTTGTTTGCAGTGGCATAAGGTCCTGGCATGCTCATGCCCATTTGTTTTCTCTCTCTCTCTCCCAAATAAATATATAAATAAGAAATATTTTTAATTTATTTTTATTAGTTATGGACACACTTAGTATGTAAAGAAAACAAGTTGGTGCCATCCTTTACCTCATCCCTACACCTTTTCAACAGAGGCCCTCCTCATTGGGGAAGCACGTCATCCCAATGGGGATTATGTGTCATGCATTGTGGAAGCAGCAGTTACTCATGAGGGAGAGGCAATGTCTCTGTGCATAATGTCACAACTTGTGGCTCTACTATTCTTTCTGTCCCATTTTCCACAAAATTCCCAAAGGTACTCTTGAGGAGTCAACCTTTTAGTCTATCTTCCAGGATATAGTACCAGTTCAATATGGGTTGGGTTTTGTGCCCCCCCGCCACCTTTTCCCTCCCCACAAACCCTACCCTATTATCCAGGCCTTGAAATTCCATTCAGGTATGTCATAGTCTGATTGAAGATGTGCTTCTCTAGAAATTCATGTTATTTTCAGAATGGCCAAAGCCATGAAATACTTTCATTTACTCTAAACTTGCATTTTCCCACCACTGTTGTATAAATGTAAATACTTTATTCATGTGCTAGCATTCATATTAATTTGAAATATAAGTTGAGACTTTGTTATATCTTAATGTAATAATGTGTAAAATTTAGTCTTTTCTGAAAAGACTTTTAGCAGCATGATTTGTCCTATAATTTTATATATCTACAATTGTGGGGGATTGAATGTTAAATGTCCTCCATAGGCTCATGTGTTTGTAATTAAGCCTTTTATTTAGTCCCCAGTAATGAAGGCTTTGAGAGATGAGGAGCCTTGGTAGAGGAGGTGTTCCACTGGGAGTAGACCTTGAGTTTTATTAGTTTAGTCCCCTGGGTGTTCAGAGATCACTCAGCTCAGTCTTGCTGCTCTCTCCCTGCAGCTAGTATATAAAAATGTGAGCTATCTACCTCCTTTTTGGTGTTTTTGCTTTCCCTGAAATAATGATATTTCCCTTTGAAACTATAAGCAAAACTAAACCTTTTTCTCCCATAAGTTCCTTCTGGTTGAGTGTTTTGTCTCAGGAATAAGAAGGTAAATACTACACAATTATTCTCTTTATGTAGCCTGAAAGCACAATAGATTTACAAAGACTTTGTTATTAGCAACTTTCTTAACAGATGTGTCATCACTGGTTATCACTGAAAGTAATTCCATGAAAATTCTGGAGTCATGGGGAATGTAGGACGTCATATATTTCATTCTTTGTGTAGTCTATTGCCCACTTTCTCAACATATCTGCTTTTGACCTCCCAATTTCCAGGTATCAAATATGAGAATATTACAGCTTCTCTGATTCTTTAATACTCAGATTTCAGTATATTATACTTTCAAAAAATATTTGTTATAAATAATTCCAATTCTCTCTTAATATCTTTGTCTTTATGATGATATATTGAGTTACTTAGTATTGACATATGTTATCATTTTTAATACACAAAATATACTGTACTATTTACAATAGGGTTTAAAATGTGCTTGAATTCCCACATTGTGTTATTTGAATAAGAGCTTTCTCTCTCTGGATAATGATTTCCTTCAAATAGACTAGTATTTAGAGAAACTGGTATTTTAGAATCACATCTGGAGAGTCTGGCAAGGATTCTGCATTGGCAGAAGGTCAAGATACCACAACCTTTCTTAGCAGTCATGCAGATAAAAAATGCAAATAAAATCTGTTCTCTATCCATGAATAAATCACAGTGTAGCAAGAGTGACAGACATGCATTGAAATGTTTATAATAACTCTATAGGAAACTTAATAGTGGACAAGAGAACCACTTCATATTGTATTATTTGCTCATTATAAGTGTGTACCAAAGAGGATAAATTAGTGTTTATCTTATAAAAGAAAACATAAGATTTATGATACATATCTCCTGCATGCATTCATTCATGTGATCAATATCTTTAGCCCATTTGCTTGGCACATTCACCTTACCATGTAAAACAGGGTTCTAGATAGGATAGAGAATCAAGGGTGTTTCCTGAGATGCATATTTGGTTATGCATAGTGAGGTCTTTAGAAATTACATGTATGCATGAAGCCAGATTTACACCATTAAAAGCATTCATGGTATTGGTAGGATTAATCATGGTCTTAATAACTAATGTGTTTACTCAATGACATATAAATTGATAATAAGTATGCATTGGCATATTTTAGTATAATTAAATAACCCTATTCTCAGTTTATAATTCAGGAAATAAAATATTTCATATGAACTGATCAACCTAGATAGCAGGATTTTGACCTGGACAATTATTTGATCAAATTATAGAAGGTATTACCCATGAGGATATGATCACTATAGTAAAAAGAGGAGACAGGAATCTCAAGTACCATATTTTTTAGTACAATGTATTGTGAAGCATTATGCTTGGACAAAAATATTTTGAGTGTAGACTTTGTGGAATTTGTGTCAACCAATTAGTTCTAGGAATGCCATGAACATTGAGAATATATCAATGATATAAGGTAAGAAATCAAGTGAGTAATGTAAACTAATAAACTTTGTTAAACCTCAATTAATCTTTTATTTTATTTTACTAAGAGAGACACACAGAGAGAATTGGCATGCCAAGGCCTCAGCCACTGCAATCAAACTCGATGCTTGTGCCACTTAGTAAGCATGTGCAACCTTGTGCATGCCTCATCTTTGTGTGTCTGGCTAATATAGTATCTGAAGAGTTGAACATGGGCCCTCAGTCTTCACAGGCAAGTGCTGTCACCACTAAGGCATCTTTACACCTTCCCCTCAGTTAAGTCAGTGCTTAATGGGAATGAGTCCCTATAACAGTCATTAAGCTTTTCTAGGTCTTGATGTCTTCATGTGAAATTAGGTTGATCTATTATATACTAATGTTCCACTAAAATTTATTGATGTTCTTTCTCAAAAAAAACTGGGCCAATAAGTCAGGATTTGTTTTTATCTAAGGTAATATAATTACAAAGAAGTAGAGTAAAGGGTAGTGGTGAAAGCTAGAGATGTTACTTGCTTAGTATTGTGAAATTGGTTCTGCAGGAGGTGAAGCAGGGTGAGCACATGTAGTATTCTTGTTGGATGCCCACACTGGTCCTATGTCTTGAGAAAAAAAAAAAAAAAAAACACTGATCAACAGCTCACTGTGAAAGTTAATCCCACCCTTTTACTGGGAGTTATAAGTCAGCACCAAGGGAGGTGGGGGAAGAAAAAGAAAGATAATATGAAAGAGAAAGTGAGTATAGAGAGGAGAGGGAGGGAGAGAGACAGAGAGACAGAGAGAGACAGAGAGACACTAAAAGATTAAGATTGGTCTTTGTGATGTTCTCTCCACTTTCCTGTGGTCCAGGTGTTCCCTCTGTGGGCCTGCTGAAGGTTCAATGTTTTAGCCTGTTGTTCGGAATAAAGGGTTTTATAGTATCATTTCCTTTTGGGTCCCTATTTGTATCTTCCCACCCTTATCCTCCCTCCCACCCTCTCCTTCCCTCACACACTTACCCTCCCCCATCTCACCCTCCCTATTGTCTGATCCTCAGAGTGCTTATTATGTTTGGCAGCATCTCAGGTGGATTCAGGTTAGGAGCGACAGATAAATGAAACCATGTGACGATTATCATTTGTGAATAGATGAGCTCACTGAGGATGATCTGTCCATTGTTTGATCATTTTTTTTCGAATTTCATTATTTCATCTTTTCTTATTGCTACATAGAATTCCATAGTATAGATATACCACATCTTTGTTATCCATTCATCTAACTATGGACATCTGGGTTGATTCCAGCTCTTCGCTATTATGAATTGAACAGCTATAAACATGGTTGAGCAAATGTCTCTGAGGCTTGGAGCCTTTAGGGTAAATGCCCAGAAAAAAGACAGATTTCTGTCAGAGTTCTTGATGACCCACCAAAGGTTATGGTAAGACCCTACTGTCAAAGACAGCACACATGTGTGAGACAAAACATGGAGAGACCTGACCAGAATCTGGAAGAGTGTCATTCCCCAGACAGCTAGTCTAGTGCCAGAGGGTGCTACATGAGCAACTGGGGGAAAATGCCCAACATCTGTCCAAACAACTCTCAGTCTAAGCTACCCAGCAGGAAACAACCTGACGTAATGCTCAAATACGTGCAGTAGTGGCACACAGCCATGGTGGGTAAACAAATGCTCTTGATTTGGCTAATAGATCCACTCAGTGGAATGGAACTCATTGCTGGAACTTGGAAATAAGTCAAAACCTTGTACAAAAATGAGCTCAGTCTCCAAGATCAAGACACCACCAAATGTGGGTGAAAAGAGGGCCTATGCTAATAAAATTCTCTCTAAAATACCTACGGCCATCCCATCTATGTAGTACTAACTTCTCTCTCCACTGGAGAATTTGCTTATCTTTTTCAGATGGACAATGAACCTGAAGGGAATATCAGCCAATCACCCCTCACCAGGGCCCCAGCTGAAACCATAGAGTAATGCAGGGGAAGGGCAAGAATACATCGTTCATGGCAATCACGACACCAGAAAAAGGCTGAAGGAGATAAACACAGAGAACACCCAATTCCTACTAAGCCAGATATCCAGAGACATAGAGGCTCCCAAAACCTCATCGTTGAAGTAGAACTAAAATGACCCCAATATGGTTCAGGGAAATTTGCGGAAGAGAGGGATGAAAGAATGTCAGAGCCACAAGTTGGGGGCACAGAGATTTGGCCTATCTCCATAACTATTGACTACCCCCACAATGCATGGCCCACATTCCCCATTGATGAGGGTCCCTTTGGAAGAGGGAGGACAGGGAGGAGGATAATGGAGTCACCATTATGAATGTAAAATTAGAATAATATAAATAAATAAATAAATTATTAAAAAACACTAAATATAAGATTTCTGTGGCATTCCAATGTTTCCTAAAAACAATAAGTGACAGAGAAGAAATATATCAGAGATGATCAGTTTAGTAAATCATATGCTCTCCAAACAGTAGAGCTGAAATTTAAGTCTGTGTGGTGACTCTAAATTAACTGAAACTCAAAGATTAATTAACCTGACTACAGATGCTGGGATCCAGTGGGACATTAAATAGGCCTCAAGGTGAATCTCTGTCCATTCACTTTTGTGGATAGTCCAATTTACAAGTAGACTCTAACTGCAAGGTTTAAAAGTAATCTCAGAAATTTAATATCCACCTTAAAATTCATACAAATTAACTCAATCTTTAGAAATCAGCAGTGAATTATGATGCTTGTATAGGATTACCTGATACATGGTCTGTGCTGTTGATGCAATAAGATTTATTTTTAAATATAGACAAATACCATTTCACATCTACTCTTTTGTATCTTGCAATATCCTCTCTGGTCAAGTGCCCTAGCCCATGAATAGTTATTATTTTATTATTTTTTTACAGCTATACTACAAAGTGTCACCCTTACCAATTTCATTCTAACAGCTTTCAGCTTGTAATTATGAAATGTTAAAGGCACAGTGAATCATGAATTTAAATCTCTGCTATATATTTAGTTTATTAAAAAGCCAGTTGCCAGGCTGGGGAGATTGTTCAGTGGTTAAAGGTGCTTGCTTATGAACCCTGCTGCCTGGAGTTTGATTCCCCAGAACCCACAGAAAGCCAGATGTAAAGTGGTGCATGGCTCTATGATCCCAAAAGTGATCAATAATGGGAAGCAGAGCTAGGTAAACTTAAACCTTATGGGCCAGCTAGTTTTGCATTTATTCGAAGTGGCAAGAAACCCTGTCTCAAAGAATGTGAAAGAAGGGAACAGATACATGGAGGAGGTCCTCACACACACACACACACACACACACACACAAATAAATAAACAAAAATGAAAAATTAAAAACTAGTTACAATTTCTTGATAAAATAATATTATTCATAAACATACATTTTGAGAATAGCAGACCCACCTTTGTCACCTAAAATATTTAATGTCTTTCCATAAAGAAAAAATAGTATTTTCCAGAATGAAGCTGTGCAGAGCTTAAAATCTTATTCTTCCTATTCTCAGTTCTGAGTTAATGAAGTTCTCAAAGTTGAGGTTAAGGGTGGCAATTTGCAGTCCAGGCAACCTACAAAGAACCGTCCTTTCCATGTTAACATAGCTTTGTTCTTGCCTGAGGTCTCTTACCAAAGAGTATACTTCCTATTGACTAAGATTCATATTTTCTATCTGTGAAATGGAAAAAGAAACATATTTTCTGTAACCAGCTTGAAAGCATTTTATTGGGAGTAATTATGAGTACTTGGAAAGAATGTTGAACTTGATGTTCTTTTTATTTGTTCTGAGACATAACTAAATTGATTTATTTTTTGCTGTCTGAAGAGATAGTTTACATACATATATGTTTTAAAATTATGTTGTCCCTGTCTCTATATCTATCTGTGCCAGGAAAATAAACTGAAGTTTTAGGACTAGTGCAAAGTCTAATTTGGTGGTTAAGGGAGATGGAGTTGGGAATGACAGATCTCAGAAATTATGAGTTAATGTGAATCTTTCTGACTGTTAGGGCCTACAGGCAAATGAGATGCCAGTGAATAGATTTCCATCCTGCGGCATTGATAAGACAATGAAAAATAAGAGAAAATACAAACAAGCACAATAAGCACAATGAATCATGTTTAATCACTCAGAAACATGAGATCTATATTCCTTTTTGTTAAATTTATTATTTATTTATTTATTTGTTTGTTTATTATTTATTTCTGTGTGTATGTGCATGCCAGGGACTCTTGCTGCTGAAATAAATGTCTGGGTGGTTAGGAAATTGAACCCCAGGTTGGCAGGTTGTGCTAGGAAGTGCCTTTAATCACTAAGTCATCTTCCCAGCCCAGAGATCTACATTCTTAAGAAGGGTTTAAATGTCTAACACCATTCTGCTAAGTACAGCCACTATGTTGTAGCTCATCTCTAGAAGTTATGCCATATGTTACTTCAATTTTTACAGTGACCAACCACTTCCCCTTCTCTGAGCTGCCAACAACAACAACAGTTATTCTCTCTATTTTGCAAGTCTCATGTAAATGAATAATATAATATATGGCCATGACTGACTCATTTCATTTAGCAACATCCTCAAGGTTTGTCATTATTTATTGTATATTACAAGATCCTCTTCTTGACTCAGAATGAATACTATCCCATTTAATATCCATACAGATCTTATAAATTTCCAAAAAGCTATCACCAGATATCTACATTGTTTCCCTGTCTGGGCTGTTGAATGATGACAGTGATAAATGAGGGAGTGCTGATATGCCTTTGAAAACTTAGTTTCAATCATTTCTATAAGTATCCTGAAGTAAGATGGTGGGATTGTACTCAAGGTTGTTTTCCAAAGCAGCATCACCATCTTCCATCCCCTCTGAATATACAAGGGGTCCAATTTCTTCACAGCCTCCCCGGTACTTTCTGTTATGATGAGTATACTTTCTGTATGATGAGTAGGAGATGTGAACTGATGGCTTTCTATTGCATTTCTCTCATCATTAGTCACAGCCTGTCACATACGCATTGTTCATAGACCTGTTTGTTATTTGTATTTTTTTAAACGGGGAAGTGTCTGCTCAAGTCTTTGGAAATAGAATTCTATTTTCTTTCAGTTAGGTAACTCCTTATCAGATATTTCCTCCCATTACATATTCTGCCTTTTCACTTTTTTTCCCTCAATAGAGAAACTTTTTTGTTTCAAATTATTCCATTTGTCTAATTTTGTGTTTATTTCTTTCAAATCATATCCATGAAGTAGCTATCGAGAGCAAAGTCTACTGACCCTATATTTTCTTTTTTAATATTATATTTTGTTTCCAAATATTTAATTTTGAGTATATTTTGTGTAGGATGGAAGATAAGCATCTGATTTAATTCCTTCATATCTGAATATTCACCCTTTCCAAAGCCATTATTGAAGAGTCTCCCCTTTCCCCAGTGTGTATTCTTGTCACTTTTATCTAAATTTCAGGTTACCTGTTATACTCAAGGTGAATTATATTTACATAGTATTCTAGTGGCACCCATACTGTGGAGGTCAGTAGCTTTAGTAAAACTTCAAAGAATTATATTATAAATAATACTAACTAGTGGCTCATAAGATAATTGTTACTTTCTCTTCTGATCTTTTTAGTTTCAAATTCACAGAGCAAATTACTATTAAAGTGAACTCCTAGACATTAGGTTCATCATCTAATATGATTATAGAAAATTAATCCCTTAGAAAGGAATTGGTTTTATTTACTTCATAATTACAAATTTAATTTTTCTTTTAACACTATTATTACCACTTCACTAATAAAAATAAAGGTTGGCAAACACTTCTTTCATCAGGCACAGAATCTTATCAAATATGTGTAATATGCAATAATGCCACATGTGTGTTCTACAGTAGAACTAACTGCTTTCCTACATCAGACACCTTTCAAAAGAGCCTGTGCTAGAGATGCAATTCATCACAGTTATCTCAGGTCACCACATGTTCCCCTGTGTCATTTCACAGGGGAACACGACATGACATGGTGTAATTAAAGGAATGCAGTGTTGTGGCTCCCATTAGAAGAAAAGGATGCATTTTCCAGATCAGTTCATAGGTCTCCACTCCAGCTGCCACATAGAAACTTGGAACTACTAGTGAGGAAAACTGGCCAATCTTGTGTGTTCAAATGCACAAGGTCTTTACATTTCTGCCCATTTGTATTAAAAACTAAGTCAACCACTGTCAGAGAGTGTTACAGACCTCCTCCTTCAAGCTGTGATCTTGTCAGATCTCATAAGCCAAACAAGATTGGGGCTGAGTTTGTACCTGGATAAGACACCCATTAGGAGGTAACTCTGGGCAGAGAGGAGTGAGCTAGTTTACCATCCCAGTTGAAATGCAATCCATGTTCTAGTCCCTTGGGCTGCAAGGCGAGTATCCCTAATTGTGCTTTCCTCCCCAAGTGGAGAGAAAATTTGTTTTGCGTTACTGGCTATGTTCCAGGTCAGCTAATTGCTTTAATTCCCTTGTGGCATTGATTGGAGGCTGCCTTCTTCATTTCTGATTCTTAGCTGGTGTGCCATGTGCAGTGTGCCTCCAAACAGCTGTTGCTCTCCACTCCAGCTGTGGGAGGATCTTTGTAGCGGACAGAGAGCACTGCACACATGCCACACTCCATCACATACAGGGAAGCCATAAAGTCTTGGAGCTCATCCCAGTGATGCGTGCCATTTCAGTGAAAAATTATTCTATATAATCATATAGATGCAAATACAGTTATATACTCCCACAGTCTAGACTTGTTAACTCACTACCATCTGTCTGAGATGAATTCTCCAAAGAAAACGAATGTGCTGAAGCAAAGCGTGGGTTGGAATTTGTGAAACTGGAAGCTCTTATATTTATATTTATTTATTTTTAGTTTATTAGGAAGACTCATTTAAATCAGTCATTACAATATTTACCCAGGTAAGTTTGTGGAATTTTATTTAATTATTATCTCTCTATTTTTTAATTAGGAAAAGGAATATTATTTCCCTACCTATAAAAATGACTTAATACATTCCAAGGAACTTAGAACATAAAAATGTTTGGCTTGAACACATGGAGAATGAACTGGAAATTCATTTGAATTGGTTTTCTTTTGGACAAACTTCTTTATTAATCCTTTTCTAACTCATTTATATCTTTTTTTCCCACTGTGCACATAAAATCTTTGAATTATAGAAAATTATCCACTCTGATTCTCTTCATTAATATATGCACTTTCTGCCAGGTGTGGTGGAGCATGCCTTTAATCCCAGCATTCAGGAGGCAAAGGTAGGAAGATCGCCATGAGTTCGAGGCCACCATGAGATTGCATAGTGAATTCCAGGTCAGCCTGGGCTAGAGTAAGACCCTACCTTGAAAAAACCAAAAAATGAACCCCCCCACTACATATATATATATATATATATATATATATATATATATATATATATGCACTTTATGACCCTACTAGTACCTCAGACACCTATGAACTAATTTGTTAATCTGCATATATTCTCCACTTTAATACCAGTCTTTGTCCCTGAACAAATAACATAGTTTAAGAGGAAACAAGGCCAGGCATGGTGGCACACACCTTTAATCCTGGCAGTTGGGAGGCAGAGGTAGGTGAATCACTGTGAGTTCCAGGCCACCCTGAGACTACATAGTGAATTCTAGGTTAGCTTGGGCTAGAGTTAGACCCTACCTCGAAAAAAAAAAAGGGGGCTGGAGAGATAGCTTAGTGGTTAAACGCTTGCTTGTGAAGCCTGAGGACCCCACTTTAAGGCTTGATTCCCCAGGACCCAAGTAAGCCAGACGTTGCAAGTTGGTGCATGCATCTGGAGTTTATTTGTGGTGGCTGGAGGCCCTGTCATGCCCATTCTCTCTGTATGTATCTGCCTCTTTCTCTCTCTGTCTGTTGCTCTCAAATAAATAAAAATAAAAAACAACAACAAAAAAATACAAAAAGAAAAGAAAAGAAAAGAAAAGAAAAGAAAAGAACAACAATAAACAAAATGTAAGAGGAAACACCTGGGATATAATCATTTCTAGTAAAGTGAGCCCTACTGTTGGCTTGTCTGTTCTGTGGTGCTGTAACCTGGTCTGGCAGAGCCAGTCGTATCTTTCAGGACTAGTACTCTAGTAATCTGACTCCATCAGCATCTATTTGTTCTAAATCTGCTTTCTCTAAAACCCAATCTCCACCCAACATTAAATTCCACATTTAGGGTCTCTTGGCTCTCATATCACAGGTACAATAGCTCTAGGGGTGCTGTCATCTGGATTTTTCAGTGTTGGGTTTCCATGTAGTAAAGCTGGCCTGGCTTGACTCCACTTGTTTTCCTTATATCAGAAAGACAATTTCTGATTTTGAAACCATTCTCTACAGTCACCACATGGCCAGAACTAACAGAGGACCTTTCTTGCAGCCCACACTGAAGAATATGGTAAAGGGAAAGAGGGAAGAAGCAATTCTGACAAAATTTTCTTAAGCATTCCCATGAGTAATTGGATTTTGAAGTCTCTTTGATCTAAAATGTAAAGAAGTTTGGTTTTTAATACAAATAAATTATTGCAAGCAGTCTCTTTAAATGACATTTTATGAGAATAAGAGACTTTTTGTCTGGATTAGAAGAGGCTCTTTGATAAAATTCTTACTTTTTGTACGAACTATGAGGCTCTACACAGGAAAAAATCCCATTTGGATGTTAGTGTTTATAAGGGGTCAGAAAGTTGATGGCTTCAGTGTTCTTGTGCTATATGGTACTTGTGACACTCTTTCTCTGAAACGGTTTCATTATGAGGCTAGCTAACTTTTCTGAAACACCGATTGTTGTCATTTGTATGTATAACATTATATTTTTCTCATCACAGTCTGCTGCAATAAACATTTTTTGTAGGAGGTGAAATTGAGTCCAAGATTTTAAATATGTGTGGAGAGGGGGGTCTGAATTTCACCCTAAGAATCTGATGTCCTTCCTCATTCAGATGGGTGCTCTGAATCTTGAAATTTTGCTCTGTGCAGATATGAACTGTAGGAGGTACTCTCCAAGTATTTAGACTAAGGCTTATTTGACAATGGCTGTGACAAAGTAGACAGAATGATGATCCAGAATTATGGATCCCTCACATGCCTCTCATCAGACTCCTTGCAAAGTTTAACTTGGTGGCCATATCATCTTTACTAATAAAGCACACCATCTGCATCAGGCTTCCTGACCAGAGTAGAATAAAGGCCATGCTCCTATCATGTTTTCTGAAACACAGGATGAAACTTTTTCAAAGTGATTTTGGATATTTGGGTTGCTTCTAATATTTGAAGATCATTAGTGTTGGAAATCACCAGGACTAATGAATACTTTATAGCGCTGTTTCTGTTTTATGGCAGGGATGTGGGGAGATGAGTAACATCAAGATGGAAAGCTCTGGAATGTCTGATTGTCACTGTCCTGATATCAGCTGACTATGATGCTATGTGTTCTATCATATTCATGATCCATGCTATAGACCTGATGAAAACTCCCTGAGCTTTCCAAAGACTAATACCAAGTCTCCAAATTCCCCATTACCTGACTTTATTTTCATTGGAACTCAAACATACATCTAGTTTTAGAATTAGTACAAAAATCTCCTCTCACTCTTTCTGGAATACTGAGTTTGGCAATGTCATTGTTCTAATCCTCAGCTTGAGCAGACAAACCTTGCCTGGCCACCTCCTCCATAACTTGTCAACTCTCTTGGTCTATTTTCTTCTGTGAATACCTTTAAGAACTAACATATACCAACTGTTCTCTCTTACTCTGAAATCATGTTTTCTATTGACTTAGCCTTACAGATTTGAGTTTCTGATGTGTTATTTTCCATTCTACTATATAGCAGTCATGTAGGTTTTGGTGATTCTCCATACATGTATAAGCTATAAGTAGTAATGCTTACAATCATGAAAAAAGCCTATCAATATGGAGCACATGACTATGCTCACCAAACTGCCCAGTAAGCACTTCTCTTAATGTTCATACCCATATGTTAATGCGACTATCACTTTTGGTTAGAGAAGCTTCTCTTTTCAGATGGTGGTGACCTTGGGATGACTCAGAAGCTCAGCACTGAAACATCTCTAACACACCTTCCAAGGCTCAGGGTCCATTGCGGAGGAGGTGGCAGAAAAAAATGTAAGAGCCAAAGGAAGGGTAGGACTCCTTAAAAGTTTTCCTCCAGATACAAAATGGCCTGGATATCTATGACCTTGCAGTGCCTGAAGCTACCTACACAAGACCATCATAACAGGAGATAAAGATGATGATATCAAAATTAAAAGAGAGACTGATTGAGAGGGGGCAGGGATATGATGGAGAGTGAAGTTTCAAAGGGGAAAGTGAGGGGAGGGAGGGAAGTACCATGGGATGTTGTCTACAATGAAGGAAGTTGTCAACAAAAAAAAAAAAAAAAAATGGAGCACTTGTAAGGCTACTCATATGATGTTTCTATATAAAAATTATACATTTCACATAGGGATATGTGTACTACTACTATGAAGAACAATAGTACAATGTAAAAAGAAAGACAATTTTTTAAAAGATTTTTATCACCAGCATACCAGTTTTTCCCAATATCTAATGTATATGCTTTACCCAATATTCAACATACATGTTTTGAAAAATATGGACATATTATACTCTCCATAAAATCTGTAAAAGACATCCCTGGCTTTTCTATTTCTATATCTTGGGTGTTTAGCCATTAACTACTAGAAAAGATAAATCCCTAGGATCTGAGAGAAAATATATATGTACATATTATCTTTTTTTTCTTTTTAAATTTCTATGTATTTAAAAGAAAGAAAAAAGAGGCATAGAGCAGAGACAATGAGAGGGAGAATGGGCATGCCAGGGCCTCCAGTCACTGCAAATGAACTTCAAAAACATGTTCCACCTTGTGCATGTGGCTCACGTGTGTCCTGGGAAATCAAATTTGGGTCCTTTGGCTTTGTATGCATGGGCCTTAACTGCTAAGCCATCTCCACAGCCCTATAATCTATAGATATATACTTTTGTTTCTATCAGACTATTTAATCACTCTCCAGCAAGCTCTTCTATTCACATGTCCACTTGATATACATTAATTATTTTAACTGGCATCTTTGTTAAGTGAAATTGTTTTACATAACTGGACTTTAAATAGCTTCCACCATATTCATCAGATATCTCTTTGGAAATCATGGTGGCCACATTTACAAAGAAAGCCAGAAGTTACCCAAGATACAGGAAGCAGCCCTCTCTAGCAACAAAGGAATTTCACCGTTAGTAGAGAGACACAGTTCATGATTTATTTATTTATTTGTGACAGCATACCTTGCAAAAGGCATGGCTTTCTTTTAAGTGTGAAGGATTGCTTTTTGTACTGTTCTTTCTCAGCTGTCTGAGAAGGAAGCAGAGGAGACATACCAGTTATAAAAGGCAATGCAGAAAGAATAACTAAAATGAATAAAAGGTCATTGTCTGCATCTCCTCTCACCCTTCCATGCACACACATTCACACATATGCACGCATGCGCACACACACACACACACACACACACACACACACAAGGGAATTGACATTTAAGATTATTTTAAAACAGTTGATCCAAAGCGGATGGGTATGCTATGACTGTATGTAAAATAGTTATTTGATAAGTTCTAAATATCTACTTGAATATGAAGATTCACTGCCAAATAGGTGGAGAAAGCCACTATGAAATATATACAGGGGATTTGAGCTCATTTTATTGTTATGCTATTCCTAGTAAAATGCAAACAAAGGAAGCCTTCATTTCAACCAGAAGTCAATTGCATGGTTGTGACAGGTAACCCCATAATTTCACTGGATTCCATGTGCAAAACTTCATTTCTCACTCATGTTATATATGCACCTCTGTTTAGCAGGGAGACCTGTAATATGTAGATATGTTTTAAGGATGTATGAGGATGCCACTGTTTGTAGCACTGTAACAGCTATTATGGTGACAATAGTTGGCAACTTGAATATAGATTTTTTTGTTGGGGTTTGTGTGTGTTGTGTGTGTGTGCATGTACATGTGTATAGATAGACCGTGGGTAAGCACAAAGTACTGTACAAGTGTAGAGGTGAGAGAATAACTTCTACAATGCAGTCCTTGCCTTCCAACTGGTTTAATGCAGAGTCTCTTGTTCACTGCTCTGCTCACTAGTTTACATGCTCATCAAGCTTCTGGGAAGTTGTGTCTTTGTCTTACATATCACTGTAGGTGTATTGGGATTATAGATGCCCACCACAGCCTCTGGCTTTTTACATGTTATATAGTAATCCATACAAAAGTTCTTGTGTTTTTTACAGCAAACACTATCCCTTTAGCCAGAAGTCATATATTGTAACACATACACCTATGAATCACTTTTCTCTCCTGTTGACATTTGAGAAGTCCCTATAAGACACAAACTCTCATCAAAAGGCAGGTTTGAAGGAACATACATTCTTGACACAGTCCTGGGGTATTGACAATTCCATACATGTTAAACTGAATGACTTAATGTCATGAATCATCTTTCAGATATGAAATAGCCACTTACATTTACAGTTTATTCCTCTGTGTCTTTCCTATATAACAAAAGTCATCCTAAAGTCCCTTCCTATCAAGATAAAAGTCCAAGGCCTCATGAAGATGCGTAATAGTCTGATATTAGGTTAGGACATGATTCTACTTGTTCCTGACACCACAAAATTAAAAAAAAAAATCACATTGTGTGGGCATCCTATTGACTCTTTAGAGTCCCAACCACCCAAATCAATGAGGGTGTCACTTTTCCTTGTTAAAACAATTCTCCTGTCAAGCTGGTTATTTCACTGTTCTTAATTAACAATTGAATTCAATGGGCTAATCAGCAATCTACTCAGTTATGTGACAATTAACTATTATGACTTTTAGGAAGATTCATTAAAATAAAGAATGAGAAAAGCAGTCTATTTTGACCAAACTGCTTTGGAGACAGGATCTGAATATTTCTGTAGTTTCTCTTCAGGGCATCTTTTACTCCAATAGCATTTTCATTTCATTTTTGTTTTCCCCATATATTATTTGACAATGTGTGTAGGGGCTAGAGGGTAGGTAAGATGAATGAAAAATTAATTGAATCATTTTGAACCATATTCCAGTTGGTAGTCTGAGTTTTAGAATTTTAGAGTAATATCTAGAATCACTTGCTATGATTGTTTTGCAGCATTTGATCACCCTCCTACTTCTTTCTATTTTCTCCACTGCATCTTATGGTCTCAGAGTTTATCTTCACTTATTTTTTTCAGTATTTCTATACCGTAAATGGGAAATTTAAAAGTGAAATAGATCCTAAGACTTTCTCATTGATGAAGTCTCACACTATTTTTTCAAAGCATTATTTAAAAGAAAAATTTTCCATATTAGTCAACAAAAAACATTCTTGAAGTAACAAGAAGCCGATTGCTGACTCAAACTTACATTATATTATACAGAAACATATATCAACTATTAATCTATATCAATTCACCTCCAAAATTCAGTACCCTCAAGCAATAGTAACCTATTTTTCATTCTGGGTTTGTGAGATACTTAGGCTCAGAGGCACAGCATCACTTTAAGCTGCATACATAGTTGAGTTTGGCTTCCTGCTGGGGGTTCTAATGTGTATGCTCCATATATATAAATTATGAAGCCCAGGCCAAAAGTATAAGTAGCACTTTTCATGTAGATGAAAAAGAATAAGCAGACACACCTCGTGGTACAAAGTCTTTGTAAGCCACTGTTTACATCACACTTGTTAATGTCCCAGTGACAAAGCCAATCATGATGATGAAAGCCATATCAATTAAGAAGAGAAACACACCCCTGCCATGGAAGTGTTAGAAGGGCAATAAGTAGTTTGGAAGACTAGTATGATCTTCCAAAAAGAACATTTTACGGGTTCATGTCATATGGGGGCCCAGGAAAGTACGTCAGACTGGGTGCACAGCAAGATCCAGCCCAAGTGTTGCCTTGCTCCTGCTCTTGTTTGTCCATGTCCCACCCCTGACCCTCAGTGCATTGACTCTTGTCTTTGGTAGGATTCCTAATACGACTAAAAATACAGCCTATAGCTATTGTCTATGCACTGATATCCAAGCAGAAAGGAGAAATTTCCACTCCCTAGAAATGACATATTAAGCTCCAGCAAGATTCTGATTGCTTTAGCTGAAGGACAATACTTAGTCCCTGTCAATCACTGAGATCAGAGGAAAGGTATATTGCATATGCAAACATAGATTATCACATGTAATGAGTGAGTGGTAGTTCAGTTATGATAGTTTCAGTTTAGTCAACTACAGTTAGAGTGAGGTAATATCTGAAAACCTACTCAAAAACCTCTGGCTGGGATGAGCACAGAACCTGGGATGGAGGAGCTATTACTGTTGTGTATATGTTGTGCTCATCAAATTACTTTAGAACTATTTATGTTAATGCTCAGATGGGTGTTGCTCTCACTTTTGGTCATAGAAGCTTCTCTGTGCAGATGACAATGACTACTACTCAAAACACATCAAGTACTGAGAATAAGTGACATTTGTGTGCTGGAATCCAGGTAAGGCATCTTTATCATGCCTTCCAAGGCTCAAGGAAGATTCCAAAAGTTATGCTGGAAGGATGTAAGAGCCACAGGATAAGAAAGAATGCTTTGGAACACTGTCTTCCAGACATGAAGTGGCCACAGCATTCATCCCCTCACTGAGGCTGTCCTTGCTGACATAAGATCTCAGCAATATTGAACCCACCAACATGTAATCATGGGTAATGGTGGAGGACAAAAAAATTAAATATAAAAGGGGACTAGTTAGAAAGTAGGGGTTCAGGATGGAAGAGGGAGACAAAAGAAGGTAACGGGAGGGGTTTATGATCCAAATAATGTGTATACATCTATGAAAACTACCAATAGGGCCTGGAGAGATAGCTTAGCAGTTAAGCGCTTGCCTATGAAGTTTAAGGATCCGGCCCCGGTTCAAGGTTCAATTCCCCAGGACCCACGTAAGCCAGATGCACAAGGTGGTACATGCATCTGGAATTCGTTTGCAGTGGCTGGAGGTCTGGGGTGCCCCTTCTCTCTCTATCTATCTGCCTCTTACTCTCTCTGTCTGTCACTCCCAAATAAATAAATAAACAACAACAAAAACTGCTAATAAAATGTTGAAAAACAGTAAACTTGGACTTTTGTTATAACTCAAAGAAATCAATGATGCACAAGCAAACAATAGACACACATTACATAAAATGCATCATTATTCAAATTGCACAAACGTGTAATGGAACTTAGTAGAATTTACCCATAGGTAAATATTTGAATTTATCTTTGATTGATTTTTGTAGAAGAGACCCATCTTCTGGCTTTCTAGAAGTTAAAGTTACCTTTTCACTTAGGTACTCATAAAAACTAATTATTTCTAGTTTCATTTTAGACATTCAAAGGGAAAAAAAAAGTGGTTGTCACAATATTGCCCTAAAGTCTTCAAATCTCAAGGGATCTTAGATATCACATAATGTAGTACTTTTGTTTAGTGAGACGAAAAGGTAGACACATATCTAAAAGTTGACTAATGGTAAACAGTTAATATTGACAAGGTCCATTCAGAGAAGATCATGTAAATTATGATAAAGGAGCAATATGCTAATGATTTAAATTTGGATTCAAGCAGACTGTTTGCATGAATACACGAAATTAATAAAATAGGTTGATGGGTGTCCCATAGTCCAGAAAGCTACTGAGAAGTTAACATGTGTACCTCCTACTGATGCCCAGTGTGGTAGCCAGTCCTTATTTCTCAGCCTCTCCAGGTACCATCAGGAATATACAGGACTCAATGTTTGTGTGTGGTTGTTCATTAACAAAACTAACATAAACCTTCCACTTTCAGATTTTGCAATATTAGATGTATGAAAGATGTACAAAAGATAGGATACAGGGGGTAACAATGATTTCACACACAAAATGTTTGTTTATGACTCACAAAAATATAATAGGCCCTTTCTGGGGGTGTTTGGAGGTCCTCTGGATAACACCACACATGTACGGTATGCATACATATGACTACTCATAAAACTAAGAGTGAAAACAAAGATGTTTAGTATGATAAGCATGTTAGCTGAATTGTGTTCTGTTCTTTCTCACGTTGGCCAGAGCCAATTTACGCAGATCTTCATTTTGTTCTCATGCTCCATTTCCAGTAAATGTCTTTTCAGTTCAGATAAAGCTTCTCTCAGCCAGACTTTACTTCTGTCTTGCACTGGCATAATTACAGAAAATTGCACTGTGTGCTCAATTTTTGCAAATTGAGCTAATGCAAAACTATGTAAATTATTTACCAAAAAGGAGCAAAATCAAACAAGGAAATGGGCTTGCACTGCACATTGAAGGGAGCAGAGTGGCACAGTTGGCTCCTTGGTTACAGAGCTGACTTGATTCACTCAGCCTAGGGCTGCACACTAAGGCCTGGCTTGGTTCTGGTGAGCATTAGAAGGTCCTGCCTGTCCTACTGTCAAAAGTTATGGTCATTTTTCCCCCAACATTTGAGTTATCTGGAAAATTCAAAGAGGTCAATATTTTGCAGTCTGGTTCAAGCAAAGTGCTCTATCTTATTCTGTCTCTGCAACCCTTTCTTTCTTTTCCCTTTATGTTGCCTTTCTCTCCTTTCCTTTACCACCTTTTCTTCAAGAATTTTCCATCCTGCTGCAACAACAAAACATCAAATGAAGTTAGTTCATGTTGTTGCTTTCTGTCATGTCAATATTCTGTATTAGAAGTATGATCAGGAATGATGCTGATATACTAAGCTCTTCCTTATTCTATTCGAAATACTCTCCTTGCATTCATGGAGTTAGAACAAAGTATGAGGAGAGACCTTGTGGCTGAGAAATTTGTATTCATTTGTAAATTCCAGCTTATACACCTCTCATCTGCACACCATCTACATCAGAACTTCCTTTGTTCTACTGCTGCCATAAGTTTTTGATGACTGCTTACTTCTATCCACACCTAACTCTCCTAAGGAAACAGAGATGTAATCAAGAAAGGGAGTTTGGGTTCAAGACTGAAGGTAGAAGTTTTACCTATTTATATGTCTTTGGCCATAGATTTCACGATTTTCTTGGTTCTGGGATGATTAACTCATTAAAAAAAAAAATTTCAATGCAGGTTAATTGCATTTACCCTAGCTTTAGAATTCTTCTACATGCCTTATGAAGAAAAATAAATATAAGAGAGAGAACCCCAAGCCATATTAGTAAAAGCATGCAATAATAATAGAACAAATCTAAATTACAAGTGGCCTAAGGGTTCAGAAAAGGAATGGATTTGTATAAATTCATGAATTCTAGTAATTAAAAAGGTACAATCCTGCATTAGTTATTCAGCATGTCCTCTGTAGAGCATATGAGAGTAAGACAAACATTGTCCTTCAACAGGAATATGTGGGAGAAATGAGGCTTGAATTGGATTTTGAATAACAGGTATATTTAACAATCTCACTCAAGGCTGGAGTATTACTACTGTTAGAGACAAGAGTATGATAACAGAAACTGCCATGTGAGGGAACTTTTCAGGAATGAAAGGCAAAAAAATATATATAGAGAGAGAAATTTAATTCTTTATATATATGGGTCACAGACATGAAATTCATACATGCATGTAATTACGTACATATACTTATGCATGTGGTTGGGTCTGTAAGATGTGTAAAATTTACCTTATTAATAGGTGTGCTAGAGAATTGATTTTACCAAGTTCTATGTAATTCTAATACTTTCTTCAGTGTCTTCTTTATTATAATTTGTATTACAGCTACAGCATAAAGTGTGTTAACTTTTACCTTTTATTTGGACTTTATGAGGTCTACCACGTGAACATGATATAGCTTTAGGCCTCTTGGTTTGCTTTTGAGGTAGCAATTGCTTTCTTTACTTTTCTTCTGTTTATCAGAATTTTGGAAATAAAAATAGAGAAAGCATCCGCTTTTATGCCATTTAAAACATGTAAAGGAACTGGAACTTTGATCTAATATAGTCAGTCTCAGAAGCACATTCTAAAAAAAATGGTAAAAGTGCAATTTCTATTCAACCTGAAAGCCTTGGGGAAGGTGATTCATCTCTTGTACTTTGGAATTAACCAGTTGAACTATGGCATTCATACCTTGTAAACTAAGACTGTTAACCATCCAAGTACATGATCAAAACTATTTAAAAATTAAGAAAATTTGGGGATGCTTTGTGGTTATGAGGCTTGTCTGCAAAGCCTGATGACCGAGGTTTGATTCCCCAGTACTCATGTAAAGCCAGATGTACAAAGTGGCACATGCATCTGGAGTTTGTTTGCATTGGCTAGAGATCCTGGTGTGCCCATTTTCTCTCTCTTTCTTTCTGTCTCTCTTTACTAATAAATACATAAAGTATTTTTAAAAATTAAGAAAATCTTCATTTTGAAAAAAAAAATAACTATAAATTTCTGGCCTATTCCTACCTTAATACCATTTTGCTTTAGAGATAATCTGTTTGTTTTTGTTATTTTCTGCTTCATTGGATCTGTTTTTATATTACTGATCTTTCATTATGCATACTCTCTGTACTTTTTTTTTAAACGCTGCTTTTTCTCACAGTGTGCTTTCACTCATTCCTTATCATCTCCCTGAAGTAGTTTCCCCAAACTATTACAACTTCAATTTTAGTGTCAAGGGGATAACTAGCACATCTTGTAGATTTTCATAATCTAGTAATCGACTCTCTGCATCCCACTCCTGTGACCTTCTGGATCTAGGGCCAACTACAAAATTTCTCACTCAGTTCTAGCATTTTTTGTTATTGTTTTTCATTTTTTTTATGAAGGGATGTGCCACACTTTGAGGACCCTGAGTTCATAATCTTAGGATGTATATTTAATACAAGATACAAGATTCCCAAGATACCGTTCCTAGATCTCCTCCCTCTGCATTGCTTGCCTTCTGTTGTTTTGTAGCTGAAATTATTCAATTCCTTCCCCTAGCCTCCTCTATATTAAGCCTGGTCTTCATCATCTGCTGTGGATTTTGAGAAACTACCTTACTTCTGTCATGTACTCATTACCCCTCTTCTACCAATGCCCTTTGCTGGAATTACATTCTCTTTGTTGGGACAAAACACCCAACTAAAAGCAGCTGATAGGAAGAAAGGGTTTATTTCTGCTTAAAGTCTCAAGGGGAAGCTTCATGATAGCAAGGGAAAGCATGGCACAAGCAGAGGAGAGGCTGGACATCATGACTGTCTGTCACAGCAGGTGGAGACAGACACAGAAGAATGAGCCAAACTCTGGTAAGGAGGAGATAGTTACAGTACCCCTGAGCCAACCCCCAGTAACATACCTCTTCCAAGATTCCTCCTCTCAAATTTCCACCAGTTGGGGAACAGGCATTCAGAACACATGATTTTATGGAGGATATATAAATCAATCCACCATACCACTATAGCTGACAATTACCTATAACACAATACCATGCCCTACTACCTGTCAATGATGATATATAACATCCAAGTGGCTTTGTCTGTTATTTATTTATTTTTATATGTCTATTTATTTATTTTATTAGAAAGTGAGAAAACAGCAGATAGAAAAAGAAGCAGATAGAGAGAGAAAGAGGCAGCTAGAGAGAGAGAGAGAGAGAAAGAGAGAGAGAGGAGAGAATGGGAGTGCCAAGGCTTCTAGCCACTGTAAACACACTCCAGATGCATATACTACCTAATGCATCTGACTTCATGTGGGTACTGGGGAATCAAACCTGGTCCTTAGGCTTTGTAGGAAAGTGCCTTAACTGCTGAGCTATCTCTCCAACCCTGTTAGAATGCTTAGAATTGAACTGAGTCATACCCAGGGTAAATTTATTGAAAATAGTTTCACACATTATTCAATCTCATATTTAGCTTTATTTTAACTTCCCTAATTTTACTTTTCTATTTGAATGTTCTCTACATCTTTTTGTTTTTAGTATGTTCATTCATGCTTCCTGCACTTTTTTGTATTCTTATAGATTAGTTATTTAATGAACTAATAAATCGTGTTTCCCCTTTTGTGTTTTGTTAGTTTATGTTCTGAAATAAAAGGTTTCTATGGGTTAAAAACTGTGCAAATAAGCAATTAACTTTCTCTACTACATGAGGAGCCAATATGTATTGTGGGTGCTTAAGAAGAAAAGACATTACCTACAACATCCTCACGATGGTCTATAGAACTCTCTTGTTTACTCTTCCAAACATATGTCAGCATTTGTGTTCTGGCAAACACACCATGAAAACATTGATCTGTTCCATCCTACCACAGCCCCAGATACATAATAATCATAATCTGCTATGTAAAGCTCACACTGATGGACTGGAAGTTTCTGTGAACAGAGATGGCATTGCCCATTCTAGACACTCCATGGTGAGAACACTGTATCTAGGTGGCATGGTCGGCTTCCTATGCAAAGTCCTAACTAAGCATCATGACCTCATATTCCCTTTTTAAAGAGCAGGTTTTGAATGTCCTGTCATTCATAGGCTATTAATTACATATTTCTACCTCCCTCAAGAATCTTCAAAAATTTGATAGTAAAAATCAGTCTTTTTCATTGAACAAATCTTATTACTTCCCCAAGACAAACTTTGTTCTGCCTATACAACTACCTATAAGTCATGTTTGCTCTTGGCTTTATGCTGTGAGATGCATGTGTGCTGGTTAATGTTTTATTACATTGATAGTAATAGATATTAAGATCTATAATGCCATGTCTAAGCTAAGGTCAGATATATATTTTTCCCATAATGAAATGCTAGAATGAGAATGATTTTCAGTCAAATTTAATCAATTCATGATAGTTTGGGGGATTTAAGAATCAGCCTTTGCCAGTGCTTGAAAATTTAGATGAAAACATCGCCCAAATCATTGAGAAGGGATGGACAGCAGTCCTCTTCACATGTGATATGATATGACCAATGTGAGGAAGGGATGCCTGTAGTTCCTAACATATCTCCTGTTGTTATTCATAGTTCTGTGTGCCTTTTATTCAGATATCTGTTTCCTGATACTAATTCCAGTATAAGGTCATCATAGACACAGGATACACAGTTTGGAGGATGAAACTTTATCTGTGATACATGGGCATTTCAAACTGAAAGCTACTTCCTGATTCCACCTTCATTATTTATTCTTATTAATTCAGCAATCTCACTCCTACTGGAAGGGCCAGTTTCAGGAAGATACCTAACAATACTTTCTTTCAGTTGAGATATCTCTTACCTCCAGGTTTACTTAGCCAACTTCTTGCTGGGCATGGCTTCCTAAATGTTTCTAAGGCATTCTAAACCCAATATGCATAAAAACAAATTTGACAACAAAAATCATTTTATATGACTTCTTCTCTCTGTAAATGGTCCCATCATACAATCCTATTTATATAACCTGGGACATAGAAGTTACTCTGATATTATAGTTAAATATTTGAGTCTAAAATTTGCCCACATCTCCATATAAACTTCCACTTACCCAATTTATTTTTCTTCCTATTTCCAATACCTTTTCCTAAGCTCTAATATTTTCTTTTACATCAGCCATCTTATTGGCCTACCTTGATATTTTCCCTATTTGCACTTATTTCCATATTTGACCAACATTATACGCAAATGAAAATTTGAGTGATATTCTTAGCATAAAATTATTCAAATTAATGTTGCTCTTAAACTCTACATGGCATTTAACTTGGCCTTCAAGAACTTATATGAACTACCTGCCTCCTTAGCATCATGGCATAGTGTAATTTGCACTTCCTCTTTCTGCCTCAATTACTGCTCACCCTTCCTTTGCATCTCAATGGAAACACTTGCTTTGGTGGTATGCTGATATGAGTAAATATGGCATGCTTTCCCAACTATCAGCCATGGGTCTCAAAATGCCTCAGTGACCATTTCTTTGTGAAGTTCTCCTTAGGATTTTTAAATTCAGAAAAAAAAAAAATCTCTACCATTCACAGAAGAATGTACTTCAAATTCAGGACATTGACTCTTACATTTTTCCACTGGGTCTGGTGCTTGATAATGTTTTCCTCTTATCAGAATAAGCACTCAGTAAGATCAGGGCCAATATTTTCATTTGTCCAGCATTGTATTTTCAGTACCTCAACTGTACTTGACCCATATTAATCATTCAATGAGGATATGTTAGATGAATACATGTGTCAATCCACAAATCAAAAGGTATAATGCATCAAAGATTAATATGAGTATCTTATCTTTTGGTCCTCATCAGAAAGAGGGTAGAGAGCAGTGAAAACATGGATGATACTAGTATAGAAAAGTAATTGTTGGGTTTCTGTTTCATTACGTTTCAAAAGACTGGCTTATTCCAATGAGGATATTCCTGATTGCCAAGGATGGTATGTAGTCAAGGGGCTTGGACTGTTTTGAAGCAGTGTTATGAAAACTTAGAGTGGGGAATAATATGGGGAAGAAATACAGCTGGCCAGAGCCAGTTGGCAGTAATGAGGTTAGGAGTGATTGCCAACTACTGCACTTTTCAGTGAGACAAGAATGTGATCAAAACGATTAAAACCTCAGGGATCACACATCAAGTCAGTACACTTGCCAGCCAGCAATCAAATCTTCATCCAATGTACCAGAAAATCACTGGCAGGAAACCAAAGCCAATTTGTATTTGGTTATGAAGTGTCTTAGCTGTTAGCAACTTTAGGAGCACGATGCTTCATCTGTCGACTGTCCCAGAAAGGTTCATGAAGAGTCTGAACAAAGGCCTCTTTCAAACTGAGTAAGTACTGCATAGCAGAGATGACATGGATTTTCTTGGCACACCTTGGTATTAGGAACTAAATGATGTTCTATGGAGTGTGTGCATGTTGAGAGAGGTACATTAAGGCCCTCATCTTCAAAGGGCTATGTTGTTCAGCATTCAAATGTCTAAGCTTCCCTTGCAACCGGAAATTAAATAATGAGCTTGCTAAGTGCTTGAAGTCTACGATGCATTGTAGATGGTTTCATACCTTACTTAACGATCAGGATAAATCCATAGGACAGATACTACTATCTCCTCTGAGAAGATAAGCAAGCAGTGGCATGAGAGGTGACAAAGCTTCTCTGGGATGAGAATTGGGTGCAGTCTGTGCTACAGTAAAGGCAGTGTATAAATCAGGGCAGGATTCAGCCTCCAACCTCTTTGCCATCTGAAAGCATAAGCTATGCTGTACATTTGCTTGAACCCTTGAGGGGCATAATCTTAAAACAGTGTCTTGACATATCATGTGATGCTTTATATTTTCAAATTAATTCTGTGGCATGCCCAGAGAAAAGAAGTAGACTAAGCATTTGAGTCATGTAGGATTTATCTACACTGATTTCCATAAATGCAAGTGAAACAGATGCTGACACCTTAGGTACTGATGTTACAGTGCTATTGGTGGAGGCCTGGCTGGAATTACACAGTTACCTCATTTGGCCTTTTGACTTGGCAGCCATGCATGAACCCTGAGTTTGTCTTCAAAGAAGAAAGCAAAAGAAAGGTCACTGATAACAATTATCAACCCTGGGAGCAGGGGTGATTCTTCTTAGACACTTTTTGATTTGGAGAAAAGGCAACAATATATGCTGACATGTTCACAAAATCACAGTTATCCTGAGATTAGAGTCGTAGCTACCATTATTACATAAGTAGTATATGATGGCAATATGCACATTAAGGAATGGTAATAGTGAAATGAATCCTGGTAAGAAAAAATGATTCTAGATACAAGATGCATACATGTTTGGAAACACTATATAAAATTACTGTTATTTTGTGCACTGTGCCACAAGGCTTGGGTTCCAGGAGTCTGTATCACTTTGTGCCTCTGGTCTCTGCATGTAGGATTCTCAGTGACAACTGACTGGAAGAGATTAGGAAATAATTCACACTGGGCTGGGCTCCTCCTCCTTTGTCTTCTCCTCTACTTAGTCCACCTCCACCCTTTCCTCTTCCTCCACCATCTTTGCTTCCTCCTCTTCCTCTATTGCCTCCTCTTTATGATAAGCCTCCTCCTCTTCCTCCATTGGTTCTTCATACCCTAACTCCTCTTCCTCCCCACCTACTTTTATTCAACTTCTTCATTCTCTATCTCCTCTTGCTACATTACATAATTTAATATTTTTTGTTAATTTTGTATCTTCTGGACTTCATGAAGTAAAGCATTCCTTGTCATCTCCTATAATCTTCATACACAGAGAACTCCTATTTATTTCTCTCCATTGATGGCATTCTAATTTTATATGTCATCTATACTTGAAATCTTGGAAAATAAATGACATTGAGTAAGTAAAATTTATACTTCAAGGATTTGTGTATGAATCAAAGGTGTGCCCTTTATTATTAACATCTTTAATGACAACTTCCTTACATATGCACAATGCACCCTGATCATAACCTCCTCTCACAACCTTTCTTTGTTACCCCTCCCCTAAACCTCTCACTGAACCTCTTTTTCTTTTCAACTACTCCTGTTTTGATGTAATTTCTTCTTTGTAGATATATTTTACAGGTTTTGTACAGCCACTGTAAGGTCATAAAACAATCATGGCTTTCATTCTGGAAAGAAGTGTTCCAAAGTACTCCTCGTCATCCTTTGGCTCTTACAGTCTTTCACCCTTGTCTTATTCAATGTTCCCTGAGGAAAGACTTATTCTTTTCCATCACTGAAGCATTTACTTTAGTTGCCCCATCCCCTGAGTGCTGTACAGCTCACAATGCTATTTTTTTTTTCTTTGAGAAGTGTAAGCAATACTTATTGGTGATACTGATTCCCATGTAACGATAACTGATGACCGCATGAATTCTTACCTGGTGTGTGTGTGTGTGCACTTTATACATTCATTTGTAGTTTCAATTTTATTTTCATATACATTAAAAGAGCATCAGACATCTGGTATGAGACAGAAAGGGATTGCTTGTGCAGAGGATAGAAGAATATCTTTGACATAACACAGTGGAAATAGGCACATGTCCTATACAATTCATTGTAGGTCATCTTCCTGGAGAAGGAAGCAGATGAGACAGATAGGCTTTCACTATGCACTTGTCTTTAAACCTCTGATGCCATTCATGATGCCCTTTCCATGTGGTGGGCTCCCTTGGCATCTGAGGAAATATCACTGGTATCAGCTTGCCATATAGGCATCTCCAGGCAGGGCATCTGCTGTGTGTTGTGGAAGAAATGAGAAAGGGGCTGGAGAGATGGCTTAGCAGTTAAGGTGCATGCCTGTGAAGCCTAAGGACCCTGGTTCAATTCTCCAGGTCCCACATAAGCCAGATGCACAAGGGGGCCCATGTGTCTGGAGTTCGTTTGCAGTGGCTAGAGGCCCTGGCACACCCATTCTCACTCTTTTTGTCAGTCTCTCCTTCTCTCTGACTCAATAAATAAATAAATAAATAAATAAATAAATAAATAAATAAATAAATAAATAAATATCTTTAAAAAAAGAAAAAGAAATGAGAAAGGTTCAGCATCATCCATTAATGTGTGCACAGACATTGAACTCCACCACAATATCTGTAGGAAGAAGCATGTCCATTCCATTATCAATGTGACAGAGAGCAAGGCTATCTTGTGATTCCAGAAAGGTCACAGTGAACTGGTCATCATCTGTACACCCTCAAGGTGTGATGATAATAATGAGGGAAAGGCTTTTTCAAAGATGGATGTTACATTCTGACAAAATGAACATTTAAAAAGAACACATTACCTATGAGACATCCCTGTTTCTATTACTGTCTTACAAATTGCTTGTTGTCAGTGTACTTATATATAAATGTGTTTTCCTTTCAAAAATTATGCTCTTCTCTAAGATTCTTCCTGTATCCCATACTGCAATGTTGAAGGAGATGCTTGTTGCTAGGGGAGAGATTATGATGTCACAAGCAGAAGATAATTATTTCATTATGTGATTAAACAAAAGGGAAGGGAAAACAGGTGCTTACATGTGATTCTGCAGATACACAACTATCAAATTTTTTGGTAATCTTGGAAATAATATTAATCATCAAGAAACTTCTAGACTGTGTGGGTGGTTAGGATATGCTGTGCAACTGCACTAGAATTCATGTTTTTAATATTATGCTTAAAATAGAAGAAATATACTGTGAAACATGATCTACATGACTGAAAATAAGAATCTGACAACTGCCACTACCCTTTGGAGAAACACTTAATTAAGAAAATCTCTGTGATATGAGCTTGTTCCTACTACCAATTTCTTTCTTTCTTTACTTCTTTCTTTCTTTCTTTCTTTCTTTCTTTCTTTCTTTCTTTCTTTCTTTCATACACAGTTCCTACTTATATTAAAAGTAAAATTAAAAAAAAAAGAAAGATCTTTTGAATTCCTTAATAACTTCTGTTGCATCCTACTTAGGCGATAAGGAATAAGTCTGAAAGCTGAGAGATTATTTTTTGCCCTCCCCTCCACTTCACCCTATATTGTTTTCTATTTTCTTCATTTGAACATAGGGAATATTCATTGGAAAGATGGCCACATGGTTAAGAACATTTCCAATGAAAGCCCAAGGGCCTAAGAAGACATGAGAGACTGCTCAAGTTTGTTCCCCAGGACCCATATAATCCATTAGGTGTGGCTATGCCCATGTGTAACACCAGTCCTGTGGGGAGCAGTGACTGATGAATCCCAGGATTAGAGGAAGAGAGGGGAACAACAATATCTGAGATCAGTGGGGACTCTGGCCCAAGTAAGAGTGGGTAGGAAGTTTATGGAGGGCCACTGCTATTCCCCTCTAGCTACTCCGCGTGAGGGAAGAATGTACAGGAAACCACATGGGCACACACACACACACACACACACACACTGCAACACACACACACATAAGCATAGTACCACATTACATACCCCCATGAACAAAAATAGGATATATACTCTGAATTATATCTAGTATGAGATATTCCAGAGCCTGTGGTTTAAGATAGGCCCATGTGTTCTGTGCACACTGCAGCTAAGAGTAAATTTATATTAACAAAAACAAGTTAGTGGTTCATCTGACAATTAGATTGTATCTTGTGTGGAAGATCTCACCCTAAAAGAAATTGTCAGTGTTTCACCCTAATTCTAGCTTTTCAGGAGAACCAATTTTACCCTACTTTATCCTGACCAAGTAGAGACGTGCAACACAACAGGAATCCCACTGCTCATTCCCTTGACTTCTGTTTCTAAACCCTAGGCATCTTTGGTTTTGAAGTGCCTCCCATCCCTATAACCTGATGACCTTGTAAATGAAATAATTTTACAATTGTTAAGATAATTGCCAAAAGGAATATGTTTTTATTTATTTACTTTTATTCTTCGTAAAGGAATGTTTTCTGAGACATAGTCTTACCCTAGCCCAGACCAACCTGGAAGTTAATCAGTAGTCCAGGTTGACCTCAAACTCATGGTGATCCTCCTACTTCAGTCTCTTGAGTGCTTGGATGATAGGTATAAGCCAACATTCCCAGCTCATTTTTGACACCGTGGACTAATTTCTTCTTTTTTTTTCCTTTATTTCTTCTTTGGACATTTAGTGTACCATCTTTCATTTTCCCTTTCGCACTGTCTTAATATATTATCTTGCTATTTTCTTAGAAATAATAATCAAAATATTCAGGACCCTTTTTGTGTTCTTACAATACACATTACCTAGATAATGGCATTTACACGTTGCTTGTTCCAACCAAGGTCTATCGGATCAAATCACATGGATCGTCCATCAGTATCCTAAACTCAGATATCTTCACCAAACTCTGACTTTATACTATCAATACTACTTTAATATCACATGCATAGCTGTTATGCACTTTTAGTTCAACAATACTTTACTAACTGATGGGATTGGGAAAGGCTCAGTGAGTAAAGTGTAATTTTCTAAAACAGAATTTCTCCCATGAGTATATCCACTACTTAGCATCTTCACACTGACATCCAGCCTGAGGATCTGGTTCTGTTTTCTCCTGATGATTCACCTTTCATGTGTACTGTCTGCTTCCATCACTCCACTTTCTCAATTTTATCTCTTACCCACTTTTGGATGCATCTTTCCTCTCAGTGTGCAACTTTGTTTGATCTTCCTTTCCCTGTTCTGCGATTATTTCATCTAAATGTTGAAATGTGCTGTTAAATTCTTCCATTATGACCTTTCAAAAGCCCACCAGGCTGCTCATGACATTCAAGGGCATTGTGAATTTTCCATCATTACTCCTAACCAAGTCTTATACCAGTTAAGTCAGAAAACAACCAACTTCTAGGGTTATTTCAGAGCAGCAAAGAAGAATCACATTTTGAAGTGAGCTTGTTTTTATTTTTATTTTTTAACTTGGCTTATTTTAGGTGGAGATGAACTTAATGTTATTGTATAGCATAGAGTTTTGTTCTCAGGCATAATTCCATGGTAAAGAATGTGTTGTGTATGGCACAATGCAGGTCTGGCCCTAGCCAGACTGCATGGCAGAAGAAACCAGGAAGTGGCTTCTATGAACATGGCGTCTTGCGCAGGCCTGGTGTGACAACAGCTGCAGTCCCATGCTGGCGAGAAACCTGCTACAAGATGATCTGTCTGGAGACAGGCTGTCATTGGTCACAAAAAGGGGACCACCCCATACAACGAATGGCCAGCCAAGCCCCTTTAAAACCCCCTACACTTTTTTGAATAAACGAGTTTGCTGCAGCTCGCCCTCTGCCTGCTTTCACCCAACTCCCAGAGTCTGCGTTCTGATTCCGTGCTTCTCACCCCAAACTCAGCAGAGACCCTGCCGTCCCTCCTGGGCTGGCCTTAGGGCGTACCCCAACAGTGTTGGTCCTGTAACCAAGGCAACTTTGGAGCAGAATATTATATGGCAGCCATGTAGAAAAGGAGGGGAGGGTCACAAGACCCTTATCTGAGATTCCATTACTCATCCCAGATGTAATTGAACCTGGAAAAAGCTAAATCTATACAGAAAGTAGAAGGTTAACTGGAAGAGGACTTCACGATGCAGCTAAATGAGGTCACTATCTAAGGTAGAGTGGGACTTCATGGTGGTGCACCTGCCTTTAAGTCACCCACACTTTTATAAGTAACCCATCACATGTGTTCTATAAGCAACCCCATTAATTTCATTAGTTCACCAAAAGTGTATTTTGATTCAATCATTTTTTGGTCTGTCCTCTGTGGCCTATCTGGGGTGATTAGATGTGTATTCACATCACCCCAGTCCAGAGGAAAATTTTCATACAACAAATGTCAAGTTATATATTCATGTAAGGAATAACGAATATTTCCAATTCTGAAATAGTTAAGTTCCTCATCTCCCACAAGTTACTGGATTTAAGATTGAAAATAAAAGGTGTTTGTCTTAATCCAAATACAGACACCAGAAACGCAAACCACGTCTGTACAGTGAAGAAGCTTTCAGGATAACACATTGAAATTGTAATTGTGCATAAATCAGCCACAAAGTACAGACCACAAATTCTGTACTTGGCAAGGTTTTGTTTCCTTTGCATATTTTTTTTTTTTCATTTTCATCTTGCTGTTTCCATTCTCTCACAGAAATAGGCACATAAAACAAAGACAAAAACTGTCTGCAATTAAAATGGGAAAAAAGCTGAAAGCAATATATTGATAATTATGTTAAAATCTATAAAGCAAGGTTTCTTGTATTGTGAAGGATCTCACCCATCACGTGCTAGCAATCAGCATCTCCATTATCCCCAATATCTGAAGGTTTGTTTTAGGCACCTTCTTTCAGAGAACAAAGTTCAACTACTGAGTGAACAAGAGTATAAGTGTGTCATATAGGAAAAGACATTTGGAGAAAATATGGAAGTTTTATGGATTTCCACATGGGCAATACATCAGTGGGAGACAGAGAGGGTTTAGTCTATAGACTAAAACTGGCGCTAAACGAGTGTCCCCACTTGTAGGTTTGAGGGAGGTCGATGAATGGACTCAACATTTGTAGTCATGCTTGTGTGTGGAGACCTGTTCTACCTCTAGACTTTTAAATGTAATTGGTTTTGTGTGGGAAGAGACAGTAGAATGTCTTTACTTTCAGAGAAGTAGCTAAACACAACCAGCTTCATGGACATTTATTTTGGCCTTCCAAAACCCTACTTAATTATTGTTGCCTGGTCTCACAGTTAGTAACATTAACTTTAAAAATGAAAGCTTTAAGTCTCACTTCTATTCAGGTTGAAATGCTGCATCGTGGCTGAACATTTCTTGTTGTGATGCTAAAAATATTAAAATGACGTGGGCTTAGATACTTTCTATTTACTCAAAAAAATACGGCAGCAACTTAAGGAGGGAAAGGGATTCATTTTGCAAATCTTTTTGGGGTGAAGATTAGTGGCAGCTATGCCAGTGTACTAGGAACAGGAGGAAGGGTAATCACCTTGGAAAGCAGGAAGCATAGGGCAACAGGAAATGGCACAGGGCTACAAAACCTCAAGCCCGGTCCCCAGTGACTCATTCCCTTGAGCAAAGCTCTACCTGCTTTGGGAAGGTTCCACCACCTGGGCTGTGCTAGGAGCCAGTGTTCAAACACATGAGCATGTGGGAGACATTTTTTACATTCAAGCCAAAACAGAGAGCTAAGCATGCAGCTCAGTGGTAGATCTCTTGCCTTGAAAATCATTACTGAAGTATGACACTTCATACCAAGAAAGAAAAAAAAAACAATAAACAAATCAGGTGAGAGGCAAAATGGCATAGTTTTGCTGAGTAAGACTGTGTTGCAGTTCTTGGACTAAAAGTACCAGGGCGATATTAGCTCAGTAACTGACCAGTTTAAGAAACATTCTTGGTGCCACAGTGTCTCTGTAAAATTTTAATGATAATATCACTAACAGATGAGATTGTAGAAAAATCAATTGTACAATAGAAACACTTGTTATGAAAAATAAATTGAAGAAAACAGAAACAGAAACAAGGAAGCCTGAGAAGCTCTTGTAACTCATGGTACATGATAATGGATGAAATGTTTTATTCACTTCTAATTTGAGGCTAGGAAGTTGGTCCTTGCCATTCTTATATTTAGTCATTGTGTCTACCTAAAAAGTCATGCCTTATAAGGGATTATACAGGGAACCAATGAAATCGATTTTAGCAGAAAAACAGAGGATAAATTCATCATAATAGACCTTATATTATTTTTAATTGTTAATAAATAAAAGAAAAATAATTACAACTAGTATTTACAGTCATTAATTTGTGGTTAGATTCTTGTTTCCCTCTTGTAAGATGGAGTAGGGAATTTGGGGGAAAGAAATTCAGATTACAATGTTATAGATAGATTTTGTTGTTGTTGTTGTTGTTCTGAAGTAGGATCTTGTTTGACAAGGGTACTAGAGAATTGAACCTGGGTGGTTAGGCTTTGAAGGCAAACACCCTAGCCATTAAGCTATCTCTCCAGCCCCTCCTTTTTAAAAATGTGTGTGTGTGTGTGTCTGTGTGTGTGTCTATTTGAGGTATTGATCTGTCACATGGGACAATGCAAAAGGATAAAAAAATAGAACAGACAATATCATGTATATGACACAGTGGGCACTATGTGGAACTGTTGGGTAATTTGAGACACTAATAGTATCAGTTACTTTCTCATTGCTGTGACAAAATTTTCTGGACAAAAAACAACAACAAAAAAATCTGAAGCAGCTTATGGAAGAAAAAAAAAAATAACTTGGCTTACAGTTCTGTACGGTGGAGTCTGCCATGCTGAGGAAGGGGTGGAAGGTTGGTATGAGAAGCCAATATAACAGAAATGCATAGTCAGGAAACTATGTGGAACTGAGTGATAACACCTCAAGGTCCCCTCCCTGTGACAGTCATCTTCCAGAAATCTCCACCTCTTCAAGGGTCTACAACCTTCACAAACTGCCTCACTATATGGGGACCAAGCATTCAAACACATGAGCCCATGAGGAGCATTTTCCACTCAAAACACCACAGAACCCAGTCTTGTTTACACTACTGTGGACTGAAACTTATATACCGTGTAATTGAGAAGATGCAATTCTGAAATGCTGTAGTTTTGATAATACATTCCTAAAAAGTGTGTCCTGTCTCTGTTCCCTATGAACCATTTTCTAGTTTGTTCTAACAGTGTTTCTGAACCCCAGAAAGCTTCTTTGTCTTTGTACCTTCCTAATCGTACTACATTTATTCTAGGATTTGTAGAATTCAGCAGAGTACATGCACAGAAGGATGAAAAAAATCTAGTCCAGGGAGCCCTGAATATAATTATTGTTAAAGTTCATTACAGTGGCAATGGAGAGAAATAGAGCATTCATAATTTGGTTAAGGAGGAAGTTGGACATCAAAGCCGACTGCTACAGTGCATCGCAGTGTGGCGGGAACATGCTTTGCTCTGCTCTACATTAGATGGTGCACCAATCAACAGAGTCATGTGTAAGCACCACATGGTGAGGACCCAGGTCAGGAAATGGCAATTACAGCAAGCTCTGCCCTCATGGGGGCCAAATCACAGAAACAAAATATGTGAAATTAGATAGTTTTTGAAATTCCTTGTGTGTGTGTGTGTGTGTGTGTGTGTGTGTGTGTGTGTGTGTGTGTGTCTGTGTGTGATCCTTCACATCCAGTGTTGCACACAGCCCTCTACATCAAAAGTTGATGCACACCTTTAATCCCAGCACTCAGGAGGCAGAAGTAGGAGGATCACCATGAGTTTGAAACCACCCTGAAACTACGTAGTTAATTCTAGGTCAACCTGGACCAGAGTGAGACCCTTCTTTGAAAAACAAACAAAAAAAAAAAGTTTACTATGTCTCTATGTCTGTGTCTGGAGTCAAATTCTTGGAGCTGGAGCATTACCTGAAGGCTCTTGTTTAATTCATCATCTCAGAGCTTACTGGCATTTAAGACAGAGGATCCTCCCAATTAGTTTATAATAATAAATAAAAATAGTAATTAAAATTAGTGATTAATTTCAGAATTCTAAACCACATCCAAGTAAACCCAAAATACAAGCAGTTTTCTTATTACTGGTATAAAGATGTGTTGCAGAAATGGGATAACAGTGCCCTCTACACAAACACTTTGTGACCAATGAAAATATTCACAATTTGGAGAGGTAGAGATCACTTTCTGGAATTTTGGGTTAGTAAAAGCAACAAAAATATCAATAATAATAGAGGAGGGAATGACCACTGTAGCAGATAGCTTCAAGTTCACTGAGATGAACTTCCAGACAAGGCACAGTTATGGAAGAAGGGATATTTATTAAAGCTAACAGATCCAGTGGAAGTTCCCAATGGCAGAAGAAGCTGGCCCTGCTTTCACAGGTCCAAGCAGACAGAGAGAAGCCACAAGCCAAAAGCACACTTCAGGAACTCTAGTTAGGCACACTTCGTATATCTTCAGATTGGATTTTCAAATCCACCGCCAAATCTCAGGGCTGGATCCAGTCCAGAGACATATCCTTCAGCCAGGTGGCTGCAGACCTAAATTACAAACTGTAATAAAACATTGACTATATTGGGGGACATCTATTCAAACTACCACGACCACCACGAACAGAAAGAGTATTTTGTGTTTTCTAGACAGGCCAGCACATATAAGCCTACCTTTGCTGCTTGTCCAATCACATGTTCCCTTACAGTGCCTTCAGTTGAGCAAATGGGGATCCATCATTTACAATGAGTTATTTTACTAATAGCCAATTAGAATGACTCTGGCCTTTTTTTTTTTTGCTCATAATCTTCCCATTTCTACTCTCAGAGTCATAATTTTGTTTCTTGAATTTCCTGAAATGTCATTTTAATTCCTACTATATTACTTGAAAATTATGTGTGAATTAAAACTTGTATATTTCAATCAATTATTATATCACATCAGGTACAGTTTTAAGATGGAGGTAGTTCTAACAAAACAAGAGGTCTCCTTATTTTGCCTGCTTTCGAGAAAATGAATGTGGCAGTCATGTCTTTTGTTCCTTGGCATGTCGTGGGGACTATGGCTTGAGTACTCAATCACATGATAGCAGTTAGATGCCACTCTTTGTTGTATTAGAAACTGATACAGAAGGTGGAATTATTTTATCTACCAGAGTGAAACTTCCCAAAGAAATAACTACTATGTATGAGTGTGTATGTGTATGGTATGTGCAGTGTGGTGCATGTGGGTGCATATGCATTCTCCCTGTGCATGTGCATGTGGATTCAATAGGATAATCTTTTGCATCCAATTCCATCATTAATCTGTTTCCTTGAGATCATCTCTCATCAAACCTGGAGCACCTGTTTTCATCCAGACAGGCTGAACAGAGGGCACATGGCCATACTGAGCTGCTTACCTGACTGCTCCCAGTGACTTAGGGCCTCTCAGTCACTCATGCTTGTTTAGTAAGTTCTCTTACATCTCCCCATCACCCTGAACAGGAAGTAAGCTTTAAATGGATCCAAAACCTTCAAAATTTTGTGACACTTTCACTGGAAAAAAAAAAAATCTACTTTTCGTATTAAATATTTCCTCTGTGAACTAATGGAGAATTTTCTTAAGCATGTTTATTCTTGGACTTTCACAATGCAAACAAAATACTTTATCAGTCATGACCACAGTAGAACAATAGACAATTCTGTCTGGCAAAGGGACTCTGCATGCCAAATGACAGTGTCTAACCAGGCCACAAAGCTTTTAGGATCTACAAAATCCTATCTCAACTGAGGGCAATTTAATACTTTAAATACAAAAATCATTTAGGCTTTGCTTTCCCACTAGTGGCTCTCCACAAGAGTGAGAGCTCAAAGTGTATTTTAATGGTCATTTTTTTTTCTCAGCCCATATTAGCTCTCAGAGAGCCCTGACTAATAAGCAACATTTCAATAAATATTTATAAACACTTCTGCATGGGCCTCTTAGCAGGATGTTAGGGAAATGCAAAAACATAAGTGTATTTGCCTTGTAGAATTGTGCAGATTATCAAGGTACAAATAATGTTGTTTAAAAGATGAGGCAATAAGCAATGCCTAGAAGTTTGTGTAAGAAAGATGTACTTTAGGCGTGCAGCCAGGATGGACATGCCTCCCCTAGTGCAAACAATGTGTTTGGCAGGATGAATAATGTCACTGGTATCATTTGGACTGCATTTCATAGGCATATTAGGTACTTTTAGTTACTGCAGGCAAATACCTGACAGAAACAAAAGAGGAAAGATCATTTTGGATCACAGTTTAGAGGGTTCAGTCTTTCCTAGTCACTGGTTCAATGTGCTTAGTCAGAACATGACACACAAGTGAATGGAAATCCTAGGCCAAGGATTTTTCTAGATGCTTTTCGTTGGCTTGTGAAGTACCTGGGAAGGTAAATGCTCTTCAACTTACTCTTTGACTCAGAGGTTCCACTTTGCGGGTGAATGTCAAAGCACATGACTCATAGGTTTGTGGATGCATTGAGTGTGTGTGTTGCCTGCATGTTTGCATGTACATATGCATATGGATGCATTTCTTTGTATTGTGTGTTTGCAATTGAATGCCAGGATTTGATGTCAGGTGAGTTGCTCATGGCTTTCCACATTGCTTACTGAGACAGGGTCTCTTATTAGACTTATTAGAAACCAGGAGTCACAAAGTCAGCTAATTCAGCTAAAGAGCTTGTCCGAGGGGTACCTTGTGTTTCTGTCTCTGCCTCATGAACAATGCCTAGAATTGTGTGGGTGCTGGAGATTCAAATTCTAGTCCTCTTACTTACAGGTCATATTCCCATACCCATATCAGAGTCATATTTCCAGCACTCCCATTCACTTTTCTATTGCAACCATGCATTAAACCATGGTTATTTGTTTTGACAGCATTAGCATCTAGGTAAAGAGAGATAGAATAATAACTTTGGTGTTAATAGTATTTATTGCCCCTGGACATAAAGAAGCAATAAAAAGGAAGTGTTTAAAGAATGATATTGCAGTAGGATATCAATTATTTAGTAACATGTCTTTGTGAATGTTTACCTTGAACCAGAATTGGGGATAGATTTTTAAAAAATGAGGCAACAGTTGTATACAGCTTCACATTGCTAAAACAAAAATCCCAAGCAGGCAAAGTTTATGGGAGGCAGAGATTTATTTGAAGCTTATAGATCCAGGGTATGGTCTATTGAAGGCAGAAGAAGAGGCTCCCTTTCATAGATCCAAGCACAGAGAAGAAGAACAAAACACCAGCAGCAGCACCAAAAGCAAGCACAAGATCATGCAGCAAGACAGCAGGGAGCCCAGAGAGAACTCAAGATCTCTGCAGACCTTTAGATGGGGAATCAGATCCACCCCCAAACACACCTTTCAGCTAGACCCCAGGATCTGTCCCCTCCAGTGACATGGCTTCCATCCAGGCAGCCGGATAGCCAAGTTACAAGCTTTATCCAAGTTATAAGCTTTAATAAAATTCCTAACTCTAATTGGGGACAGACATTTAAAGTATCATAACAGTCTTTACAGAGGCTCTGCAGAAAACCATGTTATGAATTATTAGTGCAAATAATAACAGAAACAAGTGGACCCTATATGCATATAAAAGCAGAAATAAGATAAATAAAACTAAATACATTAAAATACATAAAAAGAGATATCTTAGCAGCTAAGGCATTGGCCTGCAAAGCTGAAGGACCCTAATTCAATTCCCTAGGACCCATGTAAGCCAGATGAATAAGGGGGCACATGTATCTGGAGTTCGTTTGCAGTGCCTAGAGGCCCTGACATGCCCGTTCTCCCTCTCTCTCTCTCTCTCTCCTCTCCTCTCCCTCTTCCTCTCTCATAAATAAATAAAAAACAAATAAAATTAAATATATTTTTTAAAGTAGAAATAACACTGGGGATGAAGCAAAATGAGATGATTAAGAAGTATCTGTAACATAGCCTAAAGTAGGAAAAGGAGAGGGGATGGAAAAATGGAGGAGATTCAGGCCCTCGGAACCTTAGGTCAATATGTCTGGCAGAGAAGAGAGGTCAAGGACAGGGGAAAGTGGCAGAAGACACTTGGTTTGGATGCAGCAGATGCATCAGTCTTCACTTCAGGATCATGTGCAGATGCTGCCATGTTAATCAAACTCTGGCTTTAGGAAAGGAAAAGGCCAGGACCAAGACTCAACTCTCTTCATGCCCTTCCACTTAAATACCCACATGTTTGCCAGTGTTTAGTGAGTGACACGCTGTTCTGTTTATTGTGCCATCCTGAATGGAGGCATGGCTCTATGTCTGAGAACCTGTGTGGGGATCTAAAGTCCTTACTCTCAGCCTCTGACACTTGCAAAGGTCAAATGCTTAACTTAACTTTTAGGTTTGACCTCCATCCTCCTGCCCACAACCACATTGGTTGTCTTCATTACATACTTTCTTGAGTAGAAGAGAAACATGCTGGCCTCATATCTTGTCATTGCAGCATGAGGAGCAAGCAACCTCTAACAAATGTGTAATAATTGACTATGGGCCCACAATACATGTCAGAAGAGAATGATATTCTTGCTAATGTCTTGTTATGTTAGTATCATACATGATCTCCTCGGCCAACACATGTCAGGTGAGATGGAATCCCCTTGTTAATGACTACCAATGTTGCCATCATATATGATGTCCAGAATGCTGCCATCAAAGGGGCACTGGAAAATGGTAAGAACCAGCCCCAGGAGGTTTATTGGTAAAAAACAAAAGGAGGGCTGGAGAGATGGCTTAGCGGTTAAGGGTCCCGCCTGCTAAGCCTACGAATGTCAATTCCAATCTCCAGGTCCCATGTTTAGCCAGATGCAAAGTGATGTAAGGGTGCATTGCTGCACTTGCCCACAATGGGGCACATGCATCTGGAGTTTGTTCACAGTGGCTAAGAGGCGCTTGCGTGTCCATTCTTTGTCTTCCTCTCCCTCTCTCCAAAAAATAAAAAAGTGGCTTCAAAATATTTTCTCTTTCTCCTATGAAATTTGTCATTAGCCAGCAGAAAAGAAACAAGTGTTGAGAAGTCCCTTGCTGCTGGCCTCTAGGAACTAAGTCACATCAAAATCGTGATTTACTAGCCTCATAGACAGAAGTGGATACAAATGGTTCAGGTCATTTTATCATACCAGAAATACTGTTTCAGCTATTTTCTCGTTGCTTGGACAAAACACCTGACCAAAAACAACTGATGGAAAAAAGGATTTTTATTTTAGCTTACAGTCTGTGGGGGAACCTTCATGATGGCAGGGGAAAGCATGGCATGAGCAGAGGCTGGACATCACCTCTGTCACAGTAGGTGGACAACAGCAGCAGAGTGAGCCAACCTCTGGCAAGAAGGAGTTAGCTATAACACCCCTAAGCCCTCCTCCAACAGTATGCCTCCTCCATAGCTCTGCCTTTCAAACTGCCACCAACTGGGGACCAAGCCTTCAAAACACATGAGTTTATGAGGAGCATCTGATTCAAACTACCACACTCATTCCATGGCCCACATAAATTCACCACAGTCCATGATATAAAATGCAAAACATTCAGTCCAACTTTAAAAGTCCCCATAATTTTTATAAATCCCAACACTGTTCAAACATTCCCATAAGTCCAAGGTCTCTAAACAATGAGCCTATAAACCCAAAAACATATAATAATGCTGAGTAAACAAGCACACTGCAAAATATGCTATTGCAAGCAAATATTGAGCAATGTGGGATCCAAAACAAACAGGGCAAACACATATCCTATCCTAAAGCTCCATGTCCAAAATGTGTAATGAGTAATGAAGTTCCTGAGGGTCCAATTTCTCTCTTTCTTCTTGGGTGCTCACAGCCCAAGGAACAAAGTATTCTGAGCTGGTAGCACTTAATAGGCAGCTGGCCAATACCCTGGTATCTCAAAATATCCTGCGGTCTCTATTGCAAGCCATGGTTCATCTACATGGCTCCATTGGGCCTCCACATAGAACTCTCACAATTATGCTTCAAAAACTCCAGTGGCCATTTCTAGAAAACAAATTGCATTGCAAATCCAACACCTTTTCTTTTCTGTCCTCATTATACTCCCATATACCAGGTGGGCTACCAAATTTGTTAATACAGGGGAGAAATAGCAAAATTTAAAGAGAAGGAAACTACTTGAGTGTTCAGATTCACTACTGTTAAAAGATTCAGGATTCTTTCACTTTCCCAAAGCACATGAGCTAGTCCGATCTCAACAGTGGTAATATCAAACAATTACAGCTGAATGGGTGCCGTCTCCAACCCAAAATTTTCATTTTTTTGTGCCAAATCCATATGCTTACATCAGTTCATTCTTCTAAATTCAACCCTGCTCAAGTTTTCAGGACATGGGAAGAGTACAACTAACCTCTCACACAAATTGCCTCTAGTCTACTTCAGACACAGTTATTTTTTTTTTTCTTTTTTTTCTCTTCCCCTAGCATAAGCAAAGCCTCTCGGTTCTTTCTGAATTTAGGTGTCTCAAAGTCTGACCAGAGTGGTCCATCAAACTCTGCTACCCCATTCCTCCTGCAATTAAGTTTTAAAAAAGCCTAACATCACACACTCGGGTTTCTAGCAGCTTTGAACCCAGTCTATTGGGGTCAATATTCTGTTGTGGTTAGTCTCTCATTGCTAGAACAAAGTAGTCAACCCAAAGCAGCTAATGGGAGGAAAGGATTTTGTTGTTGTTGTTTTGTTTTGTTTTGTTTTGTTTTTACTATTATTAATTTTATTTTGTCTTATACTCTGAAGGAGAAGCTCCATAAAGTCAGTGAAAGGCATGGCATGAGCAAAGACTAGACGTCACTCCTGCCACAGCAGGTGGAATATAACAGCAGGAGAGTGAGTCAAGCTCTGGTTAGGGATAGCTGGTTATAATGCCCCTAAGCTCACCCCCAACAACACACCTACTTCAGCAAGGCTCTACCTCTCAAACTGACTCTAGGGGAACCAAGCCTTTAAAACACATGAGTTTTTGGCCATTAGGGTTAGAAATCTGCTTAAAACCACCACATCATCCAACGAATTCAATGTTGCTATTTCTGTTAGTTCAGAGCTGTTCACCCCAACCCTGCCATAAGTCCATGTCGTATTTATTAGTGAGAACATTCTGCTTTAATGACCCTTTAAGGTCATCAGTTGTGGGAATATGTGGAGATTTCAAGCACACTAATCATTCCAAATGGTCAGCCATAAATCTCTGTGTAAGAATGGTTCCTGTGAATTGCTTGATATGTACCTTATAACTCACAAAACTTTATAATTAAAATTCTAGTTTCTTCACATATTGATCGCCTCAAGGACCAAGAGACTTGGTTACATTCAAATCCACTCACAGCTCAAATAAGTCATACGTGTCCCTGACACAGGCAGCCATGCCCCCATGACATCTATACCCAAATTAAGATAACAAGTAAAGAATAAAACCAATAGTCACCATCACATTCATCCAGACTCTACAACGAAGGCCGAAGTCAATGAAACAAAACTAAATCAAACCCGTCATCTTCAAAAAGTCTGTATTCTCGATTTGTGTGGTTAATTTACTCCATGTTCATTATATGGTCAGCTTTATTCACAGTAGCTGCATTCATGTTTAAAATACTGGAGGTATTTAAGGACAAAAAATATACAGTGATTATCATACTCCCCTTCATAAAGGTTACATACTGAGTGGAGCTGCATGTAGACCTGTAGACCCATTTTATGTGGCAAACTTTAATTATTCTACTCCCTCACAGGACTCCACTAGTATTTAAAGTGTATTATTTTAGAATAAAGGTTTCATTTTGCCTAAGCATTAAGACTTTAAAAAAAACATTTAACTTTGACATTTCATTTATAGGCATTTTAATTATCTGGATGGTTTCCTTAAATGCTAGATGTAGGCAGAGGAAATTTGTACTTATATAGAAGAAAGTGCTTCTATGACTCCCTCATTTTCATGTGTTATGAATTTTAATGCCTTATTCAGGTCAGGTTTTCATAGCAATAAAGAGGGAATACATTGACCTTAAACTATTCTACAGTTGTAAGATTATTTTTAGTCTGTTTGTTATCATAGACAAGAAATATATTTTGTTTATGTTGTCTTTTTCAAAAGTTCTTGTAACAGAAGTAAGAGGGCCTGGGGCATCAAAAAATAAAAGGTCTCACAAATTTGCTATTTTCCTCTTATTTATTTATTTATATTTGATGATGAGGTTAGGAATAGGACAGAATGCATCTGCATAGCTTAAAATTAGTGGACCATTGTTAGCAGGTAATAGTATCTTGGCTGGCAGCATCCCTTCCCTTGGAGATAGCACCAGTATCCACTTCAGTGCAAAGCAGGTAAAACTGCTAATTTGTGACCTCAGGTCAATATAGTCCCATAAATATACTTCATCTCAGGTGTCAAGAGTGTCTGTTGCTCTCACACACTCAGAATTTGGCTGTGCTGTTCTAAACAGTTCTTAAGTCCTGGGTATCAACCACTAGATGTACATTTCTTGTGAATTTTTTGACCTTATCCAAACTTAACCATTCTCTGTACTGTTTCCTAGTCCCAGTTTTATCCAACAATCAACAGGTGCCCAAAGATGCTATCTCAAATGCAGTGAGTTATCCCAGACAAGGCTCAGTGGATTCATAGATGGATAGAAAGGAACATGCCCAACCAGGACTGAGTTTGACAACATTTCCAGATAATGTATTCTTTCACACTTAGGTGCCCAAGGCTCAACATATCTTTTCTATTAAATAGAGACCTCATTTTATGTTTTACAAATCACAATGAGTAGATGTGGGTATCATCTGTGCAGTCAAATGTTCTTATAATAAGAGTGTGGCAAGATAGAGTCATACTGATGATATGGCAGTTTTGTTATTAAGTCAACAGGAGACAATACATATGATTTCATATGGAGAACTTAGATAAGAAATTTAGGTCGGAAATGTTTTGGTATGTCATCAAAATATTTTCTTTTCTGGATTACATTGGCATATTTATCATATCCATGTAACTTACGTTATAATTAGCAACTAATACTAATTGCAGTCCAGATTTATTATATACAAATATTATCTCCTCTGCATAAAATGTTTAAAAGCATCTTTTGAAGCTACCAGTGTCTGGTACAGGACTGAGTATGTGACAAATCATTAAAATATACTCATGATGAACCACTCACTATGAATCTCCTGGACATTGTTCTGTGCCATGCACACCACTGCCAACATGGCCCCATGAGGACACACATGTGTCATCCCAAGGAACACATCTGCTTGAACTCTTCTGCATCTTAAAATGAATTAAAGTCTGCCAAACTTCATTGTTACGATGAACACAAACTATAGCCCACAAGATTTAGGAAAATGGCGTATTAGGAAGGCTCAGTCCCCCACCTCTTGAACTCCCTCTCTGGACCTGGAACAGCCATCTGTTGCTCTGGCAGATTTACAGTTCATTCCCACTGTGAGTGATAGGAATAGGAAGTGAGCAGAGCTAATCAGAGCTAAGTAGTTAACGAGCAGAGGGCTAACGAGCTGGTGAGTTAACGAGCTAAGCAGAGAGCTAATGAGCTGCAGTTTTCCTCCACATGCAAGCAAATATATCTTCCAGGTGATTGTTTACCTTGAGCATTCTTAGCAGCTGTCCATAATGGCATAGCCACATCTTTGATGGTTCCCCAAGCATCTCATTTAAAGCGAATATAGCCATACCTTCAGCCCTAGATGTGTGAGCTTCTCCTGCCACCGCTGTGACCTTGAAATGAAGCCACCGTACTTTTTGCCTCAACCTGATGGCCACTCCATCATGTTATTTTGCATAAATATTATGGTCATTTACATAAAATTAATGAAGATTATCTACTGGGCACCTATTCTGCACTAATTAATAGGTATAGTACTAATGATGTAGGATAGTAACAAAAATTTAAAATTAGTTTCTGTCCCTCAAGAGTAGGTCATATAATTGGGAAGAGACCTGAAGGACATTTGAAGGAACAGACAAAATAATGTCACAGATAATCAACACAGCATTCAAACACTGGGGCTTCTGCTGAGTGGTGTGGCTCTGAGAGGGTTGGTACTGGTGTAGCCTGGGAAGGTGATGCTTTATCTTTACTTAGAGATGAGGTTTCAAATGACTAGTCAGAAAAAGCTTCATAGATAAGGAATCATAGATTGGGAAAGATCTGGATATATGAGAAAAAGAATAAGGCATGATTATGGGAGAAACAAATAGAAACTCAGATTTGTAGAAGTGAAATGTATTTGCAGAGTGGCCAGGGAGAACATTGCCACAAAGACAATTTGAGATCAGATTGTATGTGTGTGGGATATTAAATGCTAAGCTGAGGAATATTGAATTTTTATTCTCTTATATTTTCTAGCTCTTGTACTTCAAAATAGACTGTCATAAATCATCACATTGAAGCCAAATGGCAACTGAAGCTGAACACCTTCAAGATACTAAATAGTTGTCATTCAAGATGGTATCATAGATCATGGATAGCAAAGTTTAATGTGCAAGTAATTTCTATAGAGTTTACAATAATCTATACCCAGTGAGCATGGTACGATAGAGAAGCATACCCTAAAAAACTCTTCTGTGCAAAGGGCAGACAACATTATGAACCGGAAAGCAGGAGCTGGCATGTATGCCTTGAGGTCATTTGATTGTAACTCTAGTGAATTTGTGCCAGATATGCAATTGATCTATGGAGAAGAACATACAAAGGACTCAGTACTAATCTAATCTACCTCACTCCGGAGCCATTTATTTAGGTTGTGCTAAAGAAAAACATGCATTTCAAAATGATTATTTCCCATATATCAGGCATTATTATAGGTGCTTTACAAATAATGGTAGGACATGGGTTTAACTCAGTGGTACAGTACTGGCCAAGTATGTGGAAGGCCCTGGGTTGGAAGCCTCACACCACAAAATAGAATAAAATGAAATAAGATCAAGTAAAAGAAAACAATTAAATAAAAGCAATGCTATCAAACAACTACAGACAATTCTTTCTGTGCATAGCATTTCTACATTGGCCAAATGGCTCTGATCCACTGAAATCTTTCTTATGAGTGCATAACAAGGATCCAGTGATGTTGTCTTAATGTGAAACTGAATGAGAATCTTTTCCAGTGGTTATTGCTGTGTTGGAGTTAGACCTCTATGTGGAGGACTGGGAAACTCTCTGTGATGGTGATGTGAATTTTGAACATATGAGTATAAATACTCTATCAAGGGAATACACCAGTAACCCATATGCTGGACCAACAAAACTCTGATTTATACTTTTTCCCATTTCCTCCTGAAAAAGCAGCTCCTATAGTGTTTTATTTTCACAGGGTTGATTATGTGAGCATGAAGGTTGAAGGCCTGTGATTTTAAATAGGACAATTTATTCACAGAAAAGCAAAACAGGGTAGTGGTCACTGGTCCTACACATATCTAATTTATCAGTACCCATATGCTATTTGAATCACTACTTATTTAATGAAGGGACATTTACTCCAGCAGTCAAAACTCCAATGATTTCTTTATACAATGTATCAGCTTCCAAAAAGTGTGACATATGTGCATATCATGCATTTACACATATAAAGAGAAGGATATGAGGTTATATATTTAAAACCCATAGAACCTTTGAACATTTGGAATTGGAAGCTAGTCTAATGTTACTCTACTAGTGGCAATTAATAACCATGTAAACACAAGTAGAATATAACAGGGTTGTTTTGGAAGCTGTATTAGACAGAAGAAAGAGAAAGATGAGGAAGAAGTATTGAAAGGATAGAAAGAAGGAAGATAGATATGGAATTTCCAGTCTCATTTCTCCTGACTGAGGAGGAGAGAGAATGTGCTCCCTGTGACATGGCATAGTTTCATTTACAAAAATGCACAAAAGGATGGGTAAGATGCTAGCTGGACATGTATCTGCATGTAATCGGTTAAACCAACAGAACTTCAATTTTCTTATCTGTAGAATACAGACTATTATTTAAAAGTTACCCTTTACTTCATTAAAATCGTAGGTTTTAAAGGCCTACTCCAATGTCTACAACTTGATGAATGTTTAACTTATTTAACATATTTATCAGAGGGCCAGAGAGATGGCTTGGCAGTTGAGTCTCTTGCCGGCAAAGCATAAGGACCCACGTTGGACTCTCCAGATCCCAGTAAGCCAGACACACAAAGGTGAGATTGCACATGCCCAGTAGGTGGCACAAGCATCTGGGGTTCAATTGCAGTGACTGAGGCGCTGATGTGCCAATGCCTTTTCTCTCTCTTTCTCTCAAAAAAACAAAACAAAACAAAAAAAGAGCTGGAGAGATTGCTCAGTAGTTAAGGCACCTCCCTGCAAAGCCTAATGCCCCAAGTTTGATTCCCTAGTTCCCAAATAAAGACAGATGAACAAAGTGGCACATGCATCTAGAATCCATTTGGAGCAGCTGGAGTCCCTGGAAAGCCAATTCTCTCTTCTATCTCTCTCGGATTACAAATAAATAAATTAATTAAATATTTTAAAAATATTTATTCATTTAAGTTGTTTGGATAAAAATATTAACAGAAACATTACTTCTTGACAGAATATGTCGATCATCTGCTCCTGGCTAGGCCACAATACGCAGATATTCAATCAAACATTGTTCTAGATGTCTTCTTTTACATTACATTACCATTCAAATTGGAAGATTTTAAATCAAGTTAATCTGGTTGCATACTGTTGAAATGCTATCATTCAGTTACTGAAGATCTGAAGAGAGCAAATGTTGACAGGAGAAATTTTGCACAATGCCATAGGACTTAAACTGCATTTCTTCCTAGGCCTCCAGCTGTCCTGGAGAGTTTGGGTTCATGAGCCCACCTCCATCTTCTTATTAGCCATTGCTTGAGATGAATCAGCCTCTCTCTCTCTCTTTTTCCACTTCCTCTTTCTTTCTCTCTCTAAACCTATATACATCTTATGTGTACATATATGTCATGCTATTTATATATCTATAACATATAGTACAATATTATATAGTCCCAACATTATATACAACATATAATATATAATTGATATATAATATCTAATGCCATATATATATATATATATATATATATATATATATATATATATATATAAATTGCTGATATATAACACCTAATGCTATATAGAGACACAGATAAGTAGAAACATACCTACTTATATATAATGTTGTATGTACATACACAATCATGTGCACTCACATATTGCTGAGTTAACAGCACTTTCTCTTAAGGACTCTGACTAGTAGAGTAAGCACATGCTGCATTCAGAAGGATATTCAGTTTTCAGCAGCTAGAAGATGAATCATCTTTCTGGCAGAAGCAAATCCAGGTATTGAAGAGTCCAGAGATAGAGACACTTCCCTAGAAAGGGGAGTTCATGAAGAAGTATTGGTAGATAGATGCACCAGGCATCCACTATGAAACTAAATTTGAAATATACCCATCCTTTCTATGACTAATACTAAGACATTTGATTATTCCATAGTTAAATTTATATGTTTTTGATTAGTCCATTAACTTAAAGAACTATTTCTAATATTTATTTTTAAATTCAAATGTCTGAATTGAGTAAACCCTAATTATAACTCAAATGCAGTTATCATATTTATGCTTATACATTCTGAAACTATTTTCTTGGGTTGAATGTGTACCTTGAGAAGTCATGGTGAAGCCTTAATCCTCACACTTGGCACTTGGAGATAAGGCCTTTGTGAACTAGAGTTACATGAAGGACTGAGGTAGGATTCTCATGATGGGATCCATCTCCTAATAAGGATGGTCACCTGTGATCATGTTCTGTCATTCTACCATGTGAGAACACATAAAGTCACTGTCTCTAACTGATGAAGAACTCCTTCACCAGAAATCAAGCACCCTAGAAACTTACCCTCAGATATTCGGTATCTCAAAATATAGGAAATTAAATATCTAGTTTTTTTTTTTTTTTAAAGATGTCCATGTTCTTGAATTTGCTTATGGCTGCTAAGGCCAACTAACTCAAACACATATATTATAATTAATTATAGTTTAAATACATAATCACTTTGAACCAGGGCAATGATGATTTCCTCTGCATACACCTTTTTTATTCTTGCGTATTTATCATAGTATCTACCTATGTACCCATGCCCACATAGTCATTCATACCCAGTGCTAAGACTGGGTAAATCAAGCAAATGCATGACTTACAATTATGCTAAGCTCTTTTTAAGCACAATTTTATGAACATGTGGGACCCAATAGATACACGGTTCCTTACAAAGTTAATTTATCTTAACCCAGTAAAATTTTATGATCACAGATAATGATATGATGAATAATCATAATAAAAACACCTTCTATGCCCTGGTCGGTATCATATGTTAACATTTGCATAAATGATGTATGTCAACTCTATTTACATAAATGGTTTAGATAACTTGTAACTATGACTATCATTAGGCATATTAAAGTGTGCCTGGTGGCAATTTTAATGGAATCTGTTTGCAACTGGTGACCCTCAAATTAAGGCAGAGGCTCCTAAGAGCTCATCACTGAAGTAGACTAAAAACTCACCAGCCACATCTCAGGGGAATTTTGCTGAAGAGGGGTTGGAAAGGTTGTAAGAACCACAGGTTGAGACATCATGCCCAGAGACATTCCCCCCCCAAAAAAAAATAACTGACTT